>CM067373.1:2986534-3524034 GCA_034401795.1 Chaetoderma sp. LZ-2023a | reverse complement strand
GCTGAGCGAATTGGGCCCAAATTTGGGAGATATCATTAGGGCCAAAGGACCAACAAACTATTCAACTATTGATTGGTAAAAAAACATGGCCACCCTGGACAATTCAAAATGTAGCGCCTTTGGCTGTCATTTTGGATTTTTTTATTTGATGGATTTTCAAGCCGAAATGGTTTTATATAGGTTTTTGAATATGCCGATTTCAAATTTACCACTTTCGAAACTGTCGGATAAATGCTTTGTCAGCCATCGTTGACCGTTTTCCCGCCAACAATTGGAAATTTAAAATGTCTTCGAGAACCATTGGACCGATTTCAAGTATATTTGGCAGGAAGCATTCTTATGGCATAGAGATCCATGTTCGTTCAAACAAAGCTGATCGGCCAATTTGGCTGGTGGCCATCTTGGATTTTAGCAGATTTTTATAAACGTCTGAAATATCAGTTCAGGTAAGAGTGAATCGAGTTTGTTCAAGGGAACTTGATTGGCCAAATGGTTCGGTGGCCATCTTGGATGACCTAGTTTTCATGAAAACAACTTCTCCAGAACCGCTGGATGGGTCGGGACTAAATTTTGGGTGGGCTTTAACTATTGTATTGGAAATATCTCCCCTGTACAGCATATATTGTGATATGCCTTCACTATTTAATGGCCACGCCGACCAAGAATGGCTTATACAGAGGTCTTGATAATGTCCATTTCCAGGACTCAGACTACAATATATATGAGAATTTACCAGTGGAATGGCTGGCTTGATGACTGAGCCAGTCATTCCGCTAGTAAATTTTCAAAAAAATATTGTTCACATGGCCTGCAAATAGACATTGACTAAGCACACACATGAATCATCCTGACCATTAGCCCTTTAACACTCAAGTCGGCCAAAAAACAGCTTCTGCAGTGGTCGCGGGAAATGTCCATTTTCAGACCAAGAGAAGATAATTTGTTCAAATTTACCACTGAAATAATTGGCTCAAAAACCGAGCCAGTTATTTCAGTGGTAAATTTTCAAAAATAGTCTTCTCCGGGTCTACAAATTGACATTTTCTATCAGAAAAATAAAAATTGTGAGGAATTTGAGTGTTTGAGAGTAAGGTGCTTCATGGCTAAGTTAGCCAAAACCGGCTGCTGCAGTGATCTGGGGAGTGTTCATTTCATGGTCAATAGAAGAATATTTGTACAATTTTGCCTCGGAATCGATAGCTAAGCCGGTCAGTCCAGTGGTAAATTCAAACGATAGCTAAGCCGGTCAGTCCAGTGGTAAATTCAAACGATAGCTAAGCCGGTCAGTCCAGTGGTAAATTCAAACGATAGCTAAGCCGGTCAGTCCAGTGGTAAATTCAAACGATAGCTAAGCCGGTCAGTCCAGTGGTAAATTCAAACGATAGCTAAGCCGGTCAGTCCAGTGGTAAATTCAAACGATAGCTAAGCCGGTCAGTCCAGTGGTAAATTCAAACGATAGCTAAGCCGGTCAGTCCAGTGGTAAAGTCAAACGATAGCTAAGCCGGTCAGTCCAGTGGTAAATTAAAAAATATACTCTTCTTTGCCTGTAAATTGTCAGTCAATAAGCGAATATTTTGATATCTTTAATAAAATCTCATTATAAAAGTTAGTAGAGGAGCAGTTTAAATTTGAGACTACTTTACAGATCTGTTTGACTTTATGTTGAAAAGTGTTGCATATGAAATGTTCTCAGTTAGTGGCTGAGCTTGCTCAGTTCTATCAGCTTTATCACCTTATCTAGCGCAGCGGGTCTCTCTTCTTTAGCTCAGAAAGCTTAATTTGACAAGTCCACAGTGGGACATGTCTGTAGAGCTAATGTCATTCTTCTCTTCCTGCAGATCCTTTCAAGTGCTATAGGTTAATGAGCTTCATCCGGGGATTATAGAATGTACAGCTTTCATCATATAAAGGACAGCTCAGAAATAACTTAACATTTTAACTCATATCAGTCAAAAACGGCTTCGGCAGTGGTCTTGAGAAATTAAAAAAAATTTATAACGGGAATGACTGACTCGATAACCGAGCCAGTCATTCCCGTCGTAAATTTTTTTAAATTGTCTTCTCTTGGTCTGCAAATGGACATTTTCTATGAGAAAATCGAATCTTTTAAAATGAATTTGAGGGTTAAAGGGTTAACATGGTTCCAAAACTAAATAAAAACTTTAAAAAGCTTTTGAATATTTTGAAACTAATTTGACTGGGTGCTGTTGCTGCCTATGGCAGCAACAGCGCACAGTCAAGTTAGTTTCAAAATATTCAACAGAATATTTATTAAATAGTAAAAGCAAACAATTTGTACAACAACGCATAGACCGTCTTCAAATATGCGTTCGTGATGTCAACGTCATTCATTGTGATGTCATCGTGCACATCACGCAGTTCATTATGACGTCATATGATGGGTGGGTACTCTGGAAAGGTTAATTATGTTCAACCTATTCAACAGAACATTATTTACTAACTAACAGGTTTCTGTTTTTGTTTAGGAAATGTGATAGCTTATTTCAGTCCTGTACTGTGCAATACACTGCATAGCTGGTCTGGACAAAAAACTTATAACAAGTTAAGCTCTCTAATGTGTTGAAAAATTTTTTGGTTGTCATCAGAATATTAGTGTATTTTCCTGTTGACTGTTGTATGAATGCTGAGGTACAAGTGTTAATCATTAAGCTGTCTGTTATTTGTCTGTACACGTTCAATCAGCTGCTTGCTAACACATGACACTGCCATTAACCATTATCGAACCAGTCGAGCCAGTCATTCCATTGGTAAATTTTCAAGAAATATCTTTCTCTTGGTCATGAGCCAGTCATTCCAGTGGTAAGATTTTCAAAAATAGTCCTCTTGGACCTTTCTGAAGAGCACTGCAGATGTAATTTTTGTGAGATATGAGTGTTAAAGGGTTAAAGGCGTGCTGATTTCATTTCATGTCTGTGTAATTATCCAGGCATATGAATGACAGCATGAATCTAATATAGGATTCTTATCACACTTATTAACTTCCAATTAACAAATAATGAGCGCCTTCTTTCCAGCAGAGATTTGATCTATTAGAGATATTAAATAAAAAATATTCTATACTGAATAAGCAAATTTGCACACCTGCTGAAATACTCATAGCGGTTAATTGATTATGCCTGTCCCGTCACCCTCCCCCACCCCATATAGATATTAGATATATGTGCGGCACATAGCAGTTGCTTTTTGTGTGCCTTGTTTGTTTGTCCATTAGGCTGCCTTCACTTCTATGCAATAGCTCAAGTTCTACGGAAGCAATCGTCACCAAACTTTGTATGTGTGTTGCGCTATTAAGTGTGGGTCGAAATCTTAACGGTCACGGTCATGGTAACCCAGTGTTTTCCCGATGCTTAATTTGCTTCACATAATTTGGCGTGTGGGAGTCCGAGGAGCCTCATATTTTTTAGGTCGAAAGGTCAAGGTCACTAATTCAATTATGGAAATTCTGTTGCATTTTCAGATGGTAACTCATGCTCAAATGTAGGAACAGACTTTGCACATGTGTTGTCCTTGGTGGTTTGAACCTTCTTAATTTGGGCGATGGGGTTGAAATGTCAAGGTCACAGTGACACAATTATGAACATTTTTAATTCTAATAATAATAATTGGTCTTAACCCTTTAACCCTTAATTTTTTCAAGAAAATTTTAATTTTCTCATATGAAATGTCCATTTGCAGACCGAGAGATTATTTTTTTAAATTTATCACTGGAATGACTGTCTTGGTTATCGATCCAGTCATTCCAGTGGTAAATCTTCAAAAATAGTCTTCTCTTGGTCTGTAAATGGACATCCTCAGGACCTGCAGAAGTTGTCTTTGGCTGCTATGACGGTTAAAGGGTTAATGACTGAGTGAATGTCATTAGTGCAGTGTATACATGTATACATAAATAAGCATCGGTGCAATATACTGTGCCAATTTCCTTTGACACTGCATCGCTAAATCTTCATGCTACCATAGATATGGCCTTCAAAACTGACTAAATTATCTTTTGGTAATTTGAAGAGAAATTCAAATTTATATATATTTTTATCAGAAATAAAATTGTATTGCCCGAAATGGTGCTTTTAAGAGGGTCATGAACGATCTAGCAAGTATAAATACTAAAGCTATGCATGCTACATTGACCTGTTGCATGATGGTGGTGGTAATCCGGTGAGTAGGGATGTGGGTGGTGGTGGTGATAGTGGGGTTGAGTAGGGGTGCGTGTGCTGGTGGTGATGGTGGTGGGGGTGAGTCGGGGTGTTGGTGGTGTGGGTGAGTAAGTGTGTAGATGGTGGTGATGGTGGTGTGAGTAGGGGTGTGGGTTTTGGTGATGGGGGGTGGCGGTGATGGGATTGAGTAGGGGGGTGGTGATGGGGTGAGTAGGGATGTGGATGAGTAGGGGTGGTGGTAATGTGAGTGAGTAGGGGTGTGGGCGGTGCATTGAATAGGGGTGTGGGTGAGTAGGGGTGGTGGTAATGTGAGTGGGTAGGGGTGTGAGTGATGTGGTTGAGTAGGGCTGATGGTGATGGGGTGAGTAGGGGTGTGGGTGTGTAGGGGTGGTGGTAATGTGAGTGAGTAGGGGTGTTGGTGATGCGGTTGAGAAGGGGTGGTGGTGATGGAGGTGAGTAGGGGTGTGGGCGATGTGGATGAGTAGGGGTGATGGTGGTGATGGGCCATAGATTTCAGTAATCTCTGATTGATGTTCTATAATTACTGTCCCTAGGATATATGTCCATCCTCCAGACAACCCTCTCAATGGGAGTAAAATAACATAAATATGTACATTTAGGTGAGGCTGTATCAGCACAAACCTTCATGTTGTGATATCTGGATAGACTTTTGCTGGTTATTCGTGTTGATTGTCATCTCAGGATTTAGCAATAGCAGCTTGTGTTCTCAAAGCATGAAGCACATATTGTGGGCTTTCCTCTCAAGTACATTGTGGCAGTTAACCCTTTAACCCTCATATCAGCCAAAAACAGTTTCTGCAGTGGTCTTGAGAAATGGCCATTTGCAGACCAAGAGAAGACTATTTTTGAAAATCTACTACTAATGACTGGCTCAATATCCGAGCCAGTCATTTCAGTGCTAAATTTTCAAAAAAGTCTTCTTGGTCTGCAAATAGACATTTTCTATGAGAAAATTAACATTTTCTTGAACAAAACCGAGGGTTAAAGGGTTAAAGCTAAATTTGCCTCAAGACCTATATGACCCAGGTCCCAGGTTCTGCTGTAACACATTCATGTTTGCCTCAAGACCTATATGACCCAGGTCCCAGGTTCTGCTGTAACACATTCATGTTTGCCTCAAGACCTATATGACCCAGGTCCCAGGTTCTGCTGTAGCACATTCATGTTTGCCTCAAGACCTATATGACCCAGGTCCCAGGCTCTGCTGTAACACATTCATGTTTGCCTCAAGACCTATATGACCCAGGTCCCAGGTTCTGCTGTAACACATTCATGTTTGCCTCAAGACCTATATGACGCAGGTCCCAGGTTCTGCTGTAACACATTCATGTTTGCCTCAAGACCTATATGACCCAGGTCCCAGGCTCTGCTGTAACACATTCATGTTTGCCTCAAGACCTATATGACCCAGGTCCCAGGTTCTGCTGTAACACATTCATGTTTGCCTCAAGACCTATATGACCCAGGTCCCAGGTTCTGCTGTAACACATTCATGTTTGCCTCAAGACCTATATGACCCAGGTCCCAGGCTCTGCTGTAACACATTCATGTTTGCCTCAAGACCTATATGACCCAGGTCCCAGGTTCTGCTGTAACACATTCATGTTTGCCTCAAGACCTATATGACGCAGGTCCCAGGTTCTGCTGTAACACATTCATGTTTGCCTCAAGACCTATATGACCCAGGTCCCAGGCTCTGCTGTAACACATTCATGTTTGCCTCAAGACCTATATGACCCAGGTCCCAGGTTCTGCTGTAACACATTCATGTTTGCCTCAAGACCTATATGACCCAGGTCCCAGGCTCTGCTGTAACACATTCATGTTTGCCTCAAGACCTATATGACCCAGGTCCCAGGTTCTGCTGTAACACATTCATGTTTGCCTCAAGACCTATATGACCCAGGTCCCAGGCTCTGCTGTAACACATTCATGTTTGCCTCAAGACCTATATGACCCAGGTCCCAGGTTCTGCTGTAACACATTCATGTTTGCTTCAAGACCTATATGACCCAGGTCCCAGGCTCTGCTGTAACACATTCATGTTTGCCTCAAGACCTATATGACCCAGGTCCCAGGCTCTGCTGTAACACATTCATGTTTGCCTCAAGACCTATATGACCCAGGTCCCAGGTTCTGCTGTAACACATTCATGTTTGCCTCAAGACCTATATGACCCAGGTCCCAGGCTCTGCTGTAACACATTCATGTTTGCCTCAAGACCTATATGACCCAGGTCCCAGGTTCTGCTGTAACACATTCATGTTTGCCTCAAGACCTATATGACCCAGGTCCCAGGCTCTGCTGTAACACATTCATGTTTGCCTCAAGACCTATATGACCCAGGTCCCAGGCTCTGCTGTAACACATTCATGTTTGCCTCAAGACCTATATGACCCAGGTCCCAGGCTCAGCTGTAACACATTCATGTTTGCCTCAAGACCTATATGACCCAGGTCCCAGGCTCTGCTGTAACACATTCATGTTTGCCTCAAGACCTATATGACCCAGGTCCCAGGTTCTGCTGTAACACATTCATGTTTGCTTCAAGACCTATATGACCCAGGTCCCAGGCTCTGCTGTAACACATTCATGTTTGCCTCAAGACCTATATGACCCAGGTCCCAGGCTCTGCTGTAACACATTCATGTTTGCCTCAAGACCTATATGACCCAGGTCCCAGGTTCTGCTGTAACACATTCATGTTTGCCTCAAGACCTATATGACCCAGGTCCCAGGCTTTGCTGTAACACATTCATGTTTGCCTCAAGACCTATATGACCCAGGTCCCAGGTTCTGCTGTAACACATTCATGTTTGCCTCAAGACCTATATGACCCAGGTCCCAGGCTTTGCTGTAACACATTCATGTTTGCCTCAAGACCTATATGACCGAGGTCTCAGGCGCTGCTGTAACACATTCATGTTTGCCTCAAGACCTATATGACCCAGGTCCCAGGCTTTGCTGTAACACATTCATGTTTGCCTCAAGACCTATATGACGCAGGTCCCAGGCTCTGCTGTAACACATTCATGTTTGCCTCAAGACCTATATGACCCAGGTCCCAGGCTTTGCTGTAACACATTCATGTTTGCCTCAAGACCTATATGACGCAGGTCCCAGGCTCTGCTGTAACACATTCATGTTTGCTTCAAGACCTATATGACCCAGGTCCCAGGCTCTGCTGTAACACATTCATGTTTGCTTCAAGACCTATATGACCCAGGTCCCAGGCTCTGCTGTAACACATTCATGTTTGCTTCAAGACCTATATGACCCAGGCCCCAGGCTCTGCTGTAACACATTCATGTTTGCCTCAAGACCTATATGACCCAGGTCCCAGGCTCTGCTGTAACACATTCATGTTTGCCTCAAGACTGGTATGACCCAGGTCCCAGGCTCTGCTGTAACACATTCATGTTTGCCTCAAGACCTATATGACCCAGGTCCCAGGCTCTGCTGTAACACATTCATGTTTGCCTCAAGACTGGTATCACCCAGGTCCCAGGCTCTGCTGTAACACATTCATGTTTGCTTCAAGACCTATATGACCCAGGTCCCAGGCTCTGCTGTAACACATTCATGTTGGCTTCAAGACCTATATGACCCAGGTCCCAGGCTCTGCTGTAACACATTCATGTTTGCTTCAAGACCTATATGACCCAGGTCCCAGGCTCTGCTGTAACACATTCATGTTTGCTTCAAGACCTATATGACCCAGGTCCCAGGCTCTGCTGTAACACATTCATGTTTGCTAAGACCTATATGACCCAGGTCCCAGGCTGTGCTGTAACACATTCATGTTTGTTTCAAGACCTATATGACCGAGGTCTCAGGCGCTGCTGTAACACATTCATGTATGGTTTCCTCGCGGACTGGAGCTTGGGAAACTCAAGCAGAAACTCTACTAGATCCTCCACAGCAGCATTGCAGATTTGGCATCTAGTGGACTGGCATCTGTTTTTGCTTGGTCATCCAAATAGTGGGTAATGCTGTACAAGGATCTTTGCCAGTACAATCTAAAAATAGAGGAGTGGCTTCTTGGAGAATACACCTCTAATGTGATGACCGGCCATCTTATTACGTCATCACAACGACTAGACTGTTGCACAGACTCCGCTTAAGAGATCAGACAGCTCGGGACCCAGTCTATCTCTGTAGCGGAATGTATAAGCAACACTGTGGATCGTGTTGATTTTGGTACCTTCTTAATCTCTGTATCACTAGCTTGATGCAGACATTAAAATCGACTTGATCCATCCAGTGGTTCATGTGATATCAACATCTACGCAACGTCAGCAAATTCTTGACCTCATTTTGTGTGAGACAGATTTGAATTTTACAACGAATAGACCTTTCCCACATTAGTGTATTTTGGGAAAATACCTTCCCGGAATACATCGCACATACTACTTCCTGCTGTTAAAAGCGATAGCTGACGTGCAAACAGCATTACTTTACTATGGGAATCAGATACAGTGCACTTTAGGCAGTGCATATGAAAAACTATGTTCAGAATATTTTTGAAGCCATACATCATTGGAAACCTAAGCCAATTCTCTATACATTTCTGTATTAGTTTTTATAGTTTTATAAAATTTGATACAGTTGATTGCAATTTTAAAATATCCCATATTGTCCACTTGATTTAATGAATCTAAGTCGAATTGTGTATTTTATATACGCAAATAACAAAAATATAAAAAATAATGCATTAATGTTTCGGCAATTGAATGCACTTTCCAATGATGTATGATTTAAATAATATAATGATTTTAGTTTGTCATAGGAATGGTTTAGATTGAGGTGTGTTTTAGTGCAAAAGTAACTCAATGTGGGCCAGCGACTTGTTGGCAGCCGTACCAGCCAGCAGTTTTGCTCTGAGCGTTGATTTAGGGAAATCCCGGCGTAATGATGTCAATGTGGGAAAGGTGTATTCAGCGGAACTAGTTTTCTATTAACTACTTGTCATACAGACTACTATAGGCTTTATATCATCTCGTTTTACGTGAAATAATATTGTCTGCTATGAAGAGAGTAGCACTTGTGTCCTTTTACGTTTCAATTCTCTCTACCACCATATTTTGAAACAGATCTCGCGAGATATTAATGTTGCCAGTGTTGATGCTTTATATACTGATGTCTTATCAATCTTGCAGGTGCTCCATATTGGGTGTGGCTGGCCTATTTTGCACGTGTCAATATTTAAGTATGCGAGTGTTGTCTTGTCACTTGTTTAATCTTTAAGATGTCTGTCACAGTACTCAGTCACATGCAGGCTAACTGTGTTTTTGCAGGCTTGTTTACTTGGAAGATGTTTTAGCAGACTATGTGCTCGTGGGAGGTCATACTGTTGTATGATATCCGTGATATGAATAACCAATCTGTGAGATGAATGGCTTTTCAATGCCTGGTGTTCTTATTATTCCATCTGTCATTCATCTACCGCTAATGTGTGCTTTTAGGGTAATAACGACACAGCACGTTTTTACCTGACCCCAGGCAGACCTATCATCAGTGGTATAGGCTGCCCAACTGAACTCATCAGCAGCTTCGTGGATGAGCACATCAATGTTCATGTTTCCAAAATCAAATCTTATGTGAAAGATACCACAGATTTCATCCACCAAATATAAGCATTTGGTACAACAAAAGTGCACACTATTCTAGTGGCAATGGATGTCACCTCTGTACACCAACATCCCCAACAATGAAGGACTTAGACCAGTAGCCAGGTACTGCAACAAACACGGAGTACCTGGTGACCTTTCCATCAGAGGACCCCTGAACTTGCTCAAACTAGTCCTGGAATGCAACAATTTCGAGTTCAACGGTGAACATTAGCTCCAGATAGGAAGAACTGCAATGGGCAGCAAAGCAGCATGCACTTTTGCATGCATTTTTATGGCCGACGTGGAGGAAAGACTGCTACCCACAGCACCTTCCAGCCCGCACTCTGTCAGATATATAGATGACATCTTCATGATATGGAAACATGGCAAAACTTTAGACGAGTCATGACATACATGAACGGAGCTCACCACAGCATCAAGTTTACCATGGAATTAGAAACTCAAGTATCTTTTCTAGACACCATGGTCAAACAAACACAGGATCACACCATCATTTTCGACCTCTACAAAACCAACAGACACACACAGCACTATGATTCTGCACACCCATCAACCTGTAAGGACGCATCCCCATACGGACAGTTCCTTAGACTAAGACGCATCTGCACCCTCCTGCAAGATTACGATAAGAACAGCATCCTCCTACAAGGATATTTTGAAGCAAGAGGATATCCCATCAACATCCTCAACGAGGCTAGAGCGAAAGCTAGGTCACAAGACAGACAACAAATCCTTCGACCCAACCATCAAAAGCTACCACAAGTTCACAACAAAGGCCAATTTTTGTTTGTGAATTCACCCAGGACCAGGATTTTTTTGGAAAAAAACAATAAAAAAATACTGGCCAATTCTGCAAGCTATCAACAAATGCAGAATAGCTTTTCCAGATCCCTCACTTTTCGGCTACAGAAGAAATAAGACAATCAAAGACATGATCGTCAGAGCCAAACTACTGTCCGTCAACACCCATGTTCAACATAGAAATCCTTTCCCAGCATGCAAAACAAAAAATTGAGACATCTGCCAATACATGCAGAAAGGCAGATACTTCTCCAGCACACACACCAGCCTTTCCTACAGAGTCAAGATCATAGGCAAATGCCAGACCAGAAACATTGTCTCTCCTCACATGCAAAAAACAGTGTGTAGGAGAATCCCTGCACACTTTCAAGATCAGAATCCAAGAACATCATAGAGATATATCAAACCTCTACAAAAGTGAGAGATATGACACTCCAGTATCCAGACATTTCAATAGGCCTGGGCACACAAGAGCTGACATGCAGTTCATAATTATCCAGGTCCTTACGTCAGACCCGGACGACAAAAATTCTGCACCATGGAGAAGAAAGAAAGAGTGCCACTGGATACACCAGCTCCACACAATGGAGCCAATAGGCATAAACCTAGTGGGATAAAAGGACACCCATTTCCTGGACCAACATGCCCACCCTAGGCGAAACTGTCCAGTACGTCGTTATTACCCTTCTTTACATCACAGGTCTCCTCCAAGCTCATCTTTTAAGTCAGATTCTATAAACACATCTTTTTACGACGTCACCGTTTTCGTCGCCCACATCATAAACAATGATGTCACACCCATTGTCATCACTAAGCATCATTTCTATGCTAACTATTAGAAAAATGGCATCCCATTACTGTGATAAATGCGATGCAGTCTTTACGCATAGAAGCAGTTTGAATAGACACACAAAGAGCAGACACATGAACCTCCCTGCCTGAACGTGCGATTGGTGTCTTATAGCTATCAAACAAACAGAGTACATGAGAACACATCTAAAACGGCACTTGATCCCAGACTCGGAGATCCCAGGGCTCCTTTCCATGGCCAAGATCATAGAAAGAGTGAAGATCGTGGAGCCGGGTCGACCGTTAACGAAACCACGCCGGTGTGACATATACGATTTCAAACAGAAATTCAGTAAGAAAACAAAAAATAAGTGGATCCTGCTGGCATCAATCCGACAATCCATGGGGGCATAGCCGGCAGTATATACAATTCCAAAAAAAGACTCAAATAGCACCAGTGTTAACTTATCAGAACTTTGTACTGAGAAGGACCACGAGGTTATGGACGGTATCCTTTCTAAATAAACTCTGTCATATGCACTATTCCTTGGACAATATGCAGGGAGCAATGGTGGAGAAACAGTTTAGCCGCTGGTCGCTTAACGACCAACGGCACAGGGATCCAAAAATCCCTGCCTCCTGCATATTCCAACACCATCAATGCAATAAAGGATAAGACACGACACATCCGCCATCACAAATAGACATAGCTATTAGTGAGGAATGTTTTAGACTTTTTGGAAGCCGGTTTCTTCAGTTGCTCAAGTATTCTCTCCAACATAAATCCGGAACAAGACCTACCGGAAACAACATCCCTAACAACAATGGCCGATGTGACAAGGAGGAACAACGACATTAGCGCGACATGTGCCTTAATCACAAACCTATGCCCCACGCATGGGTTCAGCATCAACTGTCCACACGGCTACATCCAGATTGAGAGTGAAAACAAGAGGGCACCATACCCAACATGGGCCAGGACTCCATCTCTGATGAGGGAGATGTCTCCACACTGAGTGGAGACCAACAGACAAACTTTTTAAAAAATAACTTACTTTCTTAAAACAATCTTTTCCAAGTGTACCACACACAGTGGACAAACACTTTCCCACATTTTTTCTTCTTGTTTTCTTCAGGACTGTACTTTTCTGTCAACATGTTCACAAATCAAACTCATCACCACACAAACATTCTGAACAATATGTTTTTTACGTGTTCAACTCACCAGGCAATCAGAAGTTCAAAGTAAATAACAACAAGACATATACTCACCATGTTGTTCTGTGTCTTGTTTATTTTTTATTTTTTATTTAATTTTTTTATTGATATATACATACATACACAATTCTCAAGCTAAAAAACTCAATAACAGAAACTACGCCTTTGATGAGTTCCACGCCATAAAGTCTGAATCAATTACAGTGATGACCACACCATGATCAATACCCACCAGAACCCCACCAATGGATCGGGGACTACCCCACACTAGTCTTTCTTGACCCTTTGCACCCATAATAGGCTGAAAAAAATGGGCAAGAGAATTACGTCATAGTAGTCATGGCTGGCAAATTATCAAGTTCACCAAACCGGCGAAAAATTCCCAAAACTGGTAAAAATGTTGGCAAACAAAAAATGTCAAACAAAATGTTTTTTTCCAAAACCGCCAAAAAACCCCACAACCGGCAAGCAAAAAAAATCGCAACCGACAATAATGATCCCAACCGGCAAAAATCTCCGGTACCATCAAATATTCAACTATACCGCGAAAAAAACTAAACCGGTAAAAATGTTAACCAAAATAAATTTTACTAAACCGCTAAAAATTTCAGACAAGGGTACTGTTTTACTCCCATCTTATTGGCCATATTTGGTCAAGAACCACTCAATCCACAGGTTTACCCAGAGGAGGGTATATAAAAGACAGAGAAACGAGTCCAGATCATTCAGACTTTTGGTCTCACATGTGAAACCAAGCATCAGGCTAAAAACCGTTTTATCTTGGGTTGTTTTAACTGACTACGTCGTTATTACCTCTTAACGTGTGCTTTTAAACATATCTCCTCATTAACCACTTGGCCGACTTCAAACGAACTTGGCCGGAAGGTATATATGCTCACCTTGGATACCGTTGACATTTAGCCTGTATTCTGTATGTGATGTCATAGATCAGCAGCACCAAGTTTACAATGAAGACCCATGGTCTTTAACCCTTTAATGACTAAATTTGTTAACAAAATTATAATAGTTACTTATTGAAGGTCCATTTGCAGGCCAAGTGAAGACTATTTTTGAAAATTTAGCCCTGGAATTCCAGTGGTAAATTTTCAAAAATAGTCTTCTCTTAGCCTGCAAATGGACATTTCCCGAGACCACTACAGAGGCCGGTTTTGGCTGGCTTCATCTTGAAAGGGTTAATTCATACAAGCAGTTACAACAAGCTTGCTTTGCGGATGCTGGCATAAGGAGACGGCCATATTTTTGCTGCCAGTCATCAAATTAAATTATTCAGCATTCTTTCGAAAGCAATGATTTATATTCTTTCCACTTGCTAATATATTCATAATTCCTCCCCTGTGATGACGGCCAGCGGCAGTTTTCTGTAAAGCTGTTTTATAAATCTGCACAGGATATTCCTTCCTTCACCTATGAGAAAATCCTCATAGTAAAAAGATTAATACAGTTTCTCAGCTGATGGTGTTAACTATAGGCATGAAAGACAAATATTTAGCGTCTCATGTTACCAACGAGGAAATAACCTGAGTCATTTTTAGCTGTAGCTATATTTTTATGGTTGAAATCTGTGCTTTACACTGTGTGAGCCTATAGCTATTAGTGCCTCTTCTGCAATTGGATTGCGCACTTATTGACGTCACTGAGCAGTAAGCGTCCTGGCATCTGGCCATGTCCGAAGGCTTTCTGTCGGCTCATCTTCCTCAGTGGCACTGATGTTTGGTCGGAAATCTTGGAATAAAAACAAGCTCTATCAGACTGGTATTAGCAGAAAAACACACCGCTGCATAAATGTTGAGCAGAGACAAATAAATTTACACACACAAGATATAATCTAGCCCTGCTTAGAGAAAGATTTTTGTAATTAAAATCATTAAGTCTGACTGCTGCCAGCTGCCATCTGATAATAGTTTCAATGGGCAATAACTCTGGACATGCTGAATATCATGAACATTATTTGACTGAAGTTATTGGTGACTTAGCCACCACATACTTTCAGTCAAATTGTTTTCAAAATATTCAGCATATTCAGAGTTAAACCCCCTGAAAAATGTAGTCTGCAGACATTGAACAGGCAGGCAGATAATTTGTTTACGCACTCCATATCATCATTAGATGACAGATCTGAGGAATATTTTGATTACAAACAGAATAAATATTGACATTTATCATGCATGAAGAAATATGCTGAATAATTTGAAAACTATTTGTTTAAAAGTTGTTGATGACCGAGGAAAATATTTGTACAAAATAATTGATCATACTTTTAAATGCATCGCTTCCAATTCCACTGTGTATTTAAGCAATATGATGGTTCAGCTTGACCTCTTAGACATGCTCAATAGAGACATCCAGTTTTAAATACATTCCACCAATTTCTAGCTACACCGCGCACGCTGGCATCGAGTGAACTATGAATTCACCTTTGCAGAGTATGACATCATAATCAGTTAAGCGGCGTGTAAGATGACGTCATAATCATTAACTCTTTAAGTCTTTAACTCTTAATAGTCTGACATGTTGTAAGAATTGTATGTCTCTACTATTTAATAAACATACTGTTGAATATTTTGAAACTAATTTGACTGGGCGCTGTTCCTGCCATGGGCAGCAACAGCGCCCAGTCAAATTAATTTCAAAATATACAACAGCTTACCTGTATAGGTTTCTGGAAATTGATAGTCAGTGAGTTTAACGATCGATCGATCCCAGCACGAGCGTGGTGTGTGTGTAGCTTAGCTAGAGGTGGGCGGGGCATAGCTAAAATGGAAGGGTCCATTGCCAGAATCCCATTATTAACGTAACTAGGCATCTAACCTGTTGAATATTTTGAAACTATGACAGTAACAGCACCAAGTCTCAAGTTTCAAAATTTTCAGCATAATATTTATTAAGTAGTAAATTCATCAAAGACATACAATTGGTACACTTGACAGACTATTCCGGGTCCATGACGGAGTAATTATGATTTTGCCTTCAGCCTACATTTGACGTAATTGATTATGACCACATAGACTTGTTGCACAGATCGGATTCATTCATTGGAGACACAGAAGAATGTGGAATCATATCTGTCAGTCTACAGTATAGTTAACCATTTAACCCTCAAATTTGTTCATGACAATTTCAATTTTCTCAAAGAAAATCTTCATTTGCAGACCAAGAGAATACTATTTTTGAAAATTTACTCCTAGAATGACTTGCTTGGTTCTCGAGCCAGTCACTCCAGTGGTAAAATTTCAAAAATAGTCTTCTTGGTCTGCAAATGGACATTACTCAAGACAACTGCAGAAGTAATTTTTGGCTGGTTTGAGTGTTATAGGGTTAATAACATTGAACTTGGTGTAAGAAATCTTCTGTTCAATATTTGGTACTTGATTTATTTGGAAGCCATTGCTGCTTTAGGCAACAGTATATTTTATTTTGTTTTGCAGACACTTGTTAAGTTATTCCCATACTGGACATCTTGTTTGGGGCCTAACTGTAGATGCATATGTGGATTATCTTCAGAATGGATGAATCAAATGTGTCACTGAATCATATGACATTATAATCAAGTACATCACATATAGATTGACGTTATAATCAAGTACATCACATATAGATTGACGTTATAATCAAGTATGTCACATATAGATTGATGTTATAATCAAGTACATCACATAGACTGACATTATACTGACATTGTAATCCAGTGTGTCACATATAGACTGACATAGTCAAGTATGTCATATATAGACTGATGTTATAATTAAGTATGTCACATATAGGCTGATGTTATAATCAAGTATGTTGCATATAGACTGATGTTATAATCAAGTGTGTCACATATAGACTGATGTTATAATCAAATACATCACATATAGACTGATATTATAATCAAGTGTGTCACATAGGCTGACGTTATAATCAAGTGTGTCACATATAGATGATGTTATAATCAAGTATGTCACACATAGACTGATGTTATAATCAAGTATGTCACACATAGACTGACGTTATAATCAAGTGTGTCACATATGGACTGACGTTATAATCAAGTAATCCACCACCAGAAACTACCTAGCGGTGATAGTTTGCTATACTTTAAAACCTGTCATAGGTGACCACCTGATGGGGCACAATTTATCAGTCACTTTAGACAGCTGGTCTCTCGTTATACAAGTTACTGCTGGTCCACAGCCTGGTAGCGGTTCTCTAAGAGAGGTGCTTTTAAATAACAGCCATCATATGGACCCAAAAGACAGGTGGTGCGTGCTCAGGTCAAGTCGTAGCATCATCAGTGGGATTGGGTTGGATCTTTGATGTAGTACTGCCTCCTGTTATTCAGTTTATTTACATTTGTTTTTGTAGATGATCTAGACGAAACAGCAAAGGGAAAGAAACGATCCATAACTGAAACTGTGGAAAAGACACGCGAGTCAGAGGAGGCAATGATCGCGTCAATAAAGGTAGTATATATATATATATATCATGACTACAACATTGAACATTTTTATCCCGCTCCCCCTCCCCCTAAGCTTCATGTTTCCAAAGTCACCGTCATTATTATGAAATAGTGCTGTGTGATTTTGAATTATGAATAGCCATTAAGCTGATGATGCTGCGTGTATGTGCGATACTTGGATCAATCTCAGATAGAATTACCATGCTCTACAGCCCTCTGTGAAGAACACTGGCTCATCATCAGACTTGTCAAGATTGATAAATGTCAAACTGGCAGCCTACACAAATTTCATGACAGTTTTTGTCTCGGTTCTACATTTAGACAATAAAATAAGCAGATGACACCCCCACCGCACTACCCTCTCATCTATCTAACAAACCCTGAACAAGTAGATGAAACTGTTACCTCAATCCCACCCACAGGAAACACACACACTAGCCTATAGAGTAGAGCCGGCTACACACTCCACCAATTTTTCTATCCAAACTTGCATACACGCTCACACACACACCTACATGCATAACCACACATACTCAAGCACCGCTCACTCACACACACCTACATGCATAACCACACATACTCAAGCACCACTCACTCACTCACACACACCTACATGCATAACCACACATACTCAAGCACTGCTCACTCACTCACACACACCTACATGCATAACCACAAATACTCAAGTACTGCTCACTCACACACACCTACATGCATAACCACACACACTCAAGCACTGCTCACTCACACACACCTACATGCATAACCACACATACTCAAGCACCGCTCACTCACACACACCTACATGCATAACCACACATACTCAAGCACTGCTCACTCACACACACACACATCCATGCATAACCACACATACTCAAGCGCTGCTCACACACACACACACACCTACATGCATAACAACACATACTCAAGCACTGCTCACTCACACACACACCTACATGCATAGCCACACATACTCAAACACTGCTCACTCACACATACTCAAGCACTGCTCATTCACACCTACATGCATAACCACACATGCTCAAACACTGCTCACTCACACACTTGCTCACTCAAACACACACTTCACTCGTTCTCTCGCTTGCACATGAACTCACTTGCTCACTCATGCATGCACTCACTCGCTCACACCTACTTACGCTCGCTCACACTTGGCTTACGAAATAGATAGATGGCACCTCACCTTGCTGTTTCCATCTCTCTCCCATCCCCTCATTTAACCTGTACTCTATAACTAGTGAGGTTTCTTATCTAATAACTTAGAAGCTTGGAAATCCTGAGTCTCCTTTGATAATTGGGCTTCTGCTTGGCATGTGTTGATAAGACTTCATGGGGCTTGAAAGAATCCCATTGGCATATATTTTGTGTCAGTCCATCTGTGCATCTTGTTGACCATGTGTGCATCTTGTTGACCAAGTGTGCATCTTGTTGACCGTGTGTGCATCTTGTTGACCGTGTATGCATCTTGTTGACCATATGTGCATCTTGTTGACCAGGTGTGCATCTTGTTGACCATGTGTGCATCTTGTTGACCGTGTATGCATCTTGTTGACCATGTGTGCATCTTGTTGACCATATGTGCATCTTGTTGACCATATGTGCATCTTGTTGAGCATGTGTGCATCTTGTTGACCATATGTGCATCTTGTTGACCATATGTGCATCTTGTTGACCATATGTGCATCTTGTTGAGCATGTGTGCATCTTGTTGACCATATGTGCATCTTGTTGACCATATGTGCATCTTGTTGAGCATGTGTGCATCTTGTTGACCATATGTGCATCTTGTTGACCATGTGTGCATCTTGTTGACCATATGTGCATCTTGTTGACCATATGTGCATCTTGTTGAGCATGTGTGCATCTTGTTGACCATGTGTGCATCTTGTTGATCAGGTGTGCATCTTGTTGAGCATGGGTGCATCCTGTTGGCCATGTGTGCATCTTGTTGACCATTGTGCATCCCCGTTGTGTGCATCCATGCATATATCTGGTTATCGTTCAATAACTTCTTGTTGGAGTATGTTGATGGAACGTTATTGGTAGAAGTCTATTATTTTTCTCCATCCATTCATGATCCATTTTGCCACTCAAAAAGGGCTGCTGTTTCAGCAGTGGTTGTGCAGGGTTTTGTCTAGTTTTGTTATGATCATTAGGTTGAGCCTTTGATGATGTTTTCTTATGATCATTAGGTTGAGCCTATGATGATGTTTTCTTATGATCATTAGGGTGAGCCTATGATGATGTTTTCTTATGATCATTAGGTTGAGCCTGTGATGATGTTTTCTTATGATCATTAGGTTGAGCCTATGATGATGTTTTCTTATGATCATTAGGGTGAACCTATGATGATGTTTTCTTATGATCATTAGGGTGAGCCTATGATGATGTTTTCTTATGATCATTAGGGTGAGCCTATGATGATGTTTTCTTATGATCATTAGGTTGAGCCTGTGATGATGTTTTCTTGTGATCATTAGGTTGAGCCTGTGATGATGTTTTCTTATGATCATTAGGTTGAGCCTATGATGATGTTTTCTTATGATCATTAGGTTGAGCCTATGATGATGTTTTCTTATGATCATTAGGTTGAGTCTCTGAGGAGTTTGATAAAAGCACTCATTACATCCAGATTTGGTGTGTTCAACTGTTATGACACTTCATAAGTAGAGTGCGCTGGTGAGATGATTGACCTTTTTGCTGTTGTGGTCACTGGCAATGTTATTGGCTTGTTAAGTGATGTCATATTTCTAGGTCTACCTTTAAGTCGAGAAATTTCAGTGTGTCAGTTTCAAGACACATACATAGGAAAGCTTTTTAATATTTTGATAATAATTTGACTGTACCATGTTGCTGCCAAAGCAAGCAACAGCTTCAAGTCAAATTAGTTTCAAAATATTCAACAGAATATTCCTTACAGCATAAAGAAGCTGTCATTGGGCTAAGTGTGAACGTGCAGTACAGTTAGGCAGCTTTGACAGAATTGTCAAACACCTGCCAGACTGACAGACAAATATCTGCCAGACTGCTAGACATACAGACAAACATTTACCAGACTGACAGACAGACAGACACACATTTGACAGACTGGTTAACAGACAGGCAAACGTTTGCCAGATTGACTGACTGACAGACAGACAAACATTTGCCAGACTGACTTACAGACAGGCAAGCATTTGCCAAACTGACTGACAGACAGACAAACATTTGCCAGATTGACAGACTGACAGGCACACATTTGCCAGACTGACTGAAAGACAGACACACATTTGTCGGACTGACTGCCAGACAGACAAACATTTGCCAGATTGACTGGCAGACAGACGTATTCTAGTTGTGATTAAAACAGGTGTGATACGCTATAGTTGTGACTGTCAGATATGTAAGCAAATTGACAGACAGACAGATAGACAGACAGACAGACAGACTGATCAACAACAAATAAAGATGTCATAAACATACAACAATGATGTAATAACTGCCGAATACCCTCAATTCCACACAAATTTAGTACATCTATTTTCTATACTAATTTAATAAAGGTGTATGCCATCAGATGTAACAAGCCTGTGATGGGTGTGTGATGTCAGACTAAACAAGCCTATGACACGTGTATGCCCTTAGACTAAACAAGCCTATAACATGTGTATGACGTTAGACTAAACAAGCCTATGATGGGTGTTTGATGTCAAACTAAACAAGACATTGCGCCACTTATCACTATAAAATTCACAATGTCCCATCATTGGCTTTAGGCATGGGTCAATGGCCCACACAATTTAAGGCATAGCTAACTCACATATGTAATTGACCCCAGATTTTACAAAATGACCTATGTTTTCTAGAGGGAGCGGGCCATTTGACACCACTGAACAACTGGCTAGGCAGAATCTAGGATGGTTTGAGGTCAGGCTTCATAGTTCATTGAAAAGTTGTATTGTCGAGCTTCATGGTTGCATTTCAACCACATTTCCGGTTAGAAATCATATCCATGAAGTTATTTTGAAAACTACAACCAGCACCATTGCTCAGCTAGCCTCTCATTGCTCAGCTAGCCTCTCTCGCTTAGATACTGCTCTCACTCTCACTCTCAGGCCGCCAACCCCTGTGCCTGTTCTCATGCTCATGTTCATGCCTCCATCTGAAGAAGCTGTGATGAGACATCCCGCGGAACTGCATTTTACCGCTCAGAAAGAAAGGGTATACCTGCCATCAAAATTTGTCTAATACTTCCTCCTGCTCTGATGCACCATGAATGCATCTGCGAACTGTTCTTCTGCTTCCATTTAGTAGAAACTTATGAACTTTTTCCGCCTGATACACTACGATCATCTCGATATTGTAATTTCAGGCCACCGAGAACTTTGTCACCTTGTGACATTGTGCCTTGGGAATATGCCTACCAAAGCTGGTTCAAAGACAGTAACGTTCACAATCGCAGAACCTAGACCCCGTGTGACAGACTTTTTCCTTCCTGTGTTAAATCTTAAATGCACTAACATCCGCAGCCTTCTTATTCTTTACAGATTTAACGGTTGATAATTCCGCCCGATGCTTAACATCGAGTGAAGTCTCAGTTTTAATTTTTCTTTCTTTTTAATGTACTTTGCCTTTACATTAGGTTATTTGAAGAAATCGGCCATCTTAGCCGCCAAATTCAGACGGCGATCTATTGCTCCACTCGATGTGGAGATATACATTAGCATTGTAAGCGGTGTCGCCTTACTAATAGTTCCTAGAACGCCCTTCTTAGCCGCCAAGTTCATGGGTTGCATCCTACACGCTCTGCGCAGCATGAAGAAATATAATAGCGCTGTGATCTGAGACGCTTCTTGCCACCAAAAAAGGCATCCCCCTTAGTAGACTAGGCCCACCACACTTCACTTGGAAATCCCCTAAATCGAAAGTCACCAGCAGACTTTTAACTGCCTTCTGGTTCGCCACGTTCCTCAGCTCACCTTTTTCCACTCTTCACCCACGCCCACTGTGAATGATCTCAATGCTGCGCCCTATTCGTGCTGCTGAGACCACTCCCCATAGATGTATTCCCATCAGGAGCTGCACCTTTTTTGCGCACCTAGCTTTTAGAGGGTCCTGTGACCCCTTGCCTCCTCTTATTTCTGCCCTGTTGGAGAATACGTTGCCGCTTAAACATTGCAACAGCCACTAGTGAGCCTTCAGCACACTCCTAACTGGAATACAACATGGCGCGAACTTCGTTGATTAGCGACTTCTTTTTCTTTTCGCCCGCCCGGCACGTGGTCAGGCTAAAACGATTAGCCACACGACTGCGGTTATCATTTTCTATTTTTGACAACTGAACTCGGATAACCGTCGGCCGACCCGAAGCCATTTTTTTAGTCGACCACATGCTCCTCAGACAGCCATCGCTTTAGACTGATGCGATGCCTAGACTCGAAAGAGACTCCTCAAACTCTTTCCTCTTAATTGCATGAGTTGGAAACCGTGTCTGAATCTCGGTCAGGTCGTTCTTGGACTCCACTTCTTTCTTGATGCCGCTCAAAGCGGTCTTCATCTCCGAGGGGAAGATTTGCCCGACTTTGCGAGGGTAGAGGTTCTCGTATAACCTAATCGATAGCGTCCTGCGGCAGATAGCGGCCGTAACCACAAAACATTTCGCTCTCTAAAGCTGCTGCCTCGAGCGGGATCCCTAAAGTTAAGTTAGGTGCACATAGAAAGACTGCCTCCGGATGACTGCATGGATCATCAGATTAACGAGGCGGCACCCACTAAAAGTGTGGACTTTTCCTTTTTCCCCCGTCACCAACGTAGAATCCTAAATCCTGTTCCTGTTTTAAGCGGAAGATAGCCGACTTAGCAAAGAAACCTGGAGTACGAACGACTTTTTTTACCAAACACCTTATATATAGACAAAGAAGGGTGATAGTGACCGCTAGCGATGAACTGACCACAGGCAGAATTTCCGAATTTAAAGGCTTAAATCAGAGTTTAAAAGTATGCAATTAAGATTTTTGATTTTCAAGTAATCTGGTGTGAATGTGTGCCTTTAATGGGTTAACATGAGGATCTAACATGAAACAAGACACAATGTTAAATTTTGTATCAGCTTCAGGATGATCTTAGAGCATGAAATAACGGGCTGCCTGCTGAAATTGTGCAGACTACATATATAGACAAAGAAGGGTGATAGTGACCGCTAGCGATGAACTGGCCACAGGCAGAATTTCCGAATTTAAAGGCTTAAATCAGAGTTTAAAAGTATGCAATTAAGATTTTTGATTTTCAAGTAATCTGGTGTGAATGTGTGCCTTTAATGGGTTAACATGAGGATCTAACATGAAACAAGACACAATGTTAAATTTTGTATCAGCTTCAGGATGATCTTAGAGCATGAAATAACGGGCTGCCTGCTGAAATTGTGCAGACTACATATATAGACAAAGAAGGGTGATAGTGACCGCTAGCGATGAACTGACCACAGGCAGAATTTCCGAATTTAAAGGCTTAAATCAGAGTTTAAAAGTATGCAATTAAGATTTTTGATTTTCAAGTAATCTGGTGTGAATGTGTGCCTTTAATGGGTTAACATGAGGATCTAACATGAAACAAGACACAATGTTAAATTTTGTATCAGCTTCAGGATGATCTTAGAGCATGAAATAACGGGCTGCCTGCTGAAATTGTGCAGACTACATATATAGACAAAGAAGGGTGATAGTGACCGCTAGCGATGAACTGACCACAGGCAGAATTTCCGAATTTAAAGGCTTAAATCAGAGTTTAAAAGTATGCAATTAAGATTTTTTATTTTCAAGTAATCTGGTGTGAATGTGTGCCTTTAATGGGTTAACATGAGGATCTAACATGAAACAAGACACAATGTTAAATTTTGTATCAACTTCAGGATGATCTTAGAGCATGAAATAACGGGCTGCCTGCTGAAATTGTGCAGACTACATTTTTAATAGTTGTGGCCGGGTATTGGTGCCTGTTCGCCACATGCTGGTGGGCGGGGGGACGGGTGTCTGGTCATCGTGCAAGTCCACGTACAAGTTTTCGAGCTCCGGACCAGCCGGTCGGCAAGCCAGCTTGACCGTGTCAGCCAGTTGGAGGGTCTCCATCATAGCCAATTCCTGGAGGTTGGTGATGGTGAATCTCATGGCTTGCGACACCTTCCCATGGTCGTCTCTACGGGACTCCCCCACAGATAATTGGAGATGTGCGGGTCTGGTTGAGCATTCCCGACACGGCCTCTGTTGAATTAGGGATACACTTTGAATTAAATTATCATAATTTTTACGGAATAGAGGCTTAAATCAGACTTTATTCTGTATAAATTATGATAACTTAATTTAACTTGTATCCCTAATTCAACTTCACAACCAATAAAAATTATATTAATTTCTGCGGAATGAAATCAACATGTGATAAAAGTTATTCCATTTCATCATGAACTCTGTCTTGGATCTTTTTCCTGCAAAACGGTTCCATATTAAAGCAATGGGAAATTTTTAATGTCCTCTCGAGTACCGCTGCGATGATTTGAAGTAAATTTAGCTGGAAGTATCCTTTGGCCAGATTCAGTTTTCTTCAGACGAACCCGATCAGCCAATTTGCCCGGCGGCCATTTTGGATTTGGCCAGCTTTTTGAAAAGCCTTTAAAAAAATTTCTTTTTCTAATCCGCTTGGGGAATTGATTCAAAACTCATGAAAGGCAACAGCTGAACCAAATTTGTTCAAGGGATCTTGATTGGCCTAATGCTTTAGCGGCCATCTTGGATGACCTGGTTTTCATGAATGTGACTTCTACAGAATCGCTGAACAGACCAGGCTGAAATTTGGGAGATATGATTAGGGACTAAAAAGGCCCATTAAAATTTGTTCGAAGTAAGTTGGTACGTAAAGAAACATGATCTCTGTGTTCTTGTTACTCGACTTATAGTTAATGGCCTTTCTAGTTGAAATGCCTATGGCCTAGGTGAATGGTACAAGCCCCTTTTGCATCTTATATTGAGGTACACAATTTAAACATCTGCGTATACAATTTAAATACAATTATTTTCAACCATTGTAGAGTGAATGTGCACCTTTAATAGTGAACCTGGCCCCTGCAGTCGTCCTGAGAAATGTCCACTTGTACATCAATAGACGACAATTTAAAAAAATTTACTAATGGAATCACCTAAGCTTGATAACCGAGCCAGTCATTCTACTGGTAAATTTTCAAAATTTGTCCTCTATTGGTCTCCAAATGAACATTTTCTGTTAGATCAATTTTCTTTTCTAAAGCTTTGATCGACAATAAGGAAGACTGACAAGATATTTAATTGTGTGATTTACATCCTTATCATAAATGCCTAGTGGAAGAATGACGCATTATTTCGTTTTTATTTTTGTTTTCAAGGAAAATGCTGAACTCCGACAAAAAGAACTTGAGCAACTTTTAAATGAACACGCCGAGCTTGTACAAGAAATTGGTCGTGCGTCGAGTTCCGAGAACATCAACATTGAGCAAAAGGGATGAACAGCACGTGTGACATGTCAATCAACATTGAGCAAAGGGGATGAACAACACGCGTGACATGTTCATCAACATTTGTATCATAGTTCCCAAATGAATGCTGGCAATGCTTGCTAACAATGATTCAATTTGACGGAGTACCAGTTTTACAGACAATCGTAGCATTCAGCGGCTGGTTTTCATAACCAAGCTGCCCATTGTCGTGGAATAACGGCGTTACTATAATGTATTGTTGGTACATGTTGACGATAGATGCACCTGAGACTGTCTAGCTTTGAGTGAGTGCACGTTTTCTATGTATATAATAACTACCAGTAGAGGAGTTGAAGATTGATGAAGGGAGATAACTCTGGCACTGCTCAAGATCATTTTGGATCAGTTGTTTATTCATCCTTTGGAGGTAGTGAGCCCTCTGTGATTGTCATTTGTTTCTGTTCCTCATCATTCAAGCTAGGTTAATTAGTTAATTAGAGGTCATAAGAGATTTGATGATGTCATGCAGTTGTTTAAGCTAGGTTAATTAGAGGTCATAAGCGATTCGATGATGTCATGCGGTCATTTACGCTAGGTTAATTAGTTAATTAGAGGTCATAAGAGATTCGATGATGTCATGCGGTCATTTAAGCTAGGTTAATTACTTAATTAGATGTCATAAGAGATTTGATGATGTCATACAGTCATTTAAGCTAGGTTAATTAGTTAATTAGAGATCATAAGAGATTTGATGATGTCATACAGTCATTTAAGCTAGGTTAATTAGAGGTCATAAGAGATTTGATGATGTCATGCGGTCATTTAAGCTAGGTTAATTAGTTAATTAGAGGTCATAAGAGATTTGATGATGTCATGCGGTCATTTAAGCTAGGTTAATTAGTTAATTAGAGGTCATAAGAGATTTGATGATGTCATACAGTAATTTAAGCTAGGTTAATTAGTTAATTAGAGGTCATAAGAGATTTGATGATGTCATGCGGTCATTTAAGCTAGGTTAATTAGTTAATCAGAGGTCATAAGAGATTTGATGATGTCATGCAGTCGTTTAAGCTAGGTTAACTAGTTAATCAGAGGTCATAAGAGATTTGATGATGTCATGCAATTGTTTAAGCTAGGTTAATTAGTTAATTAGAGGTCATAAGAGATTTGATGATGTCATGATGTCATTTCAGCTAGGTTAATTAGAGGTCATAAGAGATTTGATGATGTCATGCGGTCATTTAAGCTAGGTTAATTAGAGGTCATGAGATTTGATGATGTCATGCAGTTGTTTAAGCTAGGTTACTTAGTTAATTAGAGGTCATAAGAGATTCGATGATGTCATGCGGTCATTTAAGGTAGGTTAACTAGTTAATCAGAGGTCATAAGAGATTTGATGATGTCATGCAGTTGTTTAAGCTAGGTTAACTAGTTAATCAGAGGTCATAAGAGATTTGATGATGTCATGCAGTTGTTTAAGCTAGGTTAACTAGTTAATCAGAGGTCATAAGAGATTTGATGATGTCATGAGGTCATTTCAGCTATGTTAATTAGTTAATTAGAGGTCATAAGAGATTTGATGATGTCATGCAGTCATTTAAGCTAGGTTAATTAGTTAATTAGAGGTCATAAGAGATTTGATGATGTCATGCGGTTGTTTAAGCTAGGTTAATTAGTTAATTAGAGGTCATAAGAGATTCGATGATGTCATGCGGTCATTTAAGCTAGGTTAATTAGTTAATTAGAGGTCATAAGAGATTTGATGATGTCATGCAGTTGTTTAAGCTAGGTTAATTGGAGGTCATAAGCGATTCGATGATGTCATGCGGTCATTTACGCTAGGTTAATTAGTTAATTAGAGGTCATAAGAGATTCAATGATGTCATGCGGTTATTTAAGCTAGGGTAATTAGTTAATTAGAGGTCATAAGAGATTCGATGATGTCATGCAGTCATTTAAGCTAGGTTAATTACTTAATTAGATGTCATAAGAGATTTGATGATGTCATACAGTCATTTAAGCTAGGTTAATTAGTTAATTAGAGATCATAAGAGATTCGATGATGTCATGCGGTTATTTAAGCTAGGTTAATTAGTTAATTAGAGATCATAAGAGATTCGATGATGTCATGCGGTCATTTAAGCTAGGTTAATTAGTTAATTAGAGATCATAAGAGATTCGATGATGTCATGCGGTCATTTAAGCTAGGTTAATTAGTTAATTAGAGGTCATAAGAGATTTGATGATGTCATGCGGTCATTTAAGCTAGGTTAATTAGTTAATTAGAGGTCATAAGAGATTTGATGATGTCATGCGGTCATTTAAGCTAGGTTAATTGGAGGTCATAAGAGATTTGATGATGTCATGCGGTCATTTAAGCTAGGTTAATTGGAGGTCATAAGAGATTTGATGATGTCATGCGGTCATTTAAGCTAGGTTAATTGGAGGTCATAAGAGATTTGATGATGTCATGCGGTCATTTAAGCTAGGTTAATTACTTAATTAGAGGTCATAAGAGATTTGATGATGTCATGCGGTCATTTAAGCTAGGTTAATTACTTAATTAGAGATCATAAGAGATTCGATGATGTCATGCGGTCATTTAAGCTAGGTTAATTAGTTAATTAGAGATCATAAGAAATTGTATTCTTTGTGCGCTTGATGATGTCATGCTGTCATTAATCTCTGACTCATTACACTCACTCGTCAAAGCTCAGGCTCTCTAGTTCAATGCAACATACATGTAGCTGGTGTTGATTATTTTGAAACTCTTCTCTGCATTCACCAGCACACGACATAGTCAATCAATTTATTTTTCCAGACTGAAGAGCAAAGGAAGCTGTTTTATCTAGTTGCTACATGTAGCTTTTCTTCGAGGCTTATTTGGTTTGGCCAAGTTTGAGATCACTGAAGATTCAGCAGCAACATCTTCCAGTAAAATTGGTTTCTAAATATTCAGCAGCACATTACAGTGTGACAGGTGTGTATCGTCAGGTTTCTTACAGTGTGACAGGTGTGTATCGTCAGGTTTCTTACAGTGTGACAGGTGGGTGTCGTCAGGTTTGTATGATTGACAGGGTTAAATGGCTAGTTTTGAAGAACCAATAAGCCAGACCCTACAGCTGTATTAGTTTGTATGTGGCATACATTTTCTCGGGGTAGGTTGGGTGGGGGTGGGGGGTGGTATGGAAACAATATGGTTGTTCTTTAAGACAGAGGCCAAGAATCGGTCAGTGTATCTTCATCTAGTGGTCATGAAAGGTGGGCGGTCACTCAGTCAAACAGGGCTGTCTGTTTTGAAAACAATTCTACTGATCTCAGGAAGGGAGATAACTGAGCATTCATGTCTCGTGAGATCTCCTTCAATACGAGATCGAGGGAAGGATCTCATGTGTAATGAGTGGCCATTAGCGTAGTAATCTTTGCTAGAATTTTGCGAAAAAGAGAATTGAATCTTGAAAGGACACAATACATGCCAGACAATACGCTATACATACCAGACAATATTATTTCATCCAAAACTTGATGGTATAAAGCCAATAATCTTCTATGTGAAAAATAATTAACAGAAAAATAGTCCTCTTAATTCGTCATAAAATTCAAATCAGTCGCACACAAAATGAGTACGAGAATTTGCTGACGTTGCGTAGATGCTGATATCACATGAACCACTGAACGGATTGAGGTGATTTTAATGCCTGTATCAAGCTATACAGTTCACTATGGTCTCCGCGAGGTTTATTCTGTGTAACAGTCTAGTCGTTATGTCGTGGCAAAAGGGCCAGTCATTGCATTAGAGGCATATTCTCAGCATTGAAGCCACGTCATTACGCTAGAGGTGTATTCTCAGCATTGAAGCCACGTCATTACATTAGAGGCATATTCTCAGCATTGAAGCCACGTCATTACGTTAGAGGCGTATTCTCAGCGTTGAAGCCACGTCATTGTGCTAGAGACGTATTCTCAGCATTGAAGCCATGTCATTATGCTAGAGGCGTATTCTCAGCATTGAAGCCATGTCATTACGTTAGAGGCGTATTCTCAGCATTGAAGCCACATCATTACGTTAGAGGCATATTCTCAGCATTGAAGCCACGTCATTACGCTATAGGCGTATTCTCAGCATTGAAGCCATGTCATTATGCTAGTGGCATATTCTCAGCATTGTAGCTACGTTATTACGTTAGAGGCATATTCTCAGCATTGAAGCCATGTCATTGTGTTAGAGGAGTATTGTCAGCATTGAAGCCACATCATTACGCTAGAGACATATTCTCAGCATTGAAGCCACGTCATTGCGTTAGAGGAGTATTGTCAGCATTGAAGCCACGTCATTACACTAGAGGCATATTCTCAGCATTGAAGCCACGTCATTGCATTAGAGGCGTATTCTCAGCATTGAAGCCACGTCATTGCATTAGAGACATATTCTCAGCATTGAAGCCACGTCATTACGCTAGCATTAAAGCCACGACTCTATTTTTAGATTGATAACCGAGGTGAGGGAAATAAATTAGAGACATTCGCTGGTAGATATAAATAAATTTTGGAAAATTCTCTTGGTAATGAAATGGGCTTGGGGTATTAATGTAGTGGCCCAATAACCAATTTGGCCCATCTGTAAATGGTACAGGACCATTTGTAGGCGGCGCAGACCCATATACCAATTTGTTGTTGTGCGCCCGTTTGTAACCGGCACAAACTCATATACCAATTTGTTATCGGCACACCCATTTGTAAACGGCGCAGGACCACATACCAATTTGTTGTTGCGCGCCCATTTGCAAATGGCGCATGGCCCATATACCATCCATCCATTCATTAACTCTGTCTTACTCATCATTTCAGCAATCCTGAACAAATTATCATATGGGTCTGCGCTGTTAACAAACAGGTGTGTCGATAACAAGTTATCATATGGGTCTGCGCTGTTAACAAACAGGTGTGCTGATAACAAGTTATTATATGGGTCTGCGCTGTTTACAAACAGGCATGCTGATAACAAATTATCATATGGGTCTGCGCTGTTAACAAACAGGTGTGTCGATAACAAGTTATCATATGGGTCTGCGCTGTTAACAAACAGGTGTGCTGATAACACGTTATCATATGGGTCTGCACTGTTAACAAACAGGTGTGTCGATAACAAGTTATCATATGGTTCTGCGCTATTAACAAACAGGTGTGTCGATAACAAATTATCATATGGGTCTACGCTGTTAACAAACAGGTGTGTCGATAACAAGTTATCATATGGGTCTGCGCTGTTAACAAACAGGTGTGTCGATAACAAGTTATCATATGGGTATGCGCTGTTAACAAACAGGTGTGTCGATAACAAGTTATCATATGGATCTGCACTGTTAACAAACAGGCGTGTCGATAACAAGTTTTCATATGGGTTTGCGCTGTTTCTTCGTGCGTGTGAGGAATTATGTTAAATACGAAACATTCCTATTGGGAAGAACGTAAAAGAATCTTAAATATGTCTAGACAGTTTGAGAATTTCAGACAAAATGCTGGCGCCACAAGTTCTATAATCCCCCTTGCTCGCAAAACCTCAAAAGACTCAATGCGGATGATCCAAAGCACAAAAAATTATAGGGACACTTCAAAGAAATTGACTTCTGACATAACCACAACATATCACTTATAGAGCACATATCTTGGTCAATGAATCATGACGATAATGGACCTTTCCATTTTTAGCCATGCCCCACCCATCACTAGCTAAGCTCCACCCACACCTCGCCATGTTTGGATTGATCGATCCCCGAATGCCCTAGCTATCAATTTCCTGAAAACTATAGAGGGAAGCTGTTGGTATGGCAGCAACAGCACCCAGTCTAATTAGTTTCAAAATATTCAACAGAATATTTATTAAATAGTAAAAGCAAACAATTTATACAACAGCCCATAGACCGTCATCAAATATGCATTCGTGACGTACTTATCGACGTCATTCATTATGATGTCATTGTACACACCACACAGTTCATTATGACATCATATGATGGGTGGGTACTCTGGAAAGGTGAATTATAAGCGAATACTCTGGTGTTCTGAAACGGTAGTGAAATCTGGCGTCAAGATTCTTTTTATGTTTAAAATAATCTTAAATTCTAATTCCCATCTTCTTGGCTATTGAGTGCCCATATTTATCGGAATCGAAGATCGGATGCTAATGTTGACCAACTAGAAGTATTTTATGGACTTATTTCTGTATATAAAATTAATAGATCTATCAGCCAATGTATCTTTAGGTATTATCCAAGGGAGATAATTATGTATGTATTTAATATTTATATAATCAAATGAATTCTGTCCTGTTTGTGAGCGTGTACATTTGGTAGAGCAGCGCAGTAATTTGTTAACGCGTAAGAATCGTGACAATGCTTATTTTTGCTTAGCTCAATAATGTTATTAGATGACACATTATGTTCGTAAGCCGCTCAAATGTGTGATGTTTCTACCATCTTGTAAAGTCTTGTACATTAGATGACCTGGTATATTCTCGGCATACTCACGCACACTCCTATTGAGGTTTCCTCAATTAAGTTTATATGTTAATATTGTTTGTTTTGCCAAAATATGTAGCGAACTAAAACCATGTGATTTCGAGTTACCATTTAACCTGGTCTTGAGGATTGTCCATTTAGATGCCAAAAGAAGACTACAATTGGAAACACTGTCTCGACAGCCGAGCCAGTAATTCCAGTGGTTAAGTTTTATACATCCACTTTAAAGCCGGATGTGTTATGTGATGCGCTCATTGTCTGTATCATATTTCAAAGTTTGAACTTATGATTACAATTTTTTCAGTGAATATATTACGTGAAGACAATGTGTCATGATTTTGTTTCGGCAAAATGTTAATTTTCTTCCCTGAAAACTTAAAACTGATCGAAAATTTCTTGTTCGGAGCTTTACTAAAAATCTAGTTAAAAATAGTCTTCTTGACCTGTAAATGGACATTGACTATCTCAATGTATCTGGACCAATACTGACCATTATTGTCTTTCAGACAAATCAATTTCAAAATAATGAGCCATTGTTTAGCGATTGAGTGGTGTCTGTATCCCTTATAAAATACAGTATCTAGGATGGACAGAAATTCTGTATTGTGGCTGTGATTAGCATCATTGGACCCGCATCTTAGCAGACATCTCATGCTGTCTAACACACAGGGTGATGGTAATGTGCATATCCAGCAATCAGAATTAAATATTATAAACCATTTGTGAAGAAACGTGCCATTCTGTTGTGATACGGACAAGCTGTTTTGTTATAATTGTTGGTTTTTAAACCACGTATCTTAAAGAAACACAATATGGCCAAAATACAGTGATCATTATTATTATGAACATCATTAGGTTAAAATTCTCTTGTAGCACTGCTAATTTGCACATTATTTGCTCGCTTAGATGTTAATTATTTGTAAATGAAGCATTCTAATAAGGTTGTTATCGTCATTGTCTTGCTGTTCTACTGCGATAGTGATGGGATATATGGTTCATGAGTTTGCCTACTATTATTTCCATTTATACATCTGTCACGTCAGAGGTTCTTCATCTCTGATGGCCGCCAACTTGTCATTTTGTTGTATTTTATGGTGTAAGTATACCGTGCTAAGGTCTGGGACTCTTAGCCCTTTAGCGCTGAAGTTACTGAAGCATGGCTTGGTCTTGAAGAATGGTAATTTGCAGACCAAGAGCCCGCTTTTGAAAATTTACTCTGGAGTTACTGGCTCGATAAGCGAGCTAGCCATTTCATTGGTAAATTTTCAAAAATATTCTTGTTTTGCAAATGGACATTTTTATGAGACAAAATGAAACTCTTGTTTCAACTTTGAGGATTAAATGGTTAATTAACACTTTACATCTGATAGAAAGCAGCACTGAAGAAAGACTGGCTGCAAGCACTTCTCATTGAGGGCAATTGTTTGGTCTGTTGTCTTCTGGGAAGAAAGCTGTATCCTACATTGCTAGTTGCAAATTCTAGTACATGTCTGTCTTTCCATATATCAGCCAAGAGACTACTGTTGAAAATTTACTAATGGAAGAACTGGCTACTTCTCTAGTAGCAAATTCTAAAAAATAGTATTTTCTTGACTTGTAAATGGCCATTCCTCATCCCACTAGAGAGGCTGGTTTTGGCTAAAATGACTCGTAGGGTTAAATAATTTGTTGATATTGTTATCCTGTAAAATAGCAAAATCAGATGTATCAGATAAATTACAGCTGTGAATATTTGTATTTAATTAATCTTAAATGTATAATTCATTTCATAAAATAGGTCATATTTTATAGAATTTAATTTATTAAACCTGTTAAAAGGTTACCGTATGGAGTACTGTAGTCAATAAGTGCAGAATGACAGGTGGTCAGTAAAGACAGGTTGTCAGCAAAGACATGTGTGAGCCCTCAGTTTGAAAGCTCTGACAAGATGCTGAGTGTGTAGACACTACTTAGCTGTATTTATGTAATGATATTACATGTTATTGGTTCCAATACATCGACAGTACAGCTCAGAAATAACTTTAAAAAGTTTTCAAAACAAAATAAAATGTAATGTTGAATATTTTGGACATAACGTAAATCGCCTATTAATAACCGGAGCTTTAATAGAAGTCACGTTTTCTTAGCAGTTTTAAAGCTGCAAATGTTTTAGAAGCTTGTTGACTTACTCCTGAGGTGCACTGTAACTATTCCATTGAGGAATGCTGTGAGAATACTCTAGCCTCATATAACATGTATTATAAAGCAGTACTATAGACCTCAGACCTGTCTATACTGGACACTTGTTTGGGGCCACGGGATGGTGATTAAGGACAATACACCATTAATTGGCCCTAAAAGACATTGACCATTATAATGAGTTATTTTGCCCCTTTAATGGTCAAGATTGGTCAAGCAAATTAAAATATTTGACTCTATTTGCAGACCAAGTGAGGACTATTTTTGAAAACTTAACATTGGAATGACTGTTTCGGTTATCAAGCCAATCATTCCAGTGGTAAATTTTCAAAAATGCTTTATTTACATCTCTTGGTCTGCAAATGGACATGCCTCAAGACTAATGGAAGGGCAATTTTTGGCTGGTGTGACCATTATATATGTAAGCGGCTGTATCTCTGTTCGGTGACCAGTTTTTACTGCCCATTGTGTTTATTACAGACAGGCTGGATTGTAACTTATTACCATTTTGTAAATAATACGTGATCATTTTCTGGAAGTTGTGTGTGTATGCACTGTTGTTTATTTGAGTGTATTCACATACAGAAATATGTACAGCCACAGCACTATGAGCACAATATCAGTTTGATTGGATGTCTGTAAATGTTTCCTGTTTTCTCGGATTATAGTGTGATTTGTCCTTAAATTAAATTTTTGTTTAAATTCAAGATGTAACCTTTTAAATGGTCAAATTTTGTCAGGAAAATTTAAATGTTCACATTGAAAATGTCCATGTCAGGCCAAGAGAAAACTATTTTGGAAAATTAACCACTGGAATGACTGGCTGAGTTATCTTAAATATTCCAGCACGCTCTTTTCTTAGCGTGTAAATGGACATTTCTCAAAACCACTAAAGGGCTAGTTACTAAACCTGAGTGTAGAGAATTAGATAAATAGTATCTGTATTTGAGAATCTGATCCTTAACATTACTGTCTGCTTTTGTCAATTAACCCGTTATCACTCAAATTTGCTCAAAAATTTTTCAATTTTCTCATAGAAAATGTCCATTTGCAGACCAAGAGAAGACATTTTTGAAAAATTACTACTGGAATGACTGGCTCGGTTAATGAGCTGGTCATTCCGGTGATAAATATTAAAAAATAGGCTTCTCTTGGTCTGTAAATGGAAATTTGTCAAGATCAGTACTGAAGCGTTTTTGGCCGATGAGTGTTAAAGGGTTAAACCACTGATTTATTTACAATAACCTCTGACCCTACGATCACACAGCACCCTACGATCACACAGCACCCTACGATCACACAGCACCCTACGATCACACAGCACCCTACGATCACACAGCACCCTACGATCACACAGCACCCTACGATCACACAGCACCCTACGATCACACAGCACCCTACGATCACACAGCACCCTACGATCACACAGCACCCTACGATCACACAGCACCCTACGATCACACAGCACCCTACGATCACACAGCACCCTACGATCACACAGCACCCTACGATCACACAGCACCCTACGATCACACAGCACCCTACGATCACACAGCACCCTACGATCACACAGCACCCTACGATCACACAGCACCCTACGATCACACAGCACCCTACGATCACACAGCACCCTACGATCACACAGCACCCTACGATCACACAGCACCCTACGATCACACAGCACCCTACGATCACACAGCACCCTACGATCACACAGCACCCTACGATCACACAGCACCCTACGATCACACAGCACCCTACGATCACACAGCACCCTACGATCACACAGCACCCTACGATCACACAGCACCCTACGATCACACACCACTTGAGTAATAGTGTGGAGGCGGTGGCGTGAGAATGTCTGATTGAACAGAGATGAGATCTAGATCATTGTTTAGAATCAGGGTTAACACTATCACCGACAAATCCCTGAAAAAGTATTTTCTTTACAATATAAAGCTTAATCCATTGAATATTTTGAAATTAATTTAAGCAACCGCTTCCAGTCAGATTAATTTCAAAATATTCAACAGTTTTCCTTTATGATAGCTTTGAAAATGGGATATGGGTAATTCATCAGTGAAAGGGTTAATGAGTAACTATGTGTACAGAGATGTTGCTCAGTCATTAAGCCATTAATGGTCAACCAGGCCAAAATGGCTTCCATAGTGAGCTTGAGAAATATACATTTACAGGCTAACAGAAACATAGTTCTGAAAATTTATCACTAGAATGACTGATTTGATAATTGACTCAATGATTCCGATGGTAAATTTAGAAAAGTAGTCTTGTGTTGACTGTAAATGGATGTTCACTAAGAAAAAAATAAATTATCTTGACCATTAAAGGGTTAATGGAGTTTATCCATCCATCATATGATGTCATAATCAACTACATCAGGTGTAGGATGGCGTTATAATCAACTACACGCGTAGGATGGCGTCATAATCAACTACATCACGCGCAGGATGATGTCATAATCAACTACATCACGCGTAGGATGGCATCATAATCAACTACATCAGGTGTAGGATGATGTCATAATCAACTACATCACGCGTAGGATGGCGTCATAATCAACTACATCAGGTGTAGGATGGCGTCATAATCAACTGCATCAGGTGTAGGATGGCATTATAATCAACTACATCAGGTGTAGGATGGCATTATAATCAACTACATCAGGTGTAGGATGGCGTTATAATCAACTACATCAGGTGTAGGATGGCGTTATAATCAACTACATCATGTGTAGGATGATGTCATAATCAACTAGGTCACGTGTAGGATGGTGTCATAATCAATGAATTGTAAGTCTTTACTATTTAATAAACATATTGTTGAATATTTTGAAACTAATTTGACTGGGAAGTAATCAGCACCCAGTCAATTAGTTTCAAAAGATTCAACAGCTTACCATTTATAGTTTTCTGGAAATTGATAGTCAGAGAGTTCAGGAATCGATCGATCGAGTGAGGTGTGGGTGGAGCTTGGCTAGAGATGGACGGGGCATAGCTAAAACTGGAAAGGTCCTGTTTTGTTGATGCAAACATCTTAGGTCTGTGTCAGGAGTGACTCGCATTGATAGTCGGAAATCTGCCCCTGCGTCAGGAGTCACTCGCATTGATAGTCGGAAATCTGCTCCTGTTTCAGGAGTGACTCGCATTGATAGTCGGAAGTTGTCCCCTGTGTCAGGAGTGACTCACATTGATAGTCGGAAATCTTCCCTGTGTCAGGAGGAAATTTGCCCCTGTCAGGAAATTTGCCTGTGTCAGAAGGAAATTTGCCCCTGTGTCAGAAGGAAATTTGCCCCTGTGTCAGGAGTGACTCGCATTGATAGTCGGAAATTTTCCCCTGTGTCAGGAGTGACTCACATTGATAGTGGGAAATTTGCCCCTGTGTCAGAACAAAATCTGCCCCTGTGTCAGGAGTGACTCGCATTGATAGTCAGAAATTGGCCCTGTGTCAGAAGGAAATTTGCCCCTGTGTCAGGAGTGACTCACATTGATAGTCGGAAATCTGCCCCTGTTTCAGGAGTGACTCGCATTGAGTCGGAAATTTGCCTCTGTCAGGAGTGACTCACATTGATAGTCGGAAATCTGCCCCTGTGTCAGGAGGAAATTTGCCCCTGTGTCAGAAGGAAATTTGCCCCTGTGCCAGAAGGAAATTTGCCCCTGTGTCAGAAGGAAATTTGGCCCTGTGTCAGGATTGACTCGCATTGAGTCGGAAATTTTCCGCTGTGTCAGGAGTAACTCACATTGATAGTCGGAAATTTGCCCCTGTGTCAGGAGGAAATTGCCCCTGTGTCAGGAGTGACTCATATTGGTAGTCAGAAATTTGCCCCTGTGTCAGAACAAAATCTGCCCCTGTGTCAGGAGTGACTCGCATTGAGTCGGAAATTTGCCCCTGTATCAGATGGAAATTTGTCCGTGTCAGAAGGAAATTTGCCTGCCCCTCTGTCAGAAGGAAATTTGACCGTGTCAGAAGGAGATTTGCCCGTGTGTCAGAAGGAAGTCTGCCCTTGTGTCAGGAGTGACTCGCGTTGATAGTCAGAAATCTGCCCCACCCATTTCTGTCTAAACTCTACCCACATTGTACATGCATTTGAATTGATTTTACAGGTACGCTCTTAGTCAAATTATTTCCAAAATGTTCAACAGAATGTTTATCAAATGGTAAATTCATAAAAGGCATACAATTTAGACAATTTGATTGCGACGTCAGTTAACAAGTGACGTATTGATTATGATGTTAGATACTTGAGTGACAGACCAGATCCCTCCATTGCACTATAGGGTTGGTTAGGGGGATAAGATTTGCGTCACTCATTTGATTGACAGATTGTGAATCTTGTTGTTAAATAGATGTTTATCAGAATGATTTGTCCATTCTCTCCCATATTTCCTGGAAGATGTTTATATGTGTGTGTGTGGTCAGCTTAGGCAATACGCACTTAACAGTATTATTATGAGTTTTATCATTTTATTATTGAACGATAATGAATGTGATATTCACGGGTTTTCCATTTTTAGACATATAGATTGTTGTAGTTTGATATTTTAAATTTAAAGATTATAAATAAGAAATTTTTATGTAACATTTTGTATTTAATCCATAATTATGGCCACAACGATAGCAAATTTGCTTTTGTTAGTTTGATACCGTATCAGTGTTGTCTTGTAACTGGTTACATCCGAGTGACGTTTCATAATTAGAGTAAATACGAATCATTATATGATTACATTACATATGAATAAATAGCATTGCATCATAATCATTACTCAGATCCTGTGTTTTAAATGTATTATTATCATCTAACTACTGATAGTGCATTGTCTTAATGTCAAGACAACTATACAGAAAAGCTGTTGAATATTTTGAAACTAGTTTGGCTGGAACCTGTTGGTGCCCAAACCTGCTTAAGATCCCACCTACCTTTTAGGTCAAATCATGTCACAATTCGTTAAAGCTGACCCTTCCTGACGAAGCCAGCCATAACAAGGCCCTGCAGTGATCTTGAGGAATGGCCATTTGCAGGCCAAGAGATTACTATTTTTTAATTTACTACAAGAATGACTGGCTTGGTAACGGTGCTAGCCATTTATGCTAAATTTTCAAAAATAATAAGGTTTCGTCAGCAAAGGGTTAAAGCTGACCTATCATGCTAAAAGAAGGAATATTTAACTCTTATCAGTAACAGAGGGATATCAGTAAATTTATATGTTTTCGTTACTCTATTATGAATCCAGGTATTGTTACTTTAAACAAGACCCGCCTAACATTCCTCACATGCTATAAACGGATTCACTTATTACCTATAGCTCGCAGTCAGACGGTACATGTTGGTGTGAGCACATGGTAGCTAAGTAATACACATACAACATCTCTGCAGATGTGTAGTGCTTACCTGTCGAATGCATGCGTAACATACCAGCCAGCTAACTGATAACTGGCTGAACTGAGGGAATCATTTTATAGCGGGTCTTGTTTAATGAATCAGTGCCCAGACTCATAATCGAATTACAAAAATGGAAATTTATTAATATAGCAGTTACTGGTAGGCATTAAACACTGCTTCTTTTAGTATGGCAGATCAGCTTTATGTACTCACTATACCACCCGTGTTGCTGGAGGTTGATGAGGGTAAGGAGTTCAGAGGTGAAATGACAGCCCTCATGGGGAAGCAATGGGTAACAGTTAGACGAGGTGAGATGGGTCATCATAGCGCACAAGCAATCGTCGAGCAATGGAACAGGACCCTTGCTGAGAGACTGTTCCACACCAATACACTCAAGAAATGGCTGCTCCTGGCGATCGTTCCAGAGTCTGGGTGAGAGGCCTGCCTACTGTCATTGCGACATCCAATGCTGAGCTCACTCATTTAATAGGGCAGAGGCCAACTGATGATATACGGCGATCCGTTGTCATACAGCCAAGAGACAACAGCTCAGGTAAGGAGGCCAAGTTTCCATCTGATGGCCTGGTTCACTACCTATGAGCCTGATTTGGAAGGTGGACGATGACGAGAGACGAACCATAATTGGTCGATAGATGTCCACAGAATCGACAGGTATATGGAGACAACTGGGCAGGCCATGCTGTACTACTTGGCTACTGTCCCCCAAGCGGGCCTTTGTGCGAGAGTAGTTTCAACTAGTCCCTCCAGGCACCCAGCTGCCACCTGGCTTTATGGGAGCCCAAGCTCTTGGTCCTCGATGAAGGCATTCTCTTACACTCTAGAGCATGTTCTACTAGATAATGGTGACCATTGTTCGGGGTGTTCATGGTGGCCTGGGAGCACTCACAGCCACCACCCAGCTCTATGGGAGCCCAAGCTTTGGCTCCTCGATTAGAGCGTTCTCTTACACTCGAGAGCAAGCTCTACTAAATAATGGTGAACATAGGCCAGGGTGTTCATGGCGTCCGGAGCCATCCATCGCTTGGTGTCTAGGGGGCTAATGGAGACCTTGTTCTGGTGTATTCCATAGATGTTGTGGCCCTCATGTTCATACCATGGTGGAAGACCTTGCGCCTGAACTCCCGGTACTACTCATGGTGTATCCCCTTAACCACAGCTTTGTGGCCACCCTTTGCTTTTTTGATCTGTTCATCCGAGTGCTTGATGCAGTAAATCTTCGGCCACAGACCACTGAACTCCTGAATAGGTACATCTGCACTTATCCTTCATCTTGCACCTTCTTGGTGACAATGCTGTGTAGCGGGTGTTATACAGGGTAGTTGCTTGTGCCATAGATGTGACTCCAGGCAGTCATGTCAGCATAGATGTCCTCAGTCTAGACAAGTGTCAGGAGGCTGTCTGTATCTGTGGTTGACCTTGGTACCATACTGCAACTTGAACTGGTTGTAGTAGAAGTCATACATAAGGTGCTACGAGAGATCCTGGATGGACATACCCACATAAACCAGTTGGTTCAGCACCAGGCTGGCCTTGTAAATATGAATAACGGCCCAGTCATCATCAAACACCTTCGCTCGGGCATACTTGGGCTTGGCTATTAGGCTCCTCAACTTGTCCTCTTCGGATGACCGAACCAGCTTGACGTCCACCCATTTATGCAGGTTCTCCATTGTCTTACTGAAGACGGCATTGTTCATCAGCATGTAGAGGTCCTCTAAATGGCTGGTGGTCTGATTTCGGTGCTCTGTGTTGAATCTGATGTAGGGCTCCATCCACGTGGACTGATCAAAGTGTAGAAACCTGTGTACCTTCGTGGGCCTCATCCCCAGACTTAGGTAGAGCTTTTGGTTGCGGTAGTGTAGCACATAGCGCTCCTTATCCTGAAGGTTAGGTACCAGTTTTTCTGCCATACAGCCGGTGCTGGAGCAGGCCCCTGCGGTCTGATACTCTGAGAGCCTCTCTTTCTCCACCTTGGTCCGCTACCGGGATGGTTGGCATCCAGATACATGTGTCTTGTCACCTGCTGAGGATCATACGCAGACATATGGGTTGTTTGCCTTGACATAGCATTTGCTGGCCATCGACAGGCTACCCCTGGGCCCTTTCTCTACGAACAGATGTACGTTGTAGTCAGGGAGCAGCTCCAATCCCAAGTCCTGACTTCTGGACTGCGCATGGTTGTAGTCACTGTCAGATATATCCTCTCCGGTGAGCCTGCTATAAAGGGCCACCTGTGGCGGAAGAGGTCTCATCCTACCCATCCATGCATTCATACGGGGTACACCCCCTTGCAGAGCAGAAGCTCATATGTGCTGGGTTCATTCTGCTTCGTGAATGGGAACGTTGTACTGCTAGTGACAAGCTTGTCAAGCGATGTTGGGAGGAACTGAGCCGAGTCAATGAAGCAGAAGCTGAAGGAGATGTACTTAACCATGTTGTTGGGGATGCACTTGATCGGTCACGTTGTTTGGTATATGGCCTGTAGGATAACGTGGAAATTATACCTAAGCAGGATGTGGAACACGACTAGATTGGTGGTTATTAGATTACAGGCCTTGTGTGCTGCTACCTGGTAGAGTCCAGTGATGTGGCGGTGATCCCGGACACTGTTTGTGACTCTGGCAAGACATACAGGTCCGTCACACACATGGCAGCTGACTGCAATTTCATGAGCTTGCCAATCATCCCTGGCCATCTCCATTGGTCCGGGATGGGCGAGGACAGCCTTATCTTTTCCTCTTCCTGTGTGAGCTGGTCCAGAAACCGTTTTGCCACATCTCCACGATATAGCACTGACGATTTGCTGACACCATCACAGTGGACAACCATATAAGAAAAGCCAGATCTCATGGTGTTGCGTTTTCTGAATGCTACTCTGGGCTGGATTCACCTCTAGCCCATCGATCTTGGTTGTTAGGGCATGGAAGTCAGCATATATGACAAATGCCACCTTGAGCTACTTGTGGTGGTTGGTGAACTACAGCATCTTCCTGTCCTATGTATGTTCCAGGAGCCATTTCCTGTAAGAGGCCAAATAACAAAAAGGGTGTAACACCCCATACAGAAAATGTTTTTACTTCACAGGGTGTTAGTATAGACCCTCTATATTCTCTTCATTTATTAGAATCACCGTCGAAGACGTCAGATTTAATGTACAAAAGAATATATATATACACGTATATATATATATATATATATATATATATATATATATATATATATATATATATATATATATATATATATATATATATATATATATTATATATGTTCAGGAAATCTTCAGAACATATATACACTACTCAAGCCAGTTATCAGCAAAGTATCAGGTTAAGCCGTGCAGTACAGTTTTTGCAAGATGTTACAGTGAATGGATGCAGACACACCATCTTAATAGCTGTCCAAGAAGGGTGTCGGCTTGTGGTGTAATTGGTATAAATACATCGTACTAACATATGCCCACTCACATCACTTCGCTGTTTGAGGCCGTACTTGCAAACCCCCAATTTTTTGCTATGTTGACTGCCGGTTTTCAGGTAGCCAATCAGATTTCTGCCTGCTTCAATCCCACTATAAATCTTAAAATAGAGGCGTAGCTTCGTGCCAATATCGATGGAGAGCTTGCGAGATACGAATGTCAATCTATGTGATTGACAGTATATTAGTAGGATGATAATTGTAGAAGGTCATTAGGTAGCATGTGTTTGATGTTGTTCTGCTGGAGACATATTGAGCATAGGATGAGGTTTAGTTGGCTGAAGCAGTTATTACGGATATTGCAGTAGATTTTTCGAAAATGTGTTTGTTTCCACCTCTTGCTCACAAAGAGGGCAGGTGGGGTCCACAGCAAACTGGTTGAATTTGGCTCTGTTGGATTGCAAAATGTACGTCCCGGTAAACAGCTTCCAGTAGGAAGTGCCTAAAAGTAGTGCTATTGCTCAGTGGGGTTTTTCCATTTTAACATCCTCTGCTGATAGAGATTCAAGGGATGGGTAGAGCTTCAACCTAGTGGAGAATTCATCCATCCAGTAAGATGATACTGCAGCTTTGATTTGCTTCATCCATTTGTATTTGCTTGGAGGGTTATCTAGCAGTGAGTGGATTGAAGGTAGGCCATGCTGTGCTAATACGCTACGTGCTTCCAGAAACCAGCGCTTGTCCTTCTCTCTTTTCACAAAGACTTGGCCGGATACAGATATCAAACAGGACTGTTTCTTCATCTCAACATATGTTGCCCAGGAGAGTCAACATTTTGAGATTAATATGCGTTTCCATTGGTATGGTTCCTAGTAGGACATATGGGGTGAGTATCAGGTAGGGAGAGTATTTGTTTCAGTCTTTCTGTAGAATGTCTCCTTCCAAATTTTGCCGGTTAAGGATAAGTGTGTTCAAACCATGAACCATGAAGTAACACAAGTAGTACATACATTTCTAAAAGGTGGGATGCTGTTTGAGGATCTATTCCATTAATGCCATGTAGTCCAGCTCCAAGAAGTGAATACATTATACGTCTTGCCTTAGTGAGGTTTGCAGAAATTGTCAGGGCAGCTTTAGTTGTAAAACTATCTCTGTGAATACCAAGATGGACTGCAGATTTGGCAAAGCCGAAATGATTCGAGAATGGTTCAAGGAACAGTTCACTGACCAAGATGATGAGCCATTGCACCCGTTCTCAGGAGACCCCAGGCCAATACTAACACCAATTAATACAGCAGAGGTTGAGAAGGCACTTAAAGCCCTGAAAAATGGACCTGCATCTGGACCTGATGGCATGAGCAATGAATTATTCAAATATGCAAGTGACATTATCTCAAAACCGATCACACACATAATCAATTCAGCTTTTGTGCACCACTTTCCCATCGACGCTGTAGGCCAAGGCATCCTTATCGCGCTACCCAAGCCCAAGAAGCTCCCCCCCACCCAATCTGTGGCCCATTATGCTCCTGAACAGCATACAGAAAATCCTATCCAATGTTACTCTATGCCGCATCCGAGACTTCACTGGATCATGTCAAAGTGGCTTCAAACGTGGACGCAGCTGCGCAGACTTTGTATGGGCTCAACGCATGCTTGTGCCGGTAGTCATGTCCAAACACTGTGATTTCCACAAAATGGGCATTGACATGTCACGAGCCTTCGACCCAATTAAGAGCTCAAAGATCCTAGATGTACTACGCCAGGCCAGTTGCAATGAAGATGAGCTACGACTAGTGAGACTACTGCTTGCAGACACCAAGCTGAGAGTACGAGTGAAGTCAGTGAAGTCTGTAGAGTTTGAGACATCAATCGGCTCCCCACAGAGAGAGTGTCTATCTCCTGTGCTTTACATGTGTTACCTTGCTGCTGCTTTGAAATCCATGCGGGAAAGTTTCACAAGACCACACACACACACACGCACGCACGCATACCAGTGTCAAGTGTCAATACTGGGTATCCTGCTAGAGATGGAATATGCTGACGACGACATGGCCTTCATAGACGAGGAAAAGAAACCCCTTGACAAACTTCTCCAAATAGCTGCAAGCAAACTAAAAATTGAGAATCTCTATGAATGAATCCAAAACAGAGTTCACCCACATATACCTATCTACAAAGCATGAAACTAAAGAAAATGACGATGCATTTCGCGGTGACAACCATGGAGGAAAAGTACAATCCTGGGCTCACTGCTTTGCAGTATTGCTGACATTGCTGCATGCTGCGTCATGGAGAACATAGCTTTCCAGTCCTTCTAGAAGCTATGGAATCGTTGATCAAAGTGCCCTTGATAAAAAGACTACGTTTATACAATGCAACCTGCATATCCTTGATGCTGTAACAGCTGGGCAGCTCCAAAGGCAGCTCTAGACACACTTGATGCCTGCCACCGCAAACACCTATGCACAATTACTGGACACTGATGGCCAGACAGCATAATTTCCAATAATGCACTGTACACGATGTGTAATATGTCACTGCTGTCTGTAAAAGTCACCCAACAAAGATGGTCTATGCTTGGCCATGTGCTAAGGATGCCAGAAGACACACCAGCATAGAGAGCCTTGGAATTCGCCCTACTCGGAGCCAGCAAATACAAAGCCAGGAGAGGACGTAACTGCATAAATCTGCTAAGTGTGCTACGAGGTGACTCCAAGAAAGCAGGACTTGGTACACTAAAGCCAAGAATAGACCTGAGGAAGTTAAGGATTTCGGTTGAGAGCAAGACAAAGTGGGAAAAAGCGAAGGACTGATTGCAGCTGTAGGATATTTCTACTACTACAGCCGCAGAATACAGTAATCATACATACTGCAAAATTCGACAGCGGAATTTCAGCACCTAGCAGGCGTGCATGGGTGACATGTAGTTTATATGTAGTGGGAATAGCACTCTTTGCAGGCTACAGCTCATAAAAATGTGATTGGCTGTAATCATCGGCTAGATCCAATAGTCCTTGCAGGTTATTCAGATCACTAGCTATTAGTATGACATCATCAGCACAAGTTGGTGCGCCACATTGTATAGTGCCTATCTGTACTCCTAACTGGGATGCCGAGACTCTAATGAGAAGATCAATAATAAATACCTTGTAGAGATCTGCCGAGATGATTCCACCTTGACAGACACCTGAATGAATATCGGATGGATCTGAGAAATTGTTCTGACACTTTACCTTAGATATCCTGCCTCTCTGTATATTTGTAGTCAATATCCACAGGGCACATGTGATTCAGATGAAGTCTAGCTTCCTGAAGAGAGATTAGTATGGTTCACCGTATCAAAGGCTGCCTTCGCATCTAACAGCTTTTCATCCTTGAGATATCATTGGCTTCCTATTGCAATTCCCTGTCGTGATATGTATAACTATCGAGAAACATTCTGTCCCATTTGATCACACGAGTCAAAGAATAACACAAATTGAGATTTTCTGACATTCTTGAAGATGAAAAGTAGGGTTTTTTACATTGGTACATACATTTTGGATAGCAAACAGATATGTAAATATATTATACTTCACACATTCTTTAGCTTTTTAAAATAGCACACCTGAATGCTGGATAGGAATAGCTTCTCGTCATTCATCGTGATGATGATACTCATTCTTGACAATGTTTGAGAAGGAAAACCACAACTGCATTTGATGGCGACACTGATTCACATTTGTCAGAGTGTATTGAAGAATAATAAGGAAGAATTAGTTGCCTCTCCGAGATGGAGAAATTGTTTGAGCGTAGCCATCTCGGTCACTTCTTCAGCACTAGCTGCCGAGTTGGAATTTAGTTGGATTGAAATAGTTTTAATACTTAAAGGTATCCTGAGGCAATAACATTAGGAAAATATTTGAAAATGCCAGTAACAATCTTCTTCTGAGCGGCCATTTTACTTTGATTTTTGTAGCCACCATTATTTGGGATTCTATTGTTCTCGCTGTCGCGCAAAGTCCAGTATATGAACTGTTGAACTATTAGCAATATGAAAATAAATAATCTTAAATCAGGAATAAGGAAAGCTCATGTCAAACAAATTCACCAAAAGGTGGAACTCAGAAAAAAGTTTCCAAAAACAAAATAAAACCATACTATTGAATATTGTGAATATAATTGGATTGGATATAGGCAGCAATGCCATTTAAAGGAAAGGATCAGGGAACTAACATATGCTCTTGAGTTACAGCTTTATATAATAATCAACCCATAGCCTCCAGTAAAAACAAAAATAAATCAGAATAATTAGAAAAAAGCAGCTAAATACCAGTTAAGCTGATTAGCCACTACTTCCTACAGGTAAAATACTGTCTAATCTAAAAACAATTTGACTGAAAGCCGTTGTTCCCAGAGACAGGATTTACATTCTGTTACACAAATTTCAAAATATTCAGTAGTCATCATGGGTCGACTTTGGAAACCAGCAGTGTATTTTGAAAGCATTTTGACCAAAACAGTAACTTTCAAGTTTAACATACATGTATAATGTTTTGAAAAGGATCAATAGTGAATTAACATTAGCGAGATAATCGCTCTATATCAGCGCCTATAGAGAACACTATTCCAACCACTTACGAAACTGTATTCATGTTTGCTTTTGCTATATTCGAGTACACAGTATACATGCACACACACACAGTTGACAAACACCAGTGACGTCATTAATTGGTTGCAAGTTAAGCGCTCCTAGATTTAGTAAACGCTTTTTCTCAACTAATTCTGATTCATTCCCATTTTTTTACCTGTACTAGTTTATTTAATATTGTATGAAATTACCAATAAACATCATTTGTTATTTCCCTTCCTTTAAGTCTGACTCTGCGGACAATAACTCCACCATCTGGAGGAGACAAAAGAAGTCATAGGATACGCCAGCTCCACACAATAGAACATGTAGGCATCAACCAGACGGGCTAAAGGACAGCAACCTCCTGACACACAGTTCACCACCAGCAGTTCAGTCAGCATGTACTTAGAAAGTTTTTTTCATAATTGCATGGGTTAAGCCATGATAGTTCAGAATACAGTTCAGTGTTTCTTTCATTGAATCTAGTCAATATTCCTGCCTTCAGACGATCCACTGTAGGTAGGAAGGCATTCAATCTTAACTGTTCTTTTGGATCACTTGTGACACGTCATCTTCGGCTTCATAAAAAAACATCATCTCTTACATTTAACAGTGGTTTTTGGAAGAGTTTCTTGCAGAACAATATCAAAATCTCGATTGCTGTTGGCATCCACACGCCCCTGCACTTGCGGACGAAATGGGGTAGCTTCTTCAAAAATTCCATCGAATTTGGACCCGACCATTTCCTTGTTTCTGTCCTTTCTCAGAACACTGCGTCACATGATTGCTAAGGATGGAGTCATACTTTCTAAGCAACACTGTTTCAAGAAAGTTTCCATGATGCTTGTTTGGATCTAATAGATCACAAGCACTTTCGGATTCACCTCGATAAAGCAATCCTTGGCCTGTGCCTAGCTTGACGACATCTGTTATACTAGCAAGTACATGTCAGTTGTGTTCCACTTTAAGACAGGCAGCAGTTTCTGAAGCACACCTACATCCATGAATCAATGTCACCTTCTGGAGGTTTTGAAAATAGCAGTCTGAGAAACTTCGTCGTTTGACTAACTGACTAGCTCTGTGGAAATGGTCTCCAATACCAAGCACAAAATCATTTTCACGAATACTAGAAAAACAGCAATATATTTTGTAGCAGAGCTTTTTGTCAATATATGTCAACCATTTATGCTGTATAATACTGCCATCTGTTGCTTTCAGGCGATAACTGTCCACTGAGAATGGAATATGATGTGTTGGCTGCCGAGGCTGCTTTGGAAGATCATGTTTAGTCTGATGTTCTTTGAGCCATTCTATAGCACCAATAGTCCCTGAAGAGGTGCTTGGTATTTCAGTTGTCTGCTCTTGCGACTCCATTGATTGGTCATCTTCTGAATCCAGTGAATCCCATTTTGTCTGATTATGTTGCATTGAAGAGAGCCAGTTGTATGTCATTACGGTCATTTGGGTTAACTGGCATGTCCTCTGGACATTCTTGAAAATTATTTAAATACATAAAGAATTTTGCTGATTATTTTGAAAACAATTCCTTAGGCAGAAATACTCTTCTGTACAATTATATTCAAAATAATTAGAACTAATAATTAGCTCATATTTTACTGAAAACTTATGTTATAGTTAGGTCTGCTACTGGTACATCCATTCGACTACATGTTAGCCTATCATGACTGCGTGTACCACGAGGAGTAGACCTAAGGCACGTGGAAGGGTTATACACATTTTCCAAGGAGGGCCCTCGGAGGCTCGGAGGGGCCATATTGTGCCATTGTCACAATGGCCAGTCCGACTCTGCTGGGGGCTCCCATGGGACCAGTTATTTTTCGTCCTGAGTGATGTTATTTATGCTTTTTGTTATTTTATGATAAATTAGCAGTTTGTTATGTATGCCAGAGCGTGTTCACATACATGAGAAATTGCCAATTTGTTGTGTACACCGAAACATCTTTATGTATACACCTGTGCAAAAGTTAAGCACCAGCAAAAACAATAGAACGTAGAAACATGATGGTACAACTAGGCTGCCATACTTTTTGTCCCCGCGTTAGCTGACATAATTCCAAGTACGAAATGCACATGCATGCATGACTTCACGCCGCTTGATGTCTGTGCGTGGCGGGAAACAGCACACGTGTTCAGTTATGTAAAAGTCCAGTTTGAAGTGTAGAACATTACATACAGATTTAGGCGACAAGATTAGGAATTTTGTGTTCATGACCGTGGTTTTTTTGTACAGAGAGAATTAGCTCTTGATTGTGAACCGCTATGGCAAGACGAAGGTTAAGTGATCGTGTGAAATGGCAAATCATAGGCATGCATACCACTGGTATGTCATGCAGAGATTGGCAGACAGCTGAACATTAACCATACTGTAATCAGTCGTTTGATTGCAAAACATGGGCAAACTAACGAGGTGAAGGACAGGCCTAGATCTGGAAGACCGAAGAAGACTACTGCCCGTGGTGATCGAGCCCTAGTACGCCTTGTTAGGAGATCTCCATTCACCAACAGCAGACTGCTCAGCCAGCAATGGGAAACGTGCAATAGAGTGTCAATGTCTACCGTCAAAAGGAGACTGTATGCTGCTGGCATGAAAGCTAGGAGACCTGTCAGACGTCCTCTCCTCACTGCACACCACAAAGAGGAGCGTCTGAGGTGGTGCAACGAAAGAAGACACTGGAACATGAGATCCTGGAGACGGGTACACTGGTCCGATGAAAGTCGGTTCCTGCTTCATGCCACAGATGGTCGAACTCGTGTATGGAGGTCCAGACGCACGGCGTACGACCAACGTAACATCATGGAAGAAGTTCCATTTGGTGGAGGTTCCGTTATGATATGGGGGTGCATCTCATTTGATTGTAAGCTGGATCTGTTGACTGTACCTGGAACACTAAATGGACAAAGATATCAAGATTCCATACTGGATAGAGTTGTGGTCCCTCATTTTGTAAATCATGCACCTGGAACCCACCCTATATTCATGGATGACAACGCCCGACCACATCGTGCTAGAGCTGTGCATGAATACCTCCGCCAGAATGCCATCGAAACCCTACCATGGCCAGCAAGGAGCCCTGACATGAAACCTATTGAGCATATCTGGGACATTCTGGGAAACATGGTGAGAAGGAGGGATCCTCCTGTGCAGAACCTACAGGAATTAACAGACGCACTCCATCTTGAATAGCAACGAATACCACAATGGCGTATCAGTCGGTTGGTGACCAGCATGAGACGTCGTGTCCAGGCCGTCATCCAGGCACAAGGTGGATATACCCGGTATTAATAATGACAGTCTCAAACTCGTGCACAGATGTTAAACTTCGTTTTCCGACACCATTAATGACAATCTAGCCACATGTGTCAACTGTAGGGCAATAGTTGTCAGTTGTGTCAACGTAACCATATTCAGGCCTCGTTTTCAAGTTCAAACAAAAACATACAGTGTTTCCCCACCATCATAATCAGCATTCCTCTAGTTGCATTATTACCTCTTGCACTAAGATGGATGGGTACATAAATGTTTATGCTATTGCTTTCTTCATAGCACGTGAATATACCCTCGCATGTGCGTAAAAATAGGGTGGTGCTTAACTTTTGCACAGGTGTATATATATGAGGAATTGCCAATTCTTTTTATACGTGTAGCCTTATCTACTTGCTATTTATGCCGCTCGTTTTCTCTAATACTGCCAGTCATTGCAGGCCAAGAGACTGTTTTTGAAAATTGACCACTGGAATGACTGGCATTTAATGGTCAAGAAAATTAAAAATAGACATTCAATAAGGAAATATTTAGATTTTCTTGACAAAATTTAGCCATTAAATGATTACTCATTGTCTTGTCTTAAACCTACTCTCATGTGGAAGGTGACCCCTTTATTGCTTAATGTGTTACAAGTAACCTAATGTTCAGTACTATGGCAACAAGTAACCTAATGTTCAGTACTATGGCAACAAGTAACCTAATGCTCAGTACTATGACAACAAGTAACCTAATGTTCAGTACTGTGGCAACAAGTAACCTAATGTTCAATACTATGACAACAAGTAACCGAATGTTCAGTACTATGACAACAAGTAACCTAATGTTTAGTACTATGACAATAACTAACCTAATGTTTAGTACTATGACAACAAGTAACCGAATGTTCAGTACTATGACAACAAGTAACCTAATGTTCAGTACTATGACAACAAGTAACCTAATGTTTAGTCCTATGACAACAAGTAACCTAATATTCAGTACTATGACAACAAGTAACCTAATGTTTAGTACTATTACAACAAGTAACCTAATGGGCTAATGTTCAGTACTATGACAACAAGTAACCTAATGTTCAGTACTATGACAACAAGTAACCTAATGTTCAGTACTATGACAACAAGTAACCTAATGTTTAGTACTATGACAACAAGTAACCTAATGTTTAGTACTATGACAACAAGTAACCTAATGTTCAGTACTATGACAACAAGTAACCTAATGTTCAGTACTATGACAAGTAACCTAATGTTCAGTACCATGACAACAAGTAACTTAATGTTCAGTACTATGACAACAAGTAACCTAATGTTCAGTACTAGGGCAACACGTAACCTAATGTTCAATACTATGACAACAAGTAACCTAATGTCCAGTACTATGACAACAAGTAACCTAATGTTCAGTACTATGACAACAAGTAACCTAATGTTTAGACAACAAGTAACCTAATGTCCAGTACTATGACAACAAGTAACCTAATGTTCAGTACTATGACAACAAGTAACCTAATGTTTAGTACTATGACAACAAGTAACCTAATGTTTAGTACTATGACAACAAGTAACCGAATGTTCAGTACTATGACAACAAGTAACCTAATGTTCAGTACTATGACAACAAGTAACCTAATGTTCAGTACTATGACAACAAGTAACCTAATGTTCAGTACTATGACAACAAGTAACCTAATGTTCAGTACTATGACAACAAGTAACCTAATGTTCAGTACTATGACAACAAGTAACCTAATGTCCAGTACTATGACAACAAGCAACTTAATGTTCAGTACTATGACAACAAGTAACCGAATGTTCAGTACTATGACAACAAGTAACCTAATGTTTAGTACTTTGACAACAAGTAACCAAATGTTTAGTACTATGACAACAAGTAACCTAATGTTCAGTACTATGACAAGTAACCTAATGTTCAGTACTATGACAACAAGTAATCGAATGGTCAGTACTATGACAACAATTAACCTAATGTTCAGTACTATCACAACAAGTAACCGAATGTTCAGTACTATGACAACAAGTAACCTAATGTTTAGTACTATGACAACAAGTAACCGAATGTTCAGTATTATGAAAACAAGTAACCTAATGTTCAGTACTATGACAACAAGTAACCTAATGTTCAGTACTATGACAACAAGTAACCTAATGTTCAGTACTATGACAACAAATAACCTAATGTTCAGTACTATGACAACAAGTACCCTAATGTTTAGTACTATGACAAGTAACCTAGTGTTCAGTACTATGGCAACAAGTAACCTAATGCTCAGTACTATAATAATAATAATAATAATAATAGTACATTTTTAGAGCGCTTAATCCATGCAACTGCTATGACAACAAGTACCCTAATGTTTAGTACTATGACAACAAGTAACCTAATGTTCAGTACTATGGCAACACGTAACCTAATGTTCAATACTATGACAACAAGTAACCTAATGTCCAGTACTATGACAACAAGTAACCTAATGTTTAGACAACAAGTAACCTAATGTCCAGTACTATGACAACAAGTAACCTAATGTTTAGACAACAAGTAACCTAATGTCCAGTACTATGACAACAAGTAACCTAATGTTCAGTACTATGACAACAAGTAACCTAATGTTTAGTACTATGACAACAAGTAACCTAATGTTTAGTACTATGACAACAAGTAACCGAATGTTCAGTACTATGACAACAGTAACCTAATGTTCAGTACTATGACAACAAGTAACCTAATGTTCAGTACTATGGCAACACGTAACCTAATGTTCAATACTATGACAACAAGTAACCTAATGTCCAGTACTATGACAAGTAACCTAATGTTCAGTACTATGACAACAAGTAACCTAATGTTTAGACAACAAGTAACCTAATGTCCAGTACTATGACAACAAGTAACCTAATGTTCAGTACTATGACAACAAGTAACCTAATGTTTAGTACTATGACAACAAGTAACCTAATGTTTAGTCCTATGACAACAAGTAACCGAATGTTCAGTACTATGACAACAAGTAACCTAATGTTCAGTACTATGACAACAAGTAACCTAATGTTCAGTACTATGACAACAAGTAACCTAATGTTCAGTACTATGACAACAAGTAACCTAATGTTCAGTACTATGACAACAAGTAACCTAATGTCCAGTACTATGACAACAAGCAACCTAATGTTCAGTACTATGACAACAAGTAACCGAATGTTCAGTACTATGACAACAAGTAACCTGTTTAGTACTATGACAACAAGTAACCTAATGTTTAGTACTATGACAGCAAGTAACCTAATGTTGAGTACTATGACAACAAGTAACCTAATGTTCAGTACTATGACAAGTAACCTAATGTTCAGTACCATGACAACACGTAACCTAATGGTCAGTACTATGACAACAATTAACCTAATGTTCAGTACTATCACAACAAGTAACCGAATGTTCAGTACTATGACAACAAGCAACCTAATGTTTAGTACTATGACAACAAGTAACCGAATGTTCAGTACTATGACAACAAGTAACCTAATGTTCAGTACTATGACAACAAGTAACCTAATGTTCAGTACTATGACAACAAGTAACCTAATGTTTAGTACTATTACAACAAGTAACCTAATGTTTAGTACTATGACAAGTAACCTAATGTTCAGTACCATGACAACACGTAACCTAATGTTCAGTACCATGACAACAATTTGTCTGTACAAATATTGTTCTCTAAAGCAGTCATGCCTTTCCATCAGAGTCAGCGCCATCGTCAGCGTTTATCAAAACTTTTCAGCTAATATTTCAGAATTGGCTGACCATATTGGAATTAAAGTTGGATGAATGGTTGTCTATACTCTCAGGAATCGCTATGACAACCTTTGATGTTTATTGGCAATGAGTCTAGGTAAGACATTTAATTCCCTGGAAAATTCTTGATTGCTAATTATCCAGACTGCTGCAAGCCAGCAGACAATAATTTCAATGGACAATAACTCTGAGCCTGGTGAATATTTTGAATATTCAGCATAGCCAGAGCTAAAGCCCATGGAAAAATATAGTCTGCAGAAATACAACAAGCAAACAGTTAAATATCACCACACACACCCCAAGCTTTCCAAGCCAGTCATTTCGGTGATCGGTTTTCAAAAATACATTTGCTAAACCACTCTATATAACATTTATACGTGTACAATTTACAAGTGCACAGTATATTTATTGGTCTTGAAAGACAGGTGGTCTTCAAAGGCAGGGTGGTCTTGAAAGATTGGTGGTCTTTATAGAGGGTTGTGTTTAAGTATAGATCATACTTTCCATTTCGTGTTATAAAGTATGCATAAGCACACTATTTTATTATTTGATCTATGGTTTAATTGTTCTATTGATGTTCTGCATATGAATAGACAAACCCCTTAAGCACCACAGACAGATTAACCCTCAAGCTACAGACAGATTAACCCTCAAACCACAGACAAATTAACCCTCAAGCTACAGACATATCCTCAAGCCACAGACAGATTAACACTTTAACCCTCAAGCCACAGACAGATTAACCCTCAAGCCACATATAGATTAACCCCAAGCAACAGACAGATTAACCCTCAAGCTACAGACAGATTAACCCTCAAACCCCAGACAAATTAACCCTCAAGCTAAAGACATATCCTCAAGCCACAGACAGATTAACCCTCAAGCCACAGACAGATTAACCCTCAAACCCCAGACAGATTAACCCTCAAGCTACAGACAGATTAACCCTCAAACCACAGACAAATTAACCCTCAAGCTAAAGACATATCCTCAAGCCACAGACAGATTAACACTTTAACCCTCAAGCCACAGACAGATTAACCCTCAAGCCACATATAGATTAACCCCAAGCCACAGACAGATTAACCCTCAAGCCACAGACAGATTAACCCTCAAGCCACAGACAGATTAACCCTCAAGCCACAGACACATTAACCATCAAGCTATGGACACATTAACCATCAAGCCACAGACAGATTAACCCTCAAGCCACAGACAGATTAACCCTCCAGCCACAGACAGATTAACCATCAAGCTAAAGACACATTAACCCTCAAGCTACAGACAGATTAACCATCAAGCCACAGACAGAGTAACCCTCAAGCCACAGACAGAGTAACCCTCAAGCTACAGACAGATTAACCCTCAAGCCACAGACAGATTAACCATCAAGCTAAAGACACATTAACCCTCAAGCTACAGACAGATTAACCATCAAGCCACAGACAGAGTAACCCTCAAGCCACAGACAGAGTAACCCTCAAGCTACAGACAGATTAACCCTCAAGCCACAGACAGAGTAACCCTCAAGCTACAGACAGATTAACCCTCAAGCCACAGACAGAGTAACCCTCAAGCCACAGACAGAGTAACCCTCAAGCTACAGACAGATTAACCCTCAAGCCACAGACAGATTAACCCTCAAGCCACAGACAGATTAACCCTCAAGCCACAGACAGATTAACCCTCAAGCCACAGACAGATTAACCCTCAAGCCACAGACAGATTAACCCTCAAGCCACAGACAGATTAACCCTCAAGCCACAGACAGATTAACCATCAAGCTAAAGACACATTAACCCTCAAGCTACAGACAGATTAACCATCAAGCCACAGACAGAGTAACCCTCAAGCCACAGACAGAGTAACCCTCAAGCTACAGACAGATTAACCCTCAAGCCACAGACAGAGTAACCCTCAAGCCACAGACAGAGTAACCCTCAAGCTACAGACAGATTAACCCTCAAGCCACAGACAGATTAACCCTCAAGCCACAGACAGATTAACCCTCAAGCCACAGACAGATTAACCCTCAAGCCACAGACAGATTAACCCTCAAGCCACAGACAGATTAACCCTCAAGCTACAGACAGATTAACCTTCAAGCCACAGACAGAGTAACCCTCAAGCCACAGACAGATTAACCCTCAAGCTACAGACAGATTAACCATCAAGCCACAGACAGATTAACCCTCAAGCCACAGACAGATTAACCATCAAGCTACAGACAGATTAACCATCAAGCTACAGACAGATTAACCCTCAAGCTACAGACAGATTAACCCTCAAGCCACAGACAGATTAACCCTCAAGCTACAGACAGATTAACCCTCAAGCTACAGACAGATTAACCATCAAGCCACAGACAGAGTAACCCTCAAGCCACAGACAGAGTAACCCTCAAGCTATGGACACATTAACCCTTTAACCCTCAAGCCACATACAGATTAACCCTCAAGCCACAGACAGAGTAACCCTCAAGCTACAGACAGATTAACCCTCAAGCCACAGACAGAGTAACCCTCAAGCTACAGACAGATTAACCATCAAGCTACAGACAGATTAACCATCAAGCTACAGACAGATTAACCCTCAAGCCACAGACAGATTAACCATCAAGCTACAGACAGATTAACCCTCAAGCCACAGACAGATTAACCCTCAAGCTACAGACAGATTAACCCTCAAGCTACAGACAGATTAACCATCAAGCCACAGACAGAGTAACCCTCAAGCCACAGACAGAGTAACCCTCAAGCTATGGACACATTAACCCTTTAACCCTCAAGCCACATACAGATTAACCCTCAAGCCACAGACAGAGTAACCCTCAAGCTACAGACAGATTAACCCTCAAGCCACAGACAGAGTAACCCTCAAGCTATGGACACATTAACCCTCCAGCCACATACAGATTAACCCTCAAGCCACAGACAGATTAACCCTCAAGCCACAGACAGATTAACCCTCAAACCCCAGACAGATTAACCCTCAAGCTACAGACAGATTAACCCTCAAACCACAGACAAATTAACCCTCAAGCTAAAGACATATCCTCAAGCCACAGACAGATTAACACTTTAACCCTCAAGCCACAGACAGATTAACCCTCAAGCCACAGACAGAGTAACCCTCAAGCTACAGACAGATTAACCCTCAAGCCACAGACAGAGTAACCCTCAAGCTACAGACAGATTAACCATCAAGCTACAGACAGATTAACCATCAAGCTACAGACAGATTAACCCTCAAGCCACAGACAGATTAACCATCAAGCTACAGACAGATTAACCCTCAAGCCACAGACAGATTAACCCTCAAGCTACAGACAGATTAACCCTCAAGCTACAGACAGATTAACCATCAAGCCACAGACAGAGTAACCCTCAAGCCACAGACAGAGTAACCCTCAAGCCACAGACAGATTAACCCTCAAGCTATGGACACATTAACCCTTTAACCCTCAAGCCACATACAGATTAACCCTCAAGCCACAGACAGAGTAACCCTCAAGCTACAGACAGATTAACCCTCAAGCCACTGACAGAGTAACCCTCAAGCTATGGACACATTAACCCTTTAACCCTCCAGCCACATACAGATTAACCCTCAAGCCACAGACAGATTAACCCTCAAGCCACAGACAGATTAACCCTCAAACCCCAGACAGATTAACCCTCAAGCTACAGACAGATTAACCCTCAAACCACAGACAAATTAACCCTCAAGCTAAAGACATATCCTCAAGCCACAGACAGATTAACACTTTAACTCTCAAGCCACAGACAGATTAACCCTCAAGCCACAGACAGAGTAACCCTCAAGCTACAGACAGATTAACCCTCAAGCCACAGACAGATTAACCCTCAAGCCACAGACAGATTAACCCTCAAGCCACAGACACATTAACCATCAAGCTATGGACACATTAACCATCAAGCCACAGACAGATTAACCCTCAAGCCACAGACAGATTAACCCTCAAGCCACAGACAGATTAACCATCAAGCTAAAGACACATTAACCCTTTAACCCTCAAGCCACATACAGATTAACCCTCAAGCCACAGACAGAGTAACCCTCAAGCTACAGACAGATTAACCCTCAAGCCACAGACAGAGTAACCCTCAAGCTATGGACACATTAACCCTTTAACCCTCCAGCCACATACAGATTAACCCTCAAGCCACAGACAGATTAACCCTCAAGCCACAGACAGATTAACCCTCAAACCCCAGACAGATTAACCCTCAAGCTACAGACAGATTAACCCTCAAACCACAGACAAATTAACCCTCAAGCTAAAGACATATCCTCAAGCCACAGACAGATTAACACTTTAACCCTCAAGCCACAGACAGATTAACCCTCAAGCAACATATAGATTAACCCCAAGCCACAGACAGATTAACCCTCAAGCCACAGACAGATTAACCCTCAAGCCACAGACAGATTAACCCTCAAGCCACAGACAGATTAACCATCAAGCTAAAGACACATTAACCCTCAAGCTACAGACAGATTAACCATCAAGCCACAGACAGAGTAACCCTCAAGCCACAGACAGAGTAACCCTCAAGCTACAGACAGATTAACCCTCAAGCCACAGACAGATTAACCATCAAGCTAAAGACACATTAACCCTCAAGCTACAGACAGATTAACCATCAAGCCACAGACAGAGTAACCCTCAAGCCACAGACAGAGTAACCCTCAAGCTACAGACAGATTAACCCTCAAGCCACAGACAGAGTAACCCTCAAGTTACAGACAGATTAACCCTCAAGCCACAGACAGAGTAACCCTCAAGCCACAGACAGAGTAACCCTCAAGCTACAGACAGATTAACCCTCAAGCCACAGACAGATTAACCCTCAAGCCACAGACAGATCAACCCTCAAGCCACAGACAGATTAACCCTCAAGCCACAGACAGATTAACCCTCAAGCCACAGACAGATTAACCCTCAAGCCACAGACAGATTAACCCTCAAGCCACAGACAGATTAACCATCAAGCTAAAGACACATTAACCCTCAAGCTACAGACAGATTAACCATCAAGCCACAGACAGAGTAACCCTCAAGCCACAGACAGAGTAACCCTCAAGCTACAGACAGATTAACCCTCAAGCCACAGACAGAGTAACCCTCAAGCCACAGACAGAGTAACCCTCAAGCTACAGACAGATTAACCCTCAAGCCACAGACAGATTAACCCTCAAGCCACAGACAGATTAACCCTCAAGCCACAGACAGATTAACCCTCAAGCCACAGACAGATTAACCCTCAAGCCACAGACAGATTAACCCACAAGCTACAGACAGATTAACCTTCAAGCCACAGACAGAGTAACCCTCAAGCCACAGACAGATTAACCCTCAAGCTACAGACAGATTAACCATCAAGCCACAGACAGATTAACCCTCAAGCCACAGACAGATTAACCATCAAGCTACAGACAGATTAACCATCAAGCTACAGACAGATTAACCCTCAAGCTACAGACAGATTAACCCTCAAACCACAGACAGATTAACCCTCAAGCTACAGACAGATTAACCCTCAAGCTACAGACAGATTAACCATCAAGCCACAGACAGAGTAACCCTCAAGCCACAGACAGAGTAACCCTCAAGCTATGGACACATTAACCCTTTAACCCTCAAGCCACATACAGATTAACCCTCAAGCCACAGACAGAGTAACCCTCAAGCTACAGACAGATTAACCCTCAAGCCACAGACAGAGTAACCCTCAAGCTACAGACAGATTAACCATCAAGCTACAGACAGATTAACCATCAAGCTACAGACAGATTAACCCTCAAGCCACAGACAGATTAACCATCAAGCTACAGACAGATTAACCCTCAAGCCACAGACAGATTAACCCTCAAGCTACAGACAGATTAACCCTCAAGCTACAGACAGATTAACCATCAAGCCACAGACAGAGTAACCCTCAAGCCACAGACAGAGTAACCCTCAAGCTATGGACACATTAACCCTTTAACCCTCAAGCCACATACAGATTAACCCTCAAGCCACAGACAGAGTAACCCTCAAGCTACAGACAGATTAACCCTCAAGCCACAGACAGAGTAACCCTCAAGCTATGGACACATTAACCCTCCAGCCACATACAGATTAACCCTCAAGCCACAGACAGATTAACCCTCAAGCCACAGACAGATTAACCCTCAAACCCCAGACAGATTAACCCTCAAGCTACAGACAGATTAACCCTCAAACCACAGACAAATTAACCCTCAAGCTAAAGACATATCCTCAAGCCACAGACAGATTAACACTTTAACCCTCAAGCCACAGACAGATTAACCCTCAAGCCACAGACAGAGTAACCCTCAAGCTACAGACAGATTAACCCTCAAGCCACAGACAGAGTAACCCTCAAGCTACAGACAGATTAACCATCAAGCTACAGACAGATTAACCATCAAGCTACAGACAGATTAACCCTCAAGCCACAGACAGATTAACCATCAAGCTACAGACAGATTAACCCTCAAGCCACAGACAGATTAACCCTCAAGCTACAGACAGATTAACCCTCAAGCTACAGACAGATTAACCATCAAGCCACAGACAGAGTAACCCTCAAGCCACAGACAGATTAACCCTCAAGCCACAGACAGATTAACCCTCAAGCTATGGACACATTAACCCTTTAACCCTCAAGCCACATACAGATTAACCCTCAAGCCACAGACAGAGTAACCCTCAAGCTACAGACAGATTAACCCTCAAGCCACTGACAGAGTAACCCTCAAGCTATGGACACATTAACCCTTTAACCCTCCAGCCACATACAGATTAACCCTCAAGCCACAGACAGATTAACCCTCAAGCCACAGACAGATTAACCCTCAAACCCCAGACAGATTAACCCTCAAGCTACAGACAGATTAACCCTCAAACCACAGACAAATTAACCCTCAAGCTAAAGACATATCCTCAAGCCACAGACAGATTAACACTTTAACCCTCAAGCCACAGACAGATTAACCCTCAAGCCACATATAGATTAACCCCAAGCCACAGACAGATTAACCCTCAAGCCACAGACAGATTAACCCTCAAGCCACAGACAGATTAACCCTCAAGCCACAGACACATTAACCATCAAGCTATGGACACATTAACCATCAAGCCACAGACAGATTAACCCTCAAGCCACAGACAGATTAACCCTCAAGCCACAGACAGATTAACCATCAAGCTAAAGACACATTAACCCTTTAACCCTCAAGCCACATACAGATTAACCCTCAAGCCACAGACAGAGTAACCCTCAAGCTACAGACAGATTAACCCTCAAGCCACAGACAGAGTAACCCTCAAGCTATGGACACATTAACCCTTTAACCCTCCAGCCACATACAGATTAACCCTCAAGCCACAGACAGATTAACCCTCAAGCCACAGACAGATTAACCCTCAAACCCCAGACAGATTAACCCTCAAGCTACAGACAGATTAACCCTCAAACCACAGACAAATTAACCCTCAAGCTAAAGACATATCCTCAAGCCACAGACAGATTAACACTTTAACCCTCAAGCCACAGACAGATTAACCCTCAAGCAACATATAGATTAACCCCAAGCCACAGACAGATTAACCCTCAAGCCACAGACAGATTAACCCTCAAGCCACAGACAGATTAACCCTCAAGCCACAGACAGATTAACCATCAAGCTAAAGACACATTAACCCTCAAGCTACAGACAGATTAACCATCAAGCCACAGACAGAGTAACCCTCAAGCCACAGACAGAGTAACCCTCAAGCTACAGACAGATTAACCCTCAAGCCACAGACAGATTAACCATCAAGCTAAAGACACATTAACCCTCAAGCTACAGACAGATTAACCATCAAGCCACAGACAGAGTAACCCTCAAGCCACAGACAGAGTAACCCTCAAGCTACAGACAGATTAACCCTCAAGCCACAGACAGAGTAACCCTCAAGTTACAGACAGATTAACCCTCAAGCCACAGACAGAGTAACCCTCAAGCCACAGACAGAGTAACCCTCAAGCTACAGACAGATTAACCCTCAAGCCACAGACAGATTAACCCTCAAGCCACAGACAGATCAACCCTCAAGCCACAGACAGATTAACCCTCAAGCCACAGACAGATTAACCCTCAAGCCACAGACAGATTAACCCTCAAGCCACAGACAGATTAACCCTCAAGCCACAGACAGATTAACCATCAAGCTAAAGACACATTAACCCTCAAGCTACAGACAGATTAACCATCAAGCCACAGACAGAGTAACCCTCAAGCCACAGACAGAGTAACCCTCAAGCTACAGACAGATTAACCCTCAAGCCACAGACAGAGTAACCCTCAAGCCACAGACAGAGTAACCCTCAAGCTACAGACAGATTAACCCTCAAGCCACAGACAGATTAACCCTCAAGCCACAGACAGATTAACCCTCAAGCCACAGACAGATTAACCCTCAAGCCACAGACAGATTAACCCTCAAGCCACAGACAGATTAACCCTCAAGCTACAGACAGATTAACCTTCAAGCCACAGACAGAGTAACCCTCAAGCCACAGACAGATTAACCCTCAAGCTACAGACAGATTAACCATCAAGCCACAGACAGATTAACCCTCAAGCCACAGACAGATTAACCATCAAGCTACAGACAGATTAACCATCAAGCTACAGACAGATTAACCCTCAAGCTACAGACAGATTAACCCTCAAGCCACAGACAGATTAACCCTCAAGCTACAGACAGATTAACCCTCAAGCTACAGACAGATTAACCATCAAGCCACAGACAGAGTAACCCTCAAGCCACAGACAGAGTAACCCTCAAGCTATGGACACATTAACCCTTTAACCCTCAAGCCACATACAGATTAACCCTCAAGCCACAGACAGAGTAACCCTCAAGCTACAGACAGATTAACCCTCAAGCCACAGACAGAGTAACCCTCAAGCTACAGACAGATTAACCATCAAGCTACAGACAGATTAACCATCAAGCTACAGACAGATTAACCCTCAAGCCACAGACAGATTAACCATCAAGCTACAGACAGATTAACCCTCAAGCCACAGACAGATTAACCCTCAAGCTACAGACAGATTAACCCTCAAGCTACAGACAGATTAACCATCAAGCCACAGACAGAGTAACCCTCAAGCCACAGACAGAGTAACCCTCAAGCTATGGACACATTAACCCTTTAACCCTCAAGCCACATACAGATTAACCCTCAAGCCACAGACAGAGTAACCCTCAAGCTACAGACAGATTAACCCTCAAGCCACAGACAGAGTAACCCTCAAGCTATGGACACATTAACCCTTTAACCCTCCAGCCACATACAGATTAACCCTCAAGCCACAGACAGATTAACCCTCAAGCCACAGACAGATTAACCCTCAAACCCCAGACAGATTAACCCTCAAGCTACAGACAGATTAACCCTCAAACCACAGACAAATTAACCCTCAAGCTAAAGACATATCCTCAAGCCACAGACAGATTAACACTTTAACCCTCAAGCCACAGACAGATTAACCCTCAAGCCACAGACAGAGTAACCCTCAAGCTACAGACAGATTAACCCTCAAGCCACAGACAGAGTAACCCTCAAGCTACAGACAGATTAACCATCAAGCTACAGACAGATTAACCATCAAGCTACAGACAGATTAACCCTCAAGCCACAGACAGATTAACCATCAAGCTACAGACAGATTAACCCTCAAGCCACAGACAGATTAACCCTCAAGCTACAGACAGATTAACCCTCAAGCTACAGACAGATTAACCATCAAGCCACAGACAGAGTAACCCTCAAGCCACAGACAGAGTAACCCTCAAGCCACAGACAGATTAACCCTCAAGCCACAGACAGAGTAACCCTCAAGCTACAGACAGATTAACCATCAAGCTACAGACAGATTAACCCTCAAGCCACAGACAGATTAACCCTCAAGCTACAGACAGATTAACCATCAAGCCACAGACAGAGTAACCCTCAAGCCACAGACAGAGTAACCCTCAAGCTATGGACACATTAACCCTTTAACCCTCAAGCCACATACAGATTAACCCTCAAGCCACAGACAGAGTAACCCTCAAGCTACAGACAGATTAACCCTCAAGCCACAGACAGAGTAACCCTCAAGCTATGGACACATTAACCCTTTAACCCTCCAGCCACATACAGATTAACCCTCAAGCCACAGACAGATTAACCCTCAAGCCACAGACAGATTAACCCTCAAACCCCAGACAGATTAACCCTCAAGCTACAGACAGATTAACCCTCAAACCACAGACAAATTAACCCTCAAGCTAAAGACATATCCTCAAGCCACAGACAGATTAACACTTTAACCCTCAAGCCACAGACAGATTAACCCTCAAGCCACATATAGATTAACCCCAAGCCACAGACAGATTAACCCTCAAGCCACAGACAGATTAACCCTCAAGCCACAGACAGATTAACCCTCAAGCCACAGACACATTAACCATCAAGCTATGGACACATTAACCATCAAGCCACAGACAGATTAACCCTCAAGCCACAGACAGATTAACCCTCAAGCCACAGACAGATTAACCATCAAGCTAAAGACACATTAACCCTCAAGCTACAGACAGATTAACCATCAAGCCACAGACAGAGTAAGCCTCAAGCTACAGACAGATTAACCCTCAAGCCACAGACAGAGTAACCCTCAAGCCACAGACAGAGTAACCCTCAAGCTACAGACAGATTAACCCTCAAGCCACAGACAGATTAACCCTCAAGCCACAGACAGATTAACCCTCAAGCCACAGACAGATTAACCCTCAAGCCACAGACAGATTAACCCTCAAGCCACAGACAGATTAACCCTCAAGCCACAGACAGAGTAACCCTCAAGCCACAGACAGATCAACCCTCAAGCTACAGACAGATTAACCATCAAGCCACAGACAGATTAACCCTCAAGCCACAGACAGATTAACCCTCAAGCCACAGACAGATTAACCCTCAAGCTACAGACAGATTAACCCTCAAGCTACAGACAGATTAACCATCAAGCCACAGACAGAGTAACCCTCAAGCCACAGACAGAGTAACCCTCAAGCTACAGACAGATTAACCCTCAAGCCACAGACAGAGTAACCCTCAAGCTATGGACACATTAACCCTTTAACCCTCCAGCCACATACAGATTAACCCTCAAGCCACAGACAGATTAACCCTCAAGCCACAGACAGATTAACCCTCAAACCCCAGACAGATTAACCCTCAAGCTACAGACAGATTAACCCTCAAACCACAGACAAATTAACCCTCAAGCTAAAGACATATCCTCAAGCCACAGACAGATTAACACTTTAACCCTCAAGCCACAGACAGATTAACCCTCAAGCAACATATAGATTAACCCCAAGCCACAGACAGATTAACCCTCAAGCCACAGACAGATTAACCCTCAAGCCACAGACAGATTAACCCTCAAGCCACAGACAGATTAACCATCAAGCTAAAGACACATTAACCCTCAAGCTACAGACAGATTAACCATCAAGCCACAGACAGAGTAACCCTCAAGCCACAGACAGAGTAACCCTCAAGCTACAGACAGATTAACCCTCAAGCCACAGACAGATTAACCATCAAGCTAAAGACACATTAACCCTCAAGCTACAGACAGATTAACCATCAAGCCACAGACAGAGTAACCCTCAAGCCACAGACAGAGTAACCCTCAAGCTACAGACAGATTAACCCTCAAGCCACAGACAGAGTAACCCTCAAGTTACAGACAGATTAACCCTCAAGCCACAGACAGAGTAACCCTCAAGCCACAGACAGAGTAACCCTCAAGCTACAGACAGATTAACCCTCAAGCCACAGACAGATTAACCCTCAAGCCACAGACAGATCAACCCTCAAGCCACAGACAGATTAACCCTCAAGCCACAGACAGATTAACCCTCAAGCCACAGACAGATTAACCCTCAAGCCACAGACAGATTAACCCTCAAGCCACAGACAGATTAACCATCAAGCTAAAGACACATTAACCCTCAAGCTACAGACAGATTAACCATCAAGCCACAGACAGAGTAACCCTCAAGCCACAGACAGAGTAACCCTCAAGCTACAGACAGATTAACCCTCAAGCCACAGACAGAGTAACCCTCAAGCCACAGACAGAGTAACCCTCAAGCTACAGACAGATTAACCCTCAAGCCACAGACAGATTAACCCTCAAGCCACAGACAGATTAACCCTCAAGCCACAGACAGATTAACCCTCAAGCCACAGACAGATTAACCCTCAAGCCACAGACAGATTAACCCTCAAGCTACAGACAGATTAACCTTCAAGCCACAGACAGAGTAACCCTCAAGCCACAGACAGATTAACCCTCAAGCTACAGACAGATTAACCATCAAGCCACAGACAGATTAACCCTCAAGCCACAGACAGATTAACCATCAAGCTACAGACAGATTAACCATCAAGCTACAGACAGATTAACCCTCAAGCTACAGACAGATTAACCCTCAAGCCACAGACAGATTAACCCTCAAGCTACAGACAGATTAACCCTCAAGCTACAGACAGATTAACCATCAAGCCACAGACAGAGTAACCCTCAAGCCACAGACAGAGTAACCCTCAAGCTATGGACACATTAACCCTTTAACCCTCAAGCCACATACAGATTAACCCTCAAGCCACAGACAGAGTAACCCTCAAGCTACAGACAGATTAACCCTCAAGCCACAGACAGAGTAACCCTCAAGCTACAGACAGATTAACCATCAAGCTACAGACAGATTAACCATCAAGCTACAGACAGATTAACCCTCAAGCCACAGACAGATTAACCATCAAGCTACAGACAGATTAACCCTCAAGCCACAGACAGATTAACCCTCAAGCTACAGACAGATTAACCCTCAAGCTACAGACAGATTAACCATCAAGCCACAGACAGAGTAACCCTCAAGCCACAGACAGAGTAACCCTCAAGCTATGGACACATTAACCCTTTAACCCTCAAGCCACATACAGATTAACCCTCAAGCCACAGACAGAGTAACCCTCAAGCTACAGACAGATTAACCCTCAAGCCACAGACAGAGTAACCCTCAAGCTATGGACACATTAACCCTTTAACCCTCCAGCCACATACAGATTAACCCTCAAGCCACAGACAGATTAACCCTCAAGCCACAGACAGATTAACCCTCAAACCCCAGACAGATTAACCCTCAAGCTACAGACAGATTAACCCTCAAACCACAGACAAATTAACCCTCAAGCTAAAGACATATCCTCAAGCCACAGACAGATTAACACTTTAACCCTCAAGCCACAGACAGATTAACCCTCAAGCCACAGACAGAGTAACCCTCAAGCTACAGACAGATTAACCCTCAAGCCACAGACAGAGTAACCCTCAAGCTACAGACAGATTAACCATCAAGCTACAGACAGATTAACCCTCAAGCCACAGACAGATTAACCATCAAGCTACAGACAGATTAACCCTCAAGCCACAGACAGATTAACCCTCAAGCTACAGACAGATTAACCCTCAAGCTACAGACAGATTAACCATCAAGCCACAGACAGAGTAACCCTCAAGCCACAGACAGAGTAACCCTCAAGCCACAGACAGATTAACCCTCAAGCCACAGACAGAGTAACCCTCAAGCTACAGACAGATTAACCATCAAGCTACAGACAGATTAACCCTCAAGCCACAGACAGATTAACCCTCAAGCTACAGACAGATTAACCATCAAGCCACAGACAGAGTAACCCTCAAGCCACAGACAGAGTAACCCTCAAGCTATGGACACATTAACCCTTTAACCCTCAAGCCACATACAGATTAACCCTCAAGCCACAGACAGAGTAACCCTCAAGCTACAGACAGATTAACCCTCAAGCCACAGACAGAGTAACCCTCAAGCTATGGACACATTAACCCTTTAACCCTCCAGCCACATACAGATTAACCCTCAAGCCACAGACAGATTAACCCTCAAGCCACAGACAGATTAACCCTCAAACCCCAGACAGATTAACCCTCAAGCTACAGACAGATTAACCCTCAAACCACAGACAAATTAACCCTCAAGCTAAAGACATATCCTCAAGCCACAGACAGATTAACACTTTAACCCTCAAGCCACAGACAGATTAACCCTCAAGCCACATATAGATTAACCCCAAGCCACAGACAGATTAACCCTCAAGCCACAGACAGATTAACCCTCAAGCCACAGACAGATTAACCCTCAAGCCACAGACACATTAACCATCAAGCTATGGACACATTAACCATCAAGCCACAGACAGATTAACCCTCAAGCCACAGACAGATTAACCCTCAAGCCACAGACAGATTAACCATCAAGCTAAAGACACATTAACCCTCAAGCTACAGACAGATTAACCATCAAGCCACAGACAGAGTAAGCCTCAAGCTACAGACAGATTAACCCTCAAGCCACAGACAGAGTAACCCTCAAGCCACAGACAGAGTAACCCTCAAGCTACAGACAGATTAACCCTCAAGCCACAGACAGATTAACCCTCAAGCCACAGACAGATTAACCCTCAAGCCACAGACAGATTAACCCTCAAGCCACAGACAGATTAACCCTCAAGCCGCAGACAGATTAACCCTCAAGCCACAGACAGAGTAACCCTCAAGCCACAGACAGATCAACCCTCAAGCTACAGACAGATTAACCATCAAGCCACAGACAGATTAACCCTCAAGCCACAGACAGATTAACCCTCAAGCCACAGACAGATTAACCCTCAAGCTACAGACAGATTAACCCTCAAGCTACAGACAGATTAACCATCAAGCCACAGACAGAGTAACCCTCAAGCCACAGACAGAGTAACCCTCAAGCTATGGACACATTAACCCTTTAACCCTCAAGCCACATACAGATTAACCCTCAAGCCACAGACAGAGTAACCCTCAAGCTACAGACAGATTAACCCTCAAGCCACAGACAGAGTAACCCTCAAGCTATGGCCACATTAACCCTCAAGCTACAGACACATTAACCATCAAGCCACAGACAGAGTAACCCTCAAGCTATGGACACATTAACCCTTTAACCCTCCAGCCACATACAGATTAACCCTCAAGCCACAGACAGATTAACCCTCAAGCCACAGACAGATTAACCCTCAAGCCACAGACAGATTAACCCTCAAGCCACAGACAGATTAACCCCCAAGCCACAGACAGATTAACCCTCAAGCTATGGACACATTAACCCTTTAACCCTCCAGCCACATACAGATTAACCCTCAAGCCACAGACAGATTAACCCTCAAGCCACAGACAGATTAACCCTCAAGCCACAGACAGATTAACCCTCAAGCCACAGACAGATTAACCCTCAAGCCACAGACAGATTAACCCCCAAGCCACAGACAGATTAACCCTCAAGCCACAGACAGATTAACCCTCAAGCCACAGACAGAGTAACCCTTTAACCCTCCAGCCACATACAGATTAACCCTCAAGCCACAGACAGATTAACCCTCAAGCCAGACAGATTAACCCTCAAGCCAGACAGATTAACCCTCAAGCCACAGACAGATTAACCCTCAAGCCAGACAGATTAACCCTCAAGCCAGACAGATTAACCCTCCAGCCACATACAGATTAACCCTCAAGCCACAGACAGATTAACCCTCAAGCCACAGACAGATTAACCCTCAAGCTACGGACACATTAACCATCAGGCCACAGACAGAGTAACCCTTTAACCCTCCAGCCACATACAGATTAACCCTCAAGCCACAGACAGATTAACCCTCAAGCCAGACAGATTAACCCTCCAGCCACATACAGATTAACCCTCAAGCCAGACAGATTAACCCTCAAGCCAGACAGATTAACCCTCAAGCCACAGACAGATTAACCCTCAAGCCACAGACAGATTAACCCTCAAGCCAGACAGATTAACCCTCAAGCCACAGATATATTAACCATTTAACCCTCAAGCCACACAGTTTAACCCCCAAGCCACAGGCAGATTAGCCATTTAACCATCCAGCCACAGACTAACCCTCAAGCCAGACAGATTACGCCTCAAACCAGACAGATTAACCCACACACAGATTAACCCTCAAGCTACCGACAGATTAACCCTCAGGCCACAGATAGATTAATGCTTACAACTTATCCAAGCTCATCAGCAACAAAGACACTTAAATGTCATACAAAAAGGCCCTCGGGGAGCAGATAGCTAACATCGATGTCAGCTCCGATCCAAACGAAGCCTTAACCAAAATACTGATATCTATGGAATCATCAGCTACTAGCACCATAGGTGTTCTAAAAACAACAACTAGGTATACTGACGAACCTCTCGTAGTAAAACTGTCAGCAGAACAGAAAGCATTACGTCTGCGCATCTATCAAAGTGGCCAAAGTGAAGATCACATCAAACTACGCCAGGAACACAATAACATTCTGCGCCACATTAGCGAACGCTTAAAAGATCTTGCTATCCAACAAGCAGATGCCCTAGCAGATGAAATCACTGCCACGGATGACTGCCACAAAATGTTTCAGGCAGCCCGAGCCCTGATAGTTGTTGACTATGCACCACCACTAACTGTACACAACTCCTAAGGACACTATCGGGCCTGACCAGGGCAAAGCCGAGGCAATTCGAGAATGGGTCAAGGAACAGTTCACTGACCACGATGATGAGCCCTTGCACCCATTCTCAGGAGACCCCAGACCAATAATAACACCAATTAATACAGCAGAGGTTGAGAAGGCACTTAAAGCCCTGAAAAATGGACGTGCATATGGACCTGATGGCATGAGCAATGAATTATTCAAATATGCAAGTGACATTATCTCAAAACCGATCACGCACATAAACAATTCAGCTTTTGTGCACCACTTTCCCATCGACACTGTAGGCCAAGGCATCCTTATCGCGCTACCCAAGCCCAAGAAGCCCCCCCCCCCCCAATATGCGGCCCATTGTGCTCCTGAACAGCATACAGAAAATCCTATCCAATGTTACTCTATGCCGCATCCAAGACTTCACCGGATCATGTCAGTGGCTTCAAACGTGGACGCAGCTGCGCAGACATTGTATGGGCTCAACGCATGCTTGTGTCGGTAGTCATGTCCAAACACTGGGATTTCCACAAAATGGGCATTGACATGTCACGAGCCTTCGACCCAATTAAGAGCTCAAAGATCCTAGATGTACTACGCCAGGCCAGTTGCAATGAAGATGAGCTACGACTAGTGAGACTACTGCTTGCAGACACCAAGCTGAGAGTACGAGTCAAGTCAGTGAAGTCTGTAGAGTTTGAGACATCAATCGGCTCCTCACAGGGAGATGGTCTATCCCCTGTGCTCTTCACCTGTTACCTGGCTGCTGCATTGAAATCCGTGCTGGAAAATTACACAAGACCAAACCCCACCGGTGTCAATACTGGGCATGCCGCTAGAGATGGAATATGCCGATGATGTGGACTTTATAGATGAGGAAAATAAACCCCTTGACGAACTTCTGCCAATAGCTGCAAGCAAACTAAAAATTGAGAATGTCTTTATGAATGAATCCAAAACAGAGTTCACCCACATATACCTATCTACAAAGCATGAAACTAACGAAAATGATGATCCACTCTGTGGCGGCGAACCATGAAGGAAAAGTAAAATTCTGGGCTCACTGCTTTGCAGTACTGCTGACATTGCTGCATCATGGGGAACATAGCTTTCCAGTCCTTCTGGAAGCTATGGATTCGTAAACCAAAGATGCCCTTGGTACAATGCAACCTGCGTATCCGTGATGCTGTATAACTGTAACAGCTGGGCAGCTCCAAAAGCAGTTCTAGACAAACTTGACGCCTGCCACCGCAAACACCTCCGCACCATCACTGGACACCGATGGCCAGAGAGCATAATTTCCAATGATGCACTATACAAGATGTGCAATACGCCGCCACGCCCAGCAAAGATGATCCATGTCTGGCCATATGCTAAGGATGCCAGAAGACACACCAGCACAGATCCTTGGAATTCGCCCTACTTGGAGCCAGCAAATAGAGCCAGGAGAGGACGTAATTGGATAAATCTGCTAAGCGTGCTACGAGGTGACCTCAAGAAAGCAGGATTAGGTACACTCAAGTCAAGAATGGACCTGAGGAAGCTAAGGATTTTGGCCGAGGACAAGACACAGTGGACAAAAGCAAAGGACTGATTGCAGCTGTAGGATGTTTCTAATACTACAGCCGCAAAATACAGTAATCATACATACATATAAGATGGCTTCTCTGCATGACCTCCTAAAGTCCCTTAACTGGGAAGCCTTTGTCGATAAGCTTCCTTTCAGTGATGGTGTCAGTGTTGCAGAGATTAGACAGTAGTGTTCACAGGTATTCGAAGAGGTGCTCATCGATGGTCGGATGAACGACGGTCGTCTGTTTAGAGTTTGCTCTACAGCTCGAGCTGTACAGGAGAGGACAGGAGTCGACGTCAGCGATGAAATCCGAGGTCCTGACCGCCTCTCTTGAAAATCTCTATTACCTGCCCGGCGGCTATAATCGCGAGCCTCACCAGCTGCTCGAGGCTGCATGTTGCAAGGGTCATAGATTCACCTTGGAGATGGTTAGCCAGTGGCTTACCAGACAGACGATGTGGCAGATCTACAGACCTCGTCCACGGCACATTTGGTATGCACACTTCGATGAACCTGTCCCGAACAAAGTCGATCAGGCTGATGTGCTGTTCCTTCCGCATGAGGGCGGGTCTGTTCCAGAGGAACATGCAAGACCTACAACTAGCCCTCACCATCCTCGATGTCATCAGTAGATACAAGGCGGCAGTGACTCTCACGGATAAGTTTGCAGGTCAGGCGGCGGCCAGAGTATCTATGGACCCGCAAAATCCCCTCCAGTGGCCAGAGTTGCTGCAAGTGGATGAGGGTCAGGAGTTTAGAGATGACACTGCGGCCTCATGCAGAAACATGGTGTGGCGATTAGGCGAGGCAAGGTGGGACATTACCGTGCCCAGGCTATCATCGAGCGGTGGAACCAGACACTGGCAGAGAGGCTGTTCCCACATCAGTATACTCAGGAGATGGCTGTCCCAGTGGCCGGTCATTCTAGAGTATGGGTGAGAGGGTTGCCCGTTGTGGTGGAGATCTAATGCTGAGGTTACTAGGCTGATAGGACACAAGCCAGTCAAGGATATTCAGCGATCCTCTGTGGCCCAACGTCGATGCTCTGTTCAAGATCTATGCTCGGAGGATAGACTTCCATCCGATTCCCTGGTTCGGTATTTGTATGAGCCTGGCGAGTTGGAGGGTGAACGTAGGCGGGCTACTTACCCCAACTGGTCGATAGATGTACACAAGATTGACAGGCATGTGGAGACGCTGTACTACCTGCCATGCTCGGAAAGCAGTCCTAGGCAGGCATTTGTATGAGAGGAGCTTCAGCTTATCCATACAGGCACCCAGCTACCTCCACACAGGAGAGTAGACATCCTTCACGGACTGTCGGTTGAACATGTCACATGATGCTCATACCAGCAGCTCTTCGATGAAAACATCCATTGGAGTGATGGCATCCTTGTGACAATAAGCCAGCATGAGAATACCATCGGAAGCAATCCATCGCTTTGTGTCTGAGGGGCTAAGGCTTGTTTTGGTCTTGTGGACCCCGTAGAGGTGGTGACCTTCACTTCGCAGCATGTTCATACCATCGTGGAAGACCTTTCGCTCGAAGAGGCATTCCTTGTACTTGGCGTGTCTAACCACAGCTATATGCACACCCTTTGCCTTCTTGACTTCCTGCTCATCTGACCGCTTGACGGAGTACCTCTTCGGGCACAGGCTTGTTTTATGGGCACCCCGGCACACTCATCCTTCATCTTGCCCAGGACCATCTTGTTGGCAGTACTGTGTAGCGGGTGTTACTGGGTAGTCGCTTGTGTCATAGAGGTCGCTCCTCACAGTCATGTCAGTGTAGATGTCCTCTGTCTAAACCGCCAGCAGGAGGCTGTCGGTGTCAGTGTACAGCTCACAGTTGGCACCATATAGTCGCTTCAGCTCGTTGTAGTAGAAGTCATACATGAGGTGCTTCGAGAGGATCAGGATGGACATTCCCACATAGACAGGGCGGTTCAGCAGCAGGCTCGTCTTGTACATGTGGAGAGCAGCTAGATCATCATCGAACACCTTCGCCCGGGAGTTGGGCGTGGCTATTAGGTGGCGCAGCTTGTCCTCCTCATATGACCACACTAGCTTGACATCCACTCACTTGCGCAAGTTCTCCATAGTCTTACCGAAGACAGTGTTATTCATCAGCTTGTAGAGATCCTTCTCAAAGTCGCTGTTGACCTTCTTACAGAGCTGTGTTGAGTTGGATGTAAGGCTCCATCCACAGCGACTGATTGTAGCGTAGAACTCCATGTGCCTTCTTCAACTGCATACCCAGGCTGAGGTAGAGCTTCAGGTTGTGGTAGTGGAGAACATACTGTTCTTTGTCTCTCAGGTTAGGCACCGATTTTTCTGCTGCCGTCTCCGCTATCGACTCGCCCAATGCACACTGATACTCTGAGAGCCACAGTCCCTTCACACTCATCCGTTCAGGCGCCAGTGGATAGGCATTGTGCATGTCATGCAGCTCCTGTGGGTACTTACGGTCAACCTCTAGGATGTAGCCCTTTTCATCATCATCGGGATGTTGTGTAATCTCTTTGACATCAATGTCCTCCACCCACTCAAACCCCCCAGCCATAGAAATTGTTAGCGTCCAGATTCATGTGGCTTGTCGACTGTTGTGGATTATAGCCAGCTATGTATGGGTTGTTTGCCATAGCATAGCATTTGCTGACCATTGATACACCACGGTAACCCCTGAGTCCTTTCTCTATGAAGATAGGCATGTCATAGTCAGTGAGGAGCTCCAGCTCCACACCTGTCTTCCTTAGGAGTGCATCCCAGCTCAACCCCAGGCTTGTGTAAGTGTGCTCAGTCCAGACGATACTGCTGGAGGCATGTGATACAAAGTTCTCAAATACATCTGCAAGGAGCAGTGTCAGATCGCAGATAGAGGTCATGATAGTCTCCCATGGTCTGGCAACTGAACTGGGCCCAGAGCCTGTGCGTGGTTGTAGTTGCTGTCAGATATTCCCTCGCCAGAGTTCTGTAGAAAGCAGCTTGAGGTGGAAGAGAGGTCTCATTGAAACGGTGCCATCCATCCATGTACTCATAGGGGTATACACCTTTGCGGAGCAGGAGCTCCTGCTTGCCAGTGTTAGGTTCATACTGTTTTGTAAGTGGGAACATTGTGGAACTAGCTACCAGCTTGACCAAGTGATGCTGGGAGGAAATGGGCCGAGTCGATGAACCGCAGACGACGGAGGCTGAAGGAGATGTACTTCTCCATATTGTTGGGGATGCAGTTGATCTGTCACTCTGTTTGAGATGGCCTGCATGATGAGCTGAGAATCATATGCAGGTTGTGGAACACTACCGGGATGGTGGTGGTCCTAGGGTTGAGACGCAGCTTTAGATTACACACATTGTGTGCTGCTCCCCGGTAGAGACCAGTGATCTCTGACACTGTCCCCATCTAATGGTCTATATCGCACATATGGCAACTGAACACGGTTTTATGAGCTCGCCAGTCCTCTCTAGTCATCTCCATTGGCCTCGGGTGGGCGAGCATGGCCATTATCTTCTCATTTTCCCATGCCAATCGATCCAGGAAGTGCTTAGCTGCAACTTCTCGATATAGCACTAGTGGTTCACCGACACCGTCACAGCGGACCACAATGTATGAGAACCCACAGATCTCAAGGTGTGTTTTCTGTGTGCTGCTCTGAGCTGGATTCGCTTCTGGCCCCTCAATCTTGGTTGTTAGGGCTTCAAAGTCGGCATAGATGATGAATGGCACCTTGAGTTGCTTGTGGTTGTTGGTGAACTGTAGCATCTTCCTGTCCTCTGTAGGCATTCTTATGCGCCTTGGTCTGTCACCGATGCTGCAGCACTCAGGTTTGTGCTTGACGAGGTCTTCGCGAGAATAACAGTGGAGACAATGCTCGCAGAAGTGCTTTCTCCCTTTATACCGACTCTGATCATAGAGCAGACGATTCAGGTCCTTAATCCAGGTATAATGTTGCTTGCTGCCCTTCTCGATAAGCAGTAGATTTGACCTTGGAATGACGGGATCAGCCTCACTCAGATGCAGTGGGTAGACACCCTTGTCATGCCCGAATACATTATTAGGCCAGGCCATTCTGCCGCTCAACATGCTTAAGGGGTGGGGAGGGGTTGGAGTCTACAACGCTGAAGTCAAGGGTGTCCCAGTGCCCTAAATACTTTGATGTCTGCTGGGGATTACTGTCTGCAGGATAAGCAGCAGCCAAGACAGTGGTCATCATCTTTGTTCTGGACATTAAACATGGCACGTTTTCGCTTAATCGAAGCGGGGAGATCGATGTAGGACCCACCACGTAGTGGTTGATATCCGATGTTGAGGTACAATGCATCAACCTGGTCAACTGCCCAGCCAGACCCCTCGCGGTGTAGTTCTCAAGGCCTTGCAGCACCTTGGCTTTGGCCTCCCTTACAGCCTCGCTAATATCGCTTGCCTTCAGGATGGCATGCTGCTTAGATCACAGGGGATTTGTGGTGACCTCTGTCCCGTCATTCTTCTCCTTGTGGAGGGTGTTCTTGACAGCAAGGCAGAACTTCAGCCCCCTCAGGTCGAGGACCTCTTCCACCAACTTCCTCTCGATCTTGTCCAGGTTTTTATTCAGGAAAGCTATTGGATCTTTTCCATGTCCAGGAAGTTCTCATCCCCGCAGATAGTTCTGGATTGCATGTAGGACCTTCACAAATTCTGGGGTATGTCCCTCATTTCCTGGATTATAACATCCAGAAACCTGTCGATCTCATCTGTGAACTTGGGTGGGGTTTCTACCTCTGGGTGGGGGGGGGGGGATTCTCAGAAAGGAGAGCTGGGGTTGGCTTCTCGGGAGTGGTTGGCAGCTTCCTGCGTGGGGTTGGGGTTGGCTTCTCGGGAGTGGTTGGCAGCTTCATGCGTGGGGCTGGGGTTGGTTTGTCGGGAGTGGTTGGTAGCTCCATGCATGGGGCTGGGGTTGAATTCTCGGGAGTGGTTGGCAGCTTCCTGCGTGGAAATGGGTTGGCTTCTCGGGAAGGAGAGCTGCCAGGTTCTCGTCACAAGTGTGACGGCTAATAAACCCCTGCTGCAAGAATATCGCCAAATTTTTAACTACTTCATCAATGTCCACAGCAGACGTGTGTACCTATCCAGTTGCGTTTCTCTAATATGGGGATTTTGATGGCATCACATGCTGGTGGGGGGTTGGGGTGGGCTCTACATTGTAAAACACCTCGCAGCCAGCCGGCCCATGCATTGAGAGGGTGGTCGGAGCCATGGATCGGCGATCCTCTGTTCTGACAGCCTTATTTTATCTACTACTCGGAGATATCATCCAGAAACCAACTTTCAAGATGGCAGCCCGTGGCTGGTGGCCATCTTGGGAGCTCGGATCATCGTCAATTTCAATAGGTTTTTTTCTCCAGACCTAGTCCAACTACCCTATGAAGTTTCAAAGCGATCCGATAAACGGTCACAGAGTTATCACCTGTAAACCAATTTTCAAGATGGCCATCTTGGATTTCGGATGATTGTCAATTTCAATAGGTCGAACCACCATATGAAGTTTCATAGCGTTCCGATAAACGAAGTTATCATCTGGAAACCAATTTTCAAGATGGCCGCCGGTGGGTGGCGGCTGTCTTGGATTCCGGATCGTCGATTTCGAGACTTCTTCCCAAGACCTAGTCCAACCACCCTATGGTTTCAATGTGATCTGACAAACGGTAACATTTATCATCCAGAAACCACTCTGCCGTTAGCACACCCGCCACCATTACATAATAGCCGTCAAATTTTTTTTGCCATGGTATAAAAATAGGTACAATGTTGGCATCCCGTTGGTTTCCTTTACTACATGAGATAATAGGTTATCATGTTCGTTCAACTTGGGATCGAGTCTATTGATGAAGTTTGCAACAGCTTGTTTACATGTAGTTATGTTGATTTTTGCACAGGTTAATATAGTGAAGGTCTGCTGTCTGGCAGAGTTGTGCAGTCCTCGGTTGTAAACAATCGGAGCATGTTTTGATATTTTTGGATGGATTGTCAACAAACTGCATCACAATGTTCATGACAGCATCTGTGTTGCGAAACTGAAGCCGATGCAACATCAAACACCAGTTATCTCACGTGGAACTTGTATTTACTATATTTGCAGTAGCAAAGTGACACTTTCATAGGTGAATGATAGGACAGGTTTTTCCACCGACAATTTATCCTGACAGTTTGAAGATAAAAACTTCAATTACCATATGAACCATTTTTCTGCCCCTGCCAAAATATTTAAGATATGTATTCATTGTATTCTGTCCTGTCATCTATACTAGACTATTTAGAAATCTATTTGATTGAAAGTTGTTGCTGCCCATAACACCGGACTCAAATTATTTTCTAAATAAACTATCAGACCCTTTGTCATGTCTTTGCTGCTCTCTTGGCCATTCAGGCACATGAGTACAAGGATTCTATGTAATGGTTAAATCAGCTCTCAAGCCCACCTGTATTACAGGTCCACCTGACTTTAGATACCGCTTTCTTAAATCAAAGTAAGCAATGTATTGACCCTCTATTAACCCTTACAACTCTGACGTCAATATTATATCATATACTGTCAATAGCAAAAAACTGGTGTACATTTTTCAAAAATTTAGTTGGATGCTGTTGGCGTCTCCGACCGCACCATCTTCCACCTAATTTGTTGAACAATTAACACCAGTTCATCTTTTAATTTAATTTGAAAGTTTTGACATCAGAATGATAACGGTTAACAAACCACATCAGTTAAGGAAGAAACCACCTGAGCTAAGATACTGCCTTTTGATTCTGCCTTGGGTGGTCTCTCAATACAGGTTGCAATGTATATCAGCAATACCTTTCAGTCAAATTATTTTCTAAATAAATTCCAACCCACCCTACCCATACCCCTCCTGCTTCCTTGGCCATTCAACCACATGAATAATATGTTCTTGAGATATCCATAGATACCAAATGTGATCAGATCCAGATCACTCAATGTCTGGAAAGCCTCTTTCACTGCAAGACCCTTTGTTGTTAAAATTTGGGCCAAATCAGATCAGTAGTTTTTAGGATATAACTCCGAACAACTAGACCACAAGGTCATTGTGTGATGCCATGTCAATATAAGGAGGGATGTATCCAAGCTTGGGTGCAGCATAATTAACCAAACATGATAGAAACAGAAAACTTGAGCTAAACGGAAAAATGTTAAACAGGAACAAGGTTTTTACCAATGTCAGTGACCTCAACCTTTTAACCTCAAGGTCATTGTGTGATGCTGTCATTTTAAGGAAACATGTGCCAAGTTTGAGTCCAGTAAGATTACCGGACACAACCAGAAATGTTGAGCTAAACACAAATTGGACGCTGATGCCACTACCACCACCACGGCTGGACAATGTGCAACGCATCACAATATTGTTTTACTTCGTAAAGTCAAGCCAAGAAAGCGCAAAATGTTTCCGGACGATACAGAGCCTATCAGAACAGCTTGTTTTACTTTACTTTGTAGTCAGCCTAAAAATGAGCCCTCTCTTCACCTGTAAATGGACACCAACGAAGTAGTGTTAGAACATCGTGACCATTAAATCCCAGCAAGAGATCTACTAAAATATTATCCGACTAGCCTTTGGTCAATCTGGCCTCTTCAGGAATGTCCAGTTGCAGGCCAAGACTTTTCAAACTTGACCACTGAAACGACTGGCTCTGTAACTGAGCCAGTAATTCCAGTGGCAAAATCCCAGTGTTCTCTTGGACTGAAAATGGACAGTCATTAACCATTTCACTGACAAATTCCTGAAAAAGTATATTTTTTTACGCTATAAAGTTTATTCAGTTGGCTATTTTGAAATTAATCTGACGAAGTTGTTGCTGGCTTCAAAAAAAAAAATCAATAATTTTCCTTAACAGTTACCTTGAAAATGAGATATGAGGAATTCATTAGTGAAAGGGTTAAAGAAACAAGAGGCCCAATGGGCCTGTATCGTTAACCTGGAGCATTGGCATTTCAACTAATCTTACTTAAGTTTTACATCCATCGGTGTCACTTCCAATGACTTTCAGTTAAATGGTTTAGTTTTCGAGATATTGACAACAATCTCTGGACTGGTTTAATGCATTAGTGATTTTGAACAATGTTTACCCGAAAATAGATGATATCAGTGCTAACAACAGCTGGTTTCTTAACTGTCTCACTGCTGCCAATAATCTTCAAACGCTCTCGACTTGTTGAATATTTTGGAAACAATTGGACTGAAAATTGTTGGCGCTTAGCCACCAACAACTTTCAGTCCAATTGTTTTCAAAATATTAATCAGGTTCAGAGATATAACCTTTGGAATGTCATCTGCAAAAACTCGGCAGTCAGACGGTTACTAGAGGTTTAAATATAATTGAAGAAAATAGTCTCTAAAGGCAGGTAGGTGATCTTTATAGCAGGTTATTCCCCACCCTCACATAATCCATTTAACACATGCGCATCTGGCTGATTCAGCATTTTAGCAGCAGGCGTAGGATGAGTTGGAGTTGATTTAGAAAATAATTAGACAGTCATTGGCAGCAACAACTTTCAATCAAATACATTTCAAAATATTTTTAAGAGTATAGATGTCAGAGCACATAACACATATCTTAAATATTTAGGCAGTGATGGAAAGGTTAATCTGTTAATTGGAGTTTAATCTACTTTGGCAATAAAATCTGACATGGTGATAAATCAGTGGATGGTGGGAACAAACTTGTATTTCCCCTATCAAAGTGAGACTGCAAATATTTAAGGGGTGATAACTCTGTCATTTGACGTCCTATCAGTTTCATTTTCACAACACAGATATTAGATGTCGACATTATCATTGTGAACAAGTTTGGTGTCAATCCGTTACAAAATAACAAAAAGAGCTGCCATTGTTGACGGACAGACAGATGGATGGACGGACATACAGAAGACGACGGGTCATCGCTATACGACAGCTGGCTGACAAGTAACCCGAGTTAAGAAAACAAATTTCGGCTTCAAAATCCATCAACAAATTTAATACGGCAGGCAAACACGCTAAAATTTGATTGGTCCACAGCGGCCATGTTTTTTACCTATCAACCGATCCATTCAGCGGGTCTGCAGAAGTCGTTTTCACGAAAACTAGGTCATTCAAGATGACCAAACCATTTGCCCAATCAAGTTCCTTCGAACAAACTTGGTTCATATTATTATATGATATTTCTTGAGTTTTGAATCGATCCATCAAGCGGTTTCAGAGATTTTTAGAGGTTTTAAAAAATCATCCAAAATGGCCACCGGCAAAATTGGCCGATCGACTTCCTTTGAACAAACTTAGATCTGTATGCCCTAAGGATGCTTCCTGCCAAATATGATTGAAATCAGTCCAGCAGTTCTTGAGAAGCTGTTTAAAGAAAAACTGGCCAGGTGAGCTAAAAATGTAAACTTAAACCACTAAAGAATGAAGGAAATTTCAATTTCCCTTTCTCCGAGATCTAACAATACTCACCATTCTATTACTTCTGATATACAGCTGGCCCTGACAGCTGGCTCTAGGACCATAGAGTTAGAAAGCTTTACCGACTCCTGGAACCAGGTACTCGGCTCCCAACTGCCGAGTACCTGTCTACCATGAAGCTCATATTGTTTGCATAGCCACCAAACAAGAGAAACCCATGGCTTGCCTCCGTGGGGCTGGGAGGCTGGGTCCATAATAGAATGGCGAGTATTGTTAGATCTCGGTGAAAGGGAAATTTAAATTTCCTTCATTCTCCTTCGATCAATACTCACCATTCTGTTACTTCTGATATACACCAGATTTGGTCAGTAACCTGGTGGGAAGGGGCAAGCCATAACTGCTACTTTTGCCCCTTGGAGAAAGTGCTAGACGTAAACTTGATTAATGGAGACCTAAAAGGACCATCAAGTTAACGGAACCGAATCACATTCGCATCACTGACCACCCGCCCCCCCCCCACCCCCCCCCCCCCCTTTTTCTCCTAAGAAAAGGGAGAGAACTCACAAACATGCATCTCGCCTGAAAACACAAATATGCCGAGAGGGTTAACTGTTCTTTGCATATATATATATATATATATATATATATATATATATATATATATATATATATATATATATATATATATATGTACGTACTAAGCTGGGAATGAGCATGAATATATAAGATGAATGAACATGATATATAGACATAATATAAAAAACTCAATCTTGAATTAGCTCATGATATATGGATTCCAGACGTGGCGCCTCCAACCATTCACTAGTCCGACCATCAGTGACACAATCTGGTTGTCATCCTCTCGCTCGACCATGTCTGCTTCTTAATTCTTTCTTACAAATGCCAAAAAAGGGAGAAGAGCAGTGTGGTCGCATAACTATCGTTTCAAAACAGCTAAAGCGAGTAGATTGGCGGAGTAATCCGTGAAAGAGGACGCACAGTGCCATTGTGCAACGGCAATGATGTCCTCTAACGGAACACCATTGTAAAGGGCGGTCGAGGCGGCTATTCCTCTAACATTGTGTGCCCTTGCGCATTGCATCTGGTGCTCAGTCGCAATCTCATGGGTAGTCTGAATGCATTCGACTACCCAACGAGATAGAATCCATGGATGCGGCGCCATATGGCTTCTTATGGCAGATCCACAGATGTCTATCATTCGACCGTAATGAGTATGTCCATTTTCTGTACTTAGTCAAAGCACGGACTGGGCACCAGACACTGGCATCACGATCAAACCTCGTTAGTTTCGGTATAATGATCGGTTTGCCGGGATATCTCAAAGATTGATTCTTTGACATAAATGCCCTTGGCAGTAGGCGCAGACCCTCTCCGGAGACAATAAATCAATCCCTCTCTGCTGAAAGTGCATGGATCTCACTGCGCCTTCTAGCTGAGGAAGCTGCCAATAGAAAGACCGCCTTTAGAGTCAAATGCTTTAGACTAGCCGAATGCAACAGTTCGAAAGGGTGCTTGGCCAGTACATTTAAGCACTAAAGATAGACTCCAGGCTGGAATGACTACCGGTTGTCTCGGTCGGAGATTGCTCATTCCGTTCACCATCACATTCAACTGCGCCACCTCTGGACTATCCGTTGGCTATACAAGGGATAACTGATGCCAAAGCTGACTTGTATCCAGCAATTGTGACGGGAGCTAGTCCTGAGAAGAACAGCTCACAGAGTCTGCTATTTGCGGAATAGTGGATTGAAAGGTAACAATACCCTTTTCTTCACACCAGTCTGCAAATCTGTTAACCTTGTTGTTATATGACTTGAAGGTTGACCTCCTTCTCGCAGCCGCGATGAAATCGGCAGCTTGTCGAGAAAAGCCTTCCGACGTGGAACATTGTTTGATAACATCCACGCAGTCAATTTCAACATTTCGGGATGCTCGTGTAGGAAGCGTCCCTTGGCCTGGGAGATTATGTTCGGAATCTCGAGTAACTGCACTGGGTTTTCCACCAGCAGATCTAGAAGATCCGTGAACCACGCCCTGCTGGGCCAAAATGGCGCTATTAGCAGGAGCAGGCACGGTTCCTCCCTGATCTTCACCAATATCTTCAGCAGAAGAATGGTGGGTGGGTACGCGTAAGCGTGCATCCCTCTCCAGCTTATCGCCAGAGCGTCTGTATCGACGGCATTTGGATCTGGAATCGGCGAGACATAAGTCATGATTTGAGCATTTTCCCTTGTGGCGAACAAGTCCACGTTGGGTTTGCCCCAATGCTCGAAGATCCTTCGTAGAACTGGAGGGTTGAGAGAATGTGAGCTGCTTTCAAAACAACCGAGTAATTCCTGCACCATTGAATCAAGTGCCACACTTTGATACACAGTGTGGGTGACTTGGTCCCGCCTTGGCGATTTATGTATGATACTACCGTCGAGTTGTCCGACCGTATCAATATCGCATTGCCCCTGACCATTGGAAGAAACTCTTTCAATGCCAGTTCCACTGCCATCATTTCCAACAGATTGATATGCAGCTGGCTCTCCTGGAGAGTCCATGTGCCCGAGACCTGGTGCTCTCGCAGACAGGCCCCCCACCCCTCCAGCGATGCATCCGTGTACACGGACAGCTGGGGGTGGGGTAGGTGCAGCGAAACCCCATCTAGGAGATTCTGACGCTTTTTCCACCATACAAGATGCGACATTATTGGCTCCAAAACTGGCACCAGCTTTTGACAGGGGTTCTGTTCTCTGTTTCCACAGACATCAGATACAACAGGATAGGTCTTCGCATCAGAGCAGCGTACGGGATTACCTGCTCCATGGAGACCATCATGCCCAGCATCTGAAGAAACCGCCTCGCCTGAATGTGGTTTCCCAATCGAAAACTCTTGAGGATGGCTAACAGAGACACCACTCTGGGCTCTGACGGGTAAACCCTGCCCTCCTCGAGATCGAATCGTATCCCTAAATAAACTAAATGTTGAGTGGGTGTCAATTCGGATTTCTCCCTTGTTGACTATCCAGCCTAGATCTGAAAGTAACTTCAGAGTCAGAGCAGTATCCACGTCTAACCTGGCTGATGTGTCTGCTTTGATCAGCCAATCGTCTATGTAGGTGTGTAGCGCCACGTTCTCTTTTCTGAGATACGCCGTCACCGCAAGGACCACTCTTGTGAAAACCCTTGGAGCTGTCGACAGGCCGAACGGGAGGACTATAAACTCCCATACTTGATTCTGAAACGCAAATCTCAGAAACCTGTGACAACTCCTGTTCATCGGGATGTGGAAATATGCATCTTTCAGATCAATCGACACACCACATTCCTTTCCTCAATCCTGCCATTACCGACCTCGGGGTTTCCATCTGGAACCGAGGCGTATGGATAAACCAATTTAATGGCCTGAGATTGAGTACGGGTCTCCATCCCCCTGTGCTCTTGGGGACAAGGAACATGTTTGAATAGAAGCCTGGAGTGTTCTGGTTTGCTGGTTTTATTGCTCCCTTCAGAAGCAAATCTGACACTTCGTTTTGAATGGCTTCTAACTTGTCTGGTTCCCTTGGTACGGGTGTCCAGACAGGTGCCAAAGACAGATTCTGTGGTGGAAAATCCCACCACTCCGGCATGTACCCCTGGGATAACCATCCCAGGACTAGACTGTCTGAAGTCACACCTCGTCAAGCCTCGACGAAACCCCACCTCTCTTGACGAGAGAGAACCATTTTGGTCTTGGCTCGGCTGGTCTAACTGCCACCGCTGTTCCTGTCATACAGGTGCGGTCCAGGCAGATACAAAGGAGCTCTTGTACCCTCAGGTATGATCCGCTCCCTTCTTTCCGCCCTTTGAGGACTTACCCTTCCCGCCTCTCGGGCGATCAGGAGCAACATTGCGGAGGGTAGGAGCCTCTACAACCGTCTTGGCTTTCTTCGCCGGAGACGGCTGAGAAAACCCAGAAGAAGCAGAAGCAGCACCAGGTTTAGCTTTCGCTTTGCCTTTGTGCTTTTTCTGCTTCTTAGAAGGGTGCATGGTCAGCGGCTTTGCTACAGCCCCTAGTGCGTGCGCTTGACGCACTAGCTCTAGCTGCAGGTTCACCGGCAACCGATTGTGCGCAATGCCAGCCGTGTCTTCTAAGATGGCCCGCGCCTGGCCACCAAAGATGCTAGGGCCTGTCAGGGGCGTCCCAAGAAGACGCTCCCTGACAGCCGTAGCTGGACGCATATGGTCAAGAACCATCTGCCTCCTCGACTTGGTAACACGCGCCTGCACCCTTGCCAATGCATCCATAGACAGCACCAGGCCGTCATTGACGCATGAAAGCGCCACAGGGTGGCCTGCCCCCCTCTTCAGCCCACACCGACTGAAGAAGGCGATAAGAGTGGTTGACAGAACTCATAGCTGCCCTCACCACAAAGGGACAGGACTTCATCGTGGTGTCCCTGGGATTTGTCCACCAGTGCCGGGGCGGGGCCACCCGCTCCAGCACTCTGGACACCCAGAACCCATCGGTCATCGCCGGGACAACACCATACCTGTCGTATTCCCCCCGCGGAATACGACACCTCGCCCGCACCTCCCTGGAGGCCACAGGAAGCTGGCCCTTGGTCATGAGTTGCTTGCTATAAATAGCCTCCAGCAACTCAATAAACCGTGGATCCAGTCCAATGGACTGGATCCGGGCTGTGGGCAAGATCCCCGTCCTGATCGATGTCACCGATGGACGGGGCGCATCCTCCTCGGCCGTGGTCGAAACCAGACGGGTCCACCCTGGCTAGCCAAGCCAGAGCCTCAGACCAATCCGTTTCCGAGGAGGACACACCCGTGAACACGTCACCCGTTGAGATGTTCACAGACCTACCAGCCAAGGCCTCCCGGCTAGGAGCCGTCGCTGACACGCCAGGAACTCCGGTACCATACGGCTCCGCCGCCACCCCATGGAACACACAAGTCCATGGAGTAGGCCCGCACGGACCCGTAGCAGTCACGGAACCGTGGCCAAACACGGGCGCCAACGGCACCCCATGTCTGAACGCCGGACCAGGCGAGTACCATGCCTGGCCCGGCACACCCGCCACCGTGTCGGTTGGACGCAAACCACCCATCACGGGACTGGTACCAGATTGGCCTGAACCTCGGGCGGAGTCGCTGCCCTGGACGGAATCGACCTCCATATTCTCCACCCGCGGCATCACACGCCGCAGCAACCTCTCATCTTCAGACCCCTAGGAGTCGTCAATAGACGAGGAAACCGCGGAGCCGTCCTGGCGGACGGCTTCCCATGCCTGACGGACCGGCCACCGCTACTGGACCACCCGGAGGTGGCCGCAGAGACAGAACCCGTCAGGCCGGAGCCCGACGGGACTGCCAGGGGGCCGTACGAGACGGCTCCCTCGGTGGCCAGTCCAGAACCCTGTCCAAGGACAAGGTACGAACTAGACATGGGAAGAAACTGCCCTACAACTTTCGGCAGCAGGGACGACACCAGCGTGGGCAGACTGCTATGCGGGAAGCCCTGCATAGCCGGACCAAACCACACCGGCGGTGCCAAGGGCCGAAACGGACGCTCCACGATTTGCTTTCACGCCGCCTGACCCCGCGTCAGACCCAGCCAAGTCCTTCTGGGCAAGGAACTTCAACATCATGTCAACCGACCATACTGCACATACATTACACCTATTGTCAAGGTTACATTTCGTACATCAAAAGCAGACATGGTCCTTAAACAGAACTCGGACGAATTTGTGGCACTCGTCACATGATGGCGGGGCTGGCTTGGCCTATAAATAAGCACAAACCTACAATAAGCAAGCGGAACGAGACAGAGATGGAAGGCAGACAATTAATTTTCAAATATTTTGACCATAAATTAACTGTTAACCCTCCCGCACCCCACCCCTCAACGTTACAGCAACGATCGCATTGATTATGACAACAAGAACGGATCGGGCAATAATACACCCATACACTCATCCTCAAGGATGTATCACGGAACCAGGAATCATATCGCATAGCATTCGGGGTATATTTACTAATAAATATAAATTATACTCCTAACGAAAGCCAAAACGATATGTGAAGAAACAACAAAATGTAAACAAACTGCTGTAGCACACGGTAAAACAGCAGACCACACATCTTAATCAAGAATTTTGAAAACCACCGATCATTGCAAACAGATCGTGATAACACGCAAAACTTGAAAATTCCAAAGTTTCCTGGTACCATTTTAGTACGCAGCACCTAGAATCAGATGCGCGAATTAATGGAAAATTTTCTTCACAAACATCCGAGAACACCTCGGTGTGACGTCACCCGCTCGGATCTTACGGAGAACGACGTCAGCCGATATTCGTGTTAAAAAACACCGTAGATAACACCGATTTTCATATCTGCCAATCGCCTGTTGGGGTTTTAAAGAAGGTGATCATCCGGCATATTTCGTTGTTAACACACGTCCCCGATTCTTTGGGGTTAGAAATTGGAACATGCGACACACAAAATTTTAGAGACCTAAGTCTTTTAACTATGGAATAACATGGAAATATACGACCTGGTTATCATCGGCGGCATCCATATTAATCCAAATATCCTTAGTAGAACGCACAAGCTATCACAATTAATCACAGCAAAAAGACTTAGGCTTGAACAATCTCAAGACTTTCCAACTGCAAAAAGCATGTATTCTCTTGTTGCTATGCAAACAAGAATGAGCTTCATGGTAGACGGGTACTCGGCAGTTGGGAGCCGAGTACCCGGTTCCAGGAGTCGGTAAAGCTTTCTACGTCTATAGTCCTAGAGCCAGCTGTATATCAGAAGTAATAGAATGGTGAGTATTGATCGAAGGAGAATTAAATTGTCTTGTTATTTTACACCACTACAAGCTACGTGCCATGTCCTGATGGTCAGAGATAACCCATGAATGACCAGTAAGCAGACTCGCTCATTGAGGGCTGTGACATACTCCACAGAGATAACCCATGAATGACCAGTAAGCAGGCTCACTCATTCAGGGCTGTGACATACTCCACAGAGATAACCCATGAATGACAAGTAGGCAGGCTCACTCATTGAGGGCTGTGACATACTCCACAGAGATAACCCATGAATGACCAGTTAGCAGGTTCACTCATTGAGGGCTGTGACATACTCCACAGATTATCCATGAATGACCAGTAAGCAGGCTCACTCATTGAGGGCTGTGACATACTCCACAGAGATTACCCATGAATGACCAGTAAGCAGGCTCACACATTGAGGGCTGTGATATATTCCACAGAGACGATGCATGAATTACCAGTTAATGCCTGCAGTGATATATTCCACAGAGATGACACATGAATGACCAGTGAGCAGAGTCAATGACTGCTGTGATCTGAGTGCTATTATTGCAGTACAGATCATAGACAAGTAATATTTAATGCAACAAGGCCGATAGAATCTCGGTAGCTGCGGGTCACACGCTACATATGTTAAGCTTACAAATACAATACATGCCTACACCTAGTGTGATTACCGTATACGAATCTCTTGAAATGACAGGCCAGAATAAGCGTTTGCTACTGACAGACGAACTAACTAAAGGTCATCACTGTTTATTGAGCTGCTATCTGCACGACCAGATGAACACCTGTCACCGCCTGTCTAAGACATCTAGCGACCGCTCTATGCATGTAAACAAGCACAAATTTGCTCAATCATTGTCAATACTCCCACAATTTGTGCTTGAAGGAATTAAAAATTTATGTAAGCATGGTCAAGATATATTCAGTAGCACCATTGTTATTGATAAATTAGTTTTCAAAATGTTTAAAAAAAATCTTGTCGCCGTAGTCAACCTTTGACCTTTTGACCCCCAATTTATTACAGTTCTTCGGGACTCCACTGTCAACCATTTCCCCAAGCTTAATTACTGTATATGAAAAATGCTTGTAACTACAAGCCAGAATAAGCGCGCTAAAGGCAGCAATCTCTTACAATACAATTCATCTTTCCAGAGTATCCATCTATCAATCCAACATCAAAATCAGCTAAGTGGCGTGTAGGATGATGTCATAATAATTACATCATAAATGATTCTATTTGGCCCGTCTAACTCTTAATAGTCAGACATGTTGTACGAATTGTATGTCTCTACTATTTAATAAACATGCTGTTGAATATTTTGAAACTAATTTGACTGGATGCTGTTCCTGCCATAGGTTCCAAAATATTCAACAGCTTACCTGTAGTTTTCTGAAAATTTATAGTCACAGTTCAGAGATCGCTTGATCCCAACATGAGCGAGGTGTTGGCAGAGCTTAGCTAGAGATGGACAGGGCATAGCTAAAAATGGAAAGGTCTACTATCTTCAAAACATTCAAACATACATTTTCTTCTGCTTGGGAAACCTGTTACGTTATTTCGGCCCCATACTGTATAGGGTGTATTAATTATTGGCTATGATCTGAGAATTTGAATGTAACACTGCATGTTGGATTTTCCAACGGCATGCTTAATAAAGACAATAAAACATACATCCAAGAGGATAGAACATTTAATTACAACTAATTAGTAATGGACATCGATTGAATAGCCATCTTGTTCCTGGAGCATCAGCTGATGCTGCTCTATGTTATCATGACACCATTATCATCACACCGGCTGCCGCATTACATTCAATCCTCATCACACGATTAATCAAGCTGAAAAATAAACACAAGTCACAATAAGTCATCGCTGAAATCAATGCCACCCACCCCCTCCAGTCCGCAGCACAATTTCATTAAGTTAGATACTATGACATTTGTCCTTTTCATGCCAAAATCAGTCATTATTTGAACACTCAATAGGAAAGCAGTCGGCCCAAATTTTGTGAAGATTTCAATATAACTCGGGTTATGTCCCAGAAATGCAAGACAAAGCGATTAATCAGATCATTATATGTCTTACTTTTAATCGAAATATCAACAAGGTTTTTGAGTCAAGCAAAGCTTGGTCAAAGTGCTTATGAAATGCAACGCAATGTCCTAAATCAGCAGCAAACAAGGTATTAACTGGTGGCAGTTGGATATTGTCGAAAAATCTTGCATTTCAAGTTTTAGTATTTTGTCACAAAGCACGTTACACTGATGGTTTATCGTCTTGACCATAGGACGGTTCTTTCACTCAAAGAAGGCCTTTTGCATGCACAATGCATGTAAACGATGACTGGTGCAGGTTAACTTGAAATGGGTGTCATGTGACATGTGCCCCTGCTCCACTTACTTATTACTCATATTTAGACCAACTGAACTGACAGTTGTTGCTAAAGGATTTTGGAAGTCATAACTGCCCCGGGAAGCAATAGCTTGTAACCCTAGGCAGCAACACTTAATCTATTCATTCTCGTAGACACCCGAGTAAATGCTGCTCCTTCATTCAACTATGACCAAGTTGGCTCCCTTTGATAATGTTCTCCAATTAATCATTTCATCGATAAATGCACCTCCCGCCTGACAAGAGTTAAATTCTTCTTTACGAGTTATAACTGATTCTGTTGAAATGTTTTTCTGTTGTTTACTTTGAAATTAATTTGACTGGAAGCAGTTACTGACTAATGCAGTAATGCCTTCCAGCAGGGGTCAAAATGTTCACTCTTCTACTCGTTTTTAAGACCTCAATTTGCTATGGATGACCTCAATTTTAGACTTAGGAAATTTGCATTGCTTATTATGAAAGGATGACCTGAGTTCAGTTTGGATGACCTCATTAAATGTGAGATCATTGCCATGGATGAATTTTCAGACATGTTAATCCCTGCCTTCCAGTCAAATCAATTTCAAAATATTAAACAGTTTTCCTGTACGGTTGCCTTGAAAATGAGGTCATATGGAAATGGTTAAGTAATTATGAAGTCTTGGGCGTGTTCACGTACATACTAGCATCGTGCGCATGGATTCACGTCTGAATGATATGTTCTCTATAGTATAGTAGAGGACACCTGGAGTTCTCTAGTGCAGATAGTCGTCTCTTGAATAAGTTACCATAAAAGTATACACAATGAACGGAAGTAACTCTTGTTACCCTCAATATATCATTAAAGGGAACTAACTTGATCATAGGGTCATTCCGTGTCAAATCAGCAAATTTCCAGAAATGTCCCCACCTGACCACCTCAGAATTGCTTAATATTTTGTTTACAGCTACCTACACATATTTTAGGTGATTATACAAAATTATAGAGTCCAGTTTTACATACTTTTCAAAATATTTCAGAATATGACAGTAACTCAACAAAGTACAGTATGCTTGCATCATAAAAAGTTGTACCTAGACAAATATGAATTCTTAGAAAAGAAGTGCTGTGATCCATATTCTGTTCATGGTCAGCCAGTCAGAGGAAACTTACGTACCTTGAATACCACTGCAACTGAGAAACTAAATAAAACCACAGGGAATAACATTAAACCCGGTCAAAAGTTATGTCCAAAGTGTATGATAAAATTTTCATTGGATACTAAACCTGTTGCAGATGCTCTCCCCTCAAAATAAAGGTCAGCCAGAGAGATATGGTTGGTTATGGTAAACGCAAACTAGCCCAAGCAGAGACTGCCATGAAATATCGGCTTGCCAAAAATTTGAAAGTAGAGCCAGATGATTTGGTAAAGAAGACACCAGTTTGTCAGCAATGTACAGATCTTAAAGAACTTATTTTATGTATGAAGCAAAAATGTAGTGTGTCAAATAGACAAAAGCAAATACAAATACTGACAATGGCACCTCCAAGCTGGTCACTTGAGAAGACTGCTACAGAATTTAATGTGACAAAGTATGTGGTTAGGAAAGCCAGAGAGTTAAAAAAAAAACATGGCATTCTTGCGGAACCCATAACCAAGAAGGGAAATGAATTAACAGAAGATGTCAAGAAACAAGTGACTGTGTTTTATGAAAGTGATGAATGCTCTCGTTTGTGCCCTGGAAAAAAGGACTACCTTTCAATAAAAATTGATGGAAATCGTATACACAAACAAAAGCGCCTGCTCTTAGCAAATTTGAATGAACTGTATGTAGAATTTAAACAAAAGTATGAATCCTGCAAAATAGGGTTTTCCAAATACTGTGAACTGCGCCCACCATGGTGTATAACAGTTGGGGCCAGAGGCACCCATTCTGTGTGCATCTGTGAGATCCACCAAAACGTGAAACTTTGTTAGCTGCAGTTGGTGAACTAAAACTGGAATACACTTCATTAATGTCGCTTGTTGTTTGTGACATTCATTCCAGAGACTGTATGATACACCGCTGTAGCCAGTGCCCAGGAAAAGATGCCCTGCATACACATATAACAGAGCTTATCCACAATCAAATGGAAATGGATGAAGATGATGTCATTAATTTTAAACAGTGGGGGCATACTGATCGGACTTCCATTGTTACTAGACAGGAATGTGTGCCAGACTTCATCAATCTGCTGTGTGACCAACTTGATAATCTGACAACCCACCATTACATTGCGAAAGCACAAGCTGCATACCTTTCTAGCTGCAGAGACATTACATGAACATGATAATACAATGTTAGTATTGTTAGACTTTGCAGAGAATTACTCCTTTATAATTCAGGATTCCATTCAAGGATTTTATTGGGATAACAAGCAAGCAACGTTGCATCCGTTTGCTGTTTATTACTCCAAAGACGGCATGCTGTGTAAGCCTTTATCTCTGTGTGTAATCAGTGATTGTATGCAACATGACACAGTAAGTGTGTATGCGTTCATTAATGTTGTGGTAAAATACCTTAAAGAAATGCTGCCTCATGTTAAGCATGTAAAGTACTTTAGTGATGGATGCGGAGGACAATATAAAAACTATAAGAATTTCCGCAACCTGTGTCTACATTCACAAGATTTTGGTTTATCAGCTGAGTGGCATTTCTTTGCAACAAGCCACGGTAAAAGTGTTTGTGATGGAATTGGAGGAACAGTTAAGAGACTTGCTGCAAGAAGCAGCCTGCAACACACCAGACAATCATATTCTTACACCGGTAGAATTATATGAGTGGTCACAATCTAATGTTAATGGTATCACTTTCTTTTATGTATCACTCACTGATGTGGAACAGCATCGCCCTAGTCTACTAAAGCGTTTCGCAAATGCAGGTACGATTCCTGGAACAAGGAGCCATCACTGCTTCATTCCCACCAGTACTAGTGAGTTACGCATTAGTAGAATATCTGCTGATGAAAACGGTGCCAGTACGAAAGTGAGCGTCTCCGGCACAGAAACGTCTCTAAACTTTCAACCAGGACAGTATGTAGCCACGGTTTATGATCAGAACTGGTATCTTGGAAACATTGTAGAGATATCGGAGGAGCATCAAGATCTTCTGATTAACTTCATGCAGCCAAAAGGTCCAGCAAGATCATTTTCTTGGCCACGAAGATGAGATGAATGTGCTGTTCCAATTGATTATATTCTCTGTGCAGTGACAAACCTTACCACAATAACTGGTCGTCGGTATAAGTTGGATCAGGACACAATGACACAAATTACAGTGTTTCAGAACATTTTCTGCTACCAAGTTTCTGTCGTAAATAACTTCTGTTACATGTAAGCAACTGTACTATGCTAGTATGCTGACTACCTCCTTGTACATAGTTAGCAACAGAAAGAGAAAGCCTAAACATGATTGATATACAAGATACAATTACATATAATTTAGTGAAGTTACCTTAATGCAGCTTTAATCCTGAGCACACTAGCATTAACATTCTCTTGTTTTTGGCATTAACAGATTTGGAAAACAATTTCCTTAGATGATGATGATGTTTAAGGCAGCAGCATCTTCTGAGAAAGTTGTTTACAAAAGTGGCATCAATTTAACCTTGTTTTAAATTGGAAATTTTTGAAAATTTTGACATTAGTGCTAAAGATTTATATGGAAGCAGTGTTACATACTTATTACTTTAAATTTGTTCTTGAATATTCAATCCACTTTGAAGTATTTCCGAAGTAATTACTGAGTTATGCATAATTAATCAATCGCGAATTGACAAAATAACCCTATTTTGTTAAATTAATATCACACTGAAATAATCATAGGGGCAAGTTGTTCTAGGTATCAAATTAAAGCTTAGACCATATGCTTTCTTCTGATATATAGCAATAGTGTGTGCCACCTGTCCCTCTTAATAATATTTGCAGCTGAAACTTGACATGCGTGAAGATTTTCTTGTTTTCAACAAGTCATATCTCTAAAAGTTATAAACTTAGGAGGTTACAAACACCTGTGCATGTTCATCTGTATGGATACATAAAGCATGTGAAAAGGCAAGCCCTAACTGCAGACAGTTTGTGTTTTATTCTCAGATAAAAGTTGCAAAATGCACAATGTCGAAGATTATTTTGCCATTTTTGGTAAAGTATTAAATAAAGATTTATAAAGGTATTTGGCATTTCTTTGCATTTTCCAGTAAGACACGTGGCAGTGAATTAATGATAAAAATTTCAGATGGCTAGCATGTATAATAAGGGAGATATTAGGACTTGAAAGTTGCAGAAAAAATAACATGTTACAAAATGCAGGGTATTCATTCATTCATTAAACAAGAGGTCTGAAAATGGCGCATAATAATCCCTCATGAAGACAAACCCATAAATGAGAGCTATCAGAAAATAGTGGGTTCTTTCTCAGACCTAGACCAGTCATCCTATGAAGTTTCAATGTGATCCGCTAAACAGTCATGAAGTTATCATCCAGAAACCGATTTTCGAGATGTTCGCCGGCCATATTGGATTTAGGATCATCATCCATTTTAAGAAACCTAGTACAACCACTCTATGAAGTTTCAAAGCAATCCAATAAACCGCAATGGAGTTATCGTCTAGACACCTATTTTCAAGATCGCCGCCCTTGGCTGGTGCCCATCTTGGATTTCTGACTATTGTCGATTTCGACAGCTTTCTTTTCCAGACCTAGTCAAACCACCCTATGAAGTTTCAAAACGATCCGATAAACTGTAATGGAGCTATCATTAGGATAACAATTTTCAAAATAGCTGCAGGTGGCTGGCGGCTATCTTGGATGTCCGATCAATGCTAATTTTGATCAATTTCTTCCCCAGACCTAGTCCAACCACCCTATCACATAATACCCTGTCAATTTCTTGGGCGTTGTATAAAAAGTCTATGACTGTCACAGTAATCGTTTGGGAGTCTATATTAGGAAGTATGATAGATTATTAAGCACAAACCTTCTTGAAGCCAATATCCCCGGCATACTGTCGAAAACATCTCCGGCATATATTCAGAGTGTATTTTCTGATCAGACCATGTGTATTGTTGCACACTCGGCTGTAAGAGAAAATAATTGAAAGATTTCAGACTTAGACATGAAGCAGCCATAGTAAAGAACATTATCAATGATAGTGTTCTTCCGAGTACAAACACCCAAAACCAACCTCCAAACCAAGCTTGGGGAAGGTTGCTCCAGTAGAGTTAGAGTTATTCCCCCGGACTGACAAAGCAAATGCTATAGACACTCGCCCCACCCCCCAAACCCCCTCTGTATCTAGATTGGGGGGGGGGGGGGCATAATAATTTTAAGACTTCAGACTTAGCCATGAAGCAGCCATCATAAAGAATGTATCAATGCCATGAAGAAAATTGGGTGAACAATGAAAAGTACTGTTACTTAATAAAACGATGGATGTTCTTATTGCTCACTTTCTCACTTTAACTTATTGAGTTCTACAGCAGCTACGCAGATTCTGGTCAGGTGAGCTATAAATCAACCAACTGGATTTATAAATATGTTCAAGACATTGATATTTTGATATTTTTACTAAGCACGAAACATTGGCATGCTCACGAGGGCATCTGACTTTTGCGATTCACATGCCCTCAATGATTTTCAATTGTATTTGCATCAGGTCACTCATTAAGTTACAGCACTGATTATGCCCTCTTATTATACGGACGCACATGTGCAAGTTTGGGTTCACTATGATTAACTAAAGACGGGATATGAACGGCTAAGATAAGCTTTTTAAACGCAAAATATTCATGTTGAAAAAAAGTGGTGTTTTTTTACCACGGTCACCTTGGCCTTTGAACACAAGGTCAATGTGTGATTCCCTGTTATAATAAGGATGTGTCCAAATTTTGGTCCACAATGACTATTGAGGTTGAGTGGAGTACTTAACAGAGTGTAGAAATGGGAGACAGAATTTTGCTCATGCGTAGTGTACAGGTACCCAGCTTAACCCTTTCTTGATGAATCTCGCCAAAACCGCCGTACGCAGTGGTTTTAAGAAAGGTCTATTTGCAGCGAAGACTATTTTTGAAAAATGACAATTAGCATTAGAATAGAACCATTAAATAGACATAATTCTTCAAAATCAGTAGTAACAAGACATAAAATACACAATTGGAATTCAGTGCATAATGCCGACCACACATTTAGATAAAAAATTAGGTACCATCCAACCAATTAAAACAAGAGCCCCAAGGGCCTGTGGTGCTCACCTCAACCATTAGCATTTGAACCATTTGCATTTAAAGGACAATTCCGGGATTGGTAAAAGTGTACTTTATTTGAAAGACTATTATATGACTAACATATTGGATCCTAAATAAGAACAATAGACAAATAATACAAGTAATAATACCATCGTAAACATGGGATTATTTTATCTCCCGGGCGACGCCATTTTCTTGCAACGAGAGCGAGATTTCACGAGATCCTGACGTCATCCCCGCACCAACGCTATCTTTGCCGAGCACGAAGGCTGGACAGTAAATATGTATATGCATAGAGCCCTAACATGAGCTAATTTGTAATCATGTTAGGACATTGTCCAGTTAAGCTAGTAAGTTTTTCAAGTAATTCTAGTATCCGAAGTCGGTGGGGAATTGATAACCCCTAGACCGCTGAAGCATAGAATCCATTTTCTCTATCCTATCAGAATGTTCATGTTGCTAACAATGCTACTGTAAGTCATTGCTGTGCACGACAGCAACACGTTTCACCAACATTTTTTTTTCACAATGTACCCCAGCACTATCTCTGTAAGTAGGCTATTACACATTTTACACCATGCGATAAGGGTTAAATGAAGTGGCACACTTGACATGTGCGTATTGTCAAATTACTCAGCCGACTCAAGATACTGTCATAGCGTGTGTCACAGGCAATGTAAATATATATTCCAAGAAAACATGATATGATAATATTGCCGGAACCACAGAACCGATTGTAATAATTCTGATACCTACCTGTAGCTGCAAATGTGACGATTTATCCAATACTAGGGATGTTAGAAACGGCCTAGTGGTTCAAAAGATACACTCTGCATGTGGGAAAAACTAAGCCAGCAAAATTTCAAACAAAAATTTCAGGATGCGCTCATCCCATATCAGAATGAGTATTACAGCTACAATAACAGAATTTGCTGTGCCGAAGCTTTACAATGTTATCAAATTACCGGGAAAATTCCATCAAAATATTTTAATTATTAAAATTACTACAGCTTGTCGGGCAATATTGTTGGCGATGAAAATTCCCAGATTTTATGTCAAAATGTTAATTCATTTGGTGATATCTCTGGCAATATTTACCGGAGAAAAATTATATTTGGTCAGGGAAATAGCCATTTTTTCAGCGTCTGCGAGACAAAAACCATCTCACGCTGAATTTTACCACAAAAAGGATAACATATTCTCAGATCAAATCTTAGATGAATAATTTTTTTTAATATATTCGTCTTTTGAACCTCTTGTCCGATATTAACATCCACTATATCATATTAATCCCGAGGTCGGCAGCTATTTAGAGATCCTAGAATCATTGGAATCGCTTCAGCGGTTCGTTTGCTATTATCATTTACGTATACTTCCTTAAATATATACCTGCATCTATTGGCCTCGCTCCTCCAGTTATAGCAATAGCGGTGATGCGGGCTGACGTCGCTAGAAGCGATAAAATGGCAGCGCCCTGATGTGCGAAAAATTGTCAATTTTACCGACTTTATCTAGCGATAGTTGGTTACGGGATTTCTATCATTAAACATGTAATAATCTTTCAAATAAAGCACACTTTTTATCATCCCGGAATTGTCCTTTAAATAAATATGATGGATAATATTCGGAAAATCCAAGATGGCCACCCAAAAAATTGACCAATCAAATTTCTGAGTAGAAATTCTAGTCTACTTTGATAGGGTCACTCTAGCCAAATTTGGTTGAAATATGTCGAGCAACTAAGGAGATGCAGCGTTTTGACAATTGCCGGTAGATTTTTCATAAAATCTCAGATTTTCACACAAAAAATAGATGAATCAAAATTCTGAATGGAAGTTTTAGAGCCGTGGCCATAGGAGCCTTTCAGCTTTATTTGGTTAAAACCGGTCAATATGGTAACGAGAAGCAATTTGAGAATTTCCAGTACATTTAAAATAAAATCTCAGATTTTCAACCAAAAAATTGATGAATCAAAATTGGGAATGGAAGTTATGCAGCCTATGATCATTGGGTCGTTTCAGCCAAATTTGGTTGAAATCGCTCAGAATGGTAAGAACAAGCAATTTGACAATTTCCGGTACATTTTTCATAAAATCTAAGATTTTCACCCAAGTAATTGACGAATCAAAATTCTGAATGGACGTTCTGGAACCTACGACCATAGGGTCCATTCAGCCAATTTTGGTTGAAATCGTTCAAAATGGTAAGGAGAGGCAATTTGACAATTCCCGTACCTACATTTTTCATATAATCCCAATTTTCACCCAAAAAATTGATGAATTAAAATTCTGAATGGAGACTGGAGCCTACGACCATATGGTCCTATCAGCCAAATTTGGTTGAAACCGCTCAGAATGGTAAGGAGAAGAAGCATTTTGACAATTTCAGGTACATTTTTCATAAAATCTAAGATTTTCACCCAAAAAATTTATAAATCAAAATTCTGAAAAGAAGTTCTACAGCCTTACTGCCATAGAATGCATCTAGTCAAATTCGGTTGAAATATGTCAAGTAGCTAAGGAGTAGTATTTTGACCATTTCCAATAGATTTTTCATAAAAGCCAAGATTTTAATTCAAAAAATGGATCAATCAAAATTCTGGAAAAAAAGTGTCTGGAGGGTACCAGCTAAGGATCATTCTAGCCAAATTTGGTTGAAACCGGTCAAACCGTTAGAAGACATGATTTGACGGACATACGGCCGCCATGGCATAAGCTCAACTTGGCCTTTCAGCCCTGGTTAGCTAAAAATCCAATATCGCCACCAAACGCTAAATTTTGACTAGTGAATGACACTATGACAATTCTTTTTATCAAGATCAATTTGTCTTGAACAGACTGCAATCGCCCTTAGTTATCGATGAAATCTCATGTAATTCAGCCTGATCCGAACAGCAGTTACTGAGGTGCCATCTTCGAGAGAACCAGATGTCCACCTGAAAAAATAGACGAATCAAAATTCTGACTGGATGTTCTGGAGCCAATCACCATAGGGTTCATCCACCCAACTATCTACTACGTGGTATTTTGAGAAGACATTTAAAACTGTTCCTATTAATTTCCTATAAGATTTCCAGAAGCCATGACAATCCAAGATGCCCACCAGGAAAACCAAACAATCAAAATTCTGAACATTATTTTTGGAGAATATTAAAATTCAGTTAAAATCCACCAAGCGGGTAATCTATGCATTTTGACAATTCTGGTAAAATGTTCATAAAGTCGTCTCAGATTTTCACCCTAAAAGATCTTGAGTATTAGATTGACTGCAATCATTAATTGCTTATGTCGACCAAAGTTAGGCGTATGGACACTGGACAGTAGGGTCTTTAATAATACACATTGTAAGAAAACTATTAATAGACGATGTGAAACTTCAATAAATGACGTCATAGAGTGATGCACCATGTGTGACATAGCGATGTGTTATGACATAGTGATTGACAAGGCTAGTCCCTCAAAAAGACATCATTAGCCGCTATTATTCTTACTCAGTAATAATGACATGGCGTATCCAAGTGGTCCTTGAGATTCCTATTGGCTCTAGGACTGGGCGGTATACCGGTTTCACACCGTCTCACGGTTTTTTATGGTGATGGTTTAAAAACCATTACGAAAATTAAAAAAACGAAAAACCGTCCGTAAGATCGCCATTGCGCAAAATCTGGTGACTGTCCTAAACTAGTTTGTTCTTGACTTGCAGTTTAATATTATCATCTAGTGTAACCATTTGCTACTAGAGACATAAAATACAGTCATCTATAACTATTAGCCATGGGAAAGCAAGGGTGTTGGTGAAATCCCAACAAATCGGCCGAGGACGACCCTTGGCAAATATGATTTGATTTGCCAGCAATGAATTTTACATGACGTAAGCTCTGCGGGTTCAATGTAAGATTGAATAATTTGAAAATCTAAATTCTTCTTTGCAACAAATAATCCTTTTTTCAATTCGAGTTTGTACTATGTTTAATTAGGATTCCAAATGTGTCAGGATACAAAAAATAATAATCAAGAAATGTGCTGCGAAAACAACGACGCTATACAATGAACTCCCAATCCAAACAAATCATTATTTCCCTTAGATTTCGACAAACATAAAATGATCCATCACGGACTAAGACATATGAGACAATAAAAACGATTAAGTCGCTTCTTACGTTGGCGGAGTAGTTACAAGTAAAATACACCTCTTAGCCTCTCAAATACGATCAGGTGTAATGTGATTGTTTGTTAACAAATTCTTCCGGCGGGATATTCACTACTATTGATTTTATGAATGAAATTTGTATTTTTTATCACGTGACTTTTCTGCTCGATAGGCGTTAGAATGACATCGTTTTGTTTTACGGCCCAGTCTTTTTCGTCTTCGTATATCTTCAAGTACGGGAGTGTTGATTTAAGTAGATTTAAGTTAGATTCATGAATCATTGCGTTTATGTTGTAAAATTATCATAATCTCTTTATTATATGACATATGAACCTCAAAAAATAGTCAAACACATTTTTTGTGAGAATTCTCGAGGCGCAATTTCCGGGAAATGACTACTCTTTAGTTACATGCTGAATGACATTCACCTGCTTGAACTACAGTTTATTGAGGAGTATTACTAAATACTGAGTACTCGAATACAAACACATGACTTACTAGACTAGATCATACTGTAGGTGGTTATACGAACTCTAACCATATGTGCGGTACTCTACTTGGAGCCTAAACTTGCTCTCATATTTTGGTTCCTACTTACACGCGTTAGATTTTACTACGCTTTCGAAAATAGTTACCTAATAACAGTGTTGAAAATCAACATTTTAGTAGTTGAGTGTTATTTTCACGACATCACACGAACCAGACTTTATTTATTTTAACTACTATTTTGAGATAGATAGCGTCGAAGTGAGCAGTCGTACGTAGTTAACGTTCTAATTTCGTGGCAATTTAAGTCAGTTGTTAAATCGCAAAATACATGTACTGTAGCTAATGAAAACTGCATATTTTCATATTTCAAATTATTTTCGATCATTCTAACCGCTTAAAGCGGTATTTCGTTAATGCCGGTTTAATTAGTGATACCGTCACCGGTTTTCTTTTAGGCCAAACCACCCAGCCCTAATTGGCTCCATTGTGTGTAGTTGCTGGATCCAGTGGCACTCTTTCTGCCTTCTCCAAACGGTTGAATTTGGGTCTGATAGATCTGATGAGTAATGACAGCTTGCATAATTCTGTACTGCATGAAATTTCTTAAGTGCCTGGCTCTATTGAAATGACGCGATACTGGTGTGTCGTATAGATCTTTCATGTTTGTAGATGTTGTTGATGGAGGTACTACACTCTTCCTGGATCCTGATTTTGAAGACCCATCTGGCTTTGGCTGACTGCGTGCTCTTCTTGGACCGGGTGCTAGTCTTTGGCGGCTCCTTGGTCTCTTGGAACGTTGGCTGGGTGACCTGACGGTGTGCAAAGCATGGCGGTTGCATGTTGTTGCGATTGCTATTTCAGGTTCGCTGAAAGTAGAGGTATCTGTGGCCTCCTTGAATGCCCACTTGAACCCAGCTTCTTCTTCGAAGCGTTGCAATAGTCTGTTCCAGTTTGCTAGGAATTATGGGTCCATCAGATCTGGTTTATAGGTGGTACTGGCTGTCAACATGGGTGGTGTGGATTTTGTTCCACAACTCCGCCTGGAACTGCAGGAAATGTCAATTTCCCTTTCTCCGAGATCTAACAATACTCACCATTCTGTTACTTCTGATATACAGCTGGCCTTGACAGCGGCTCTAGGATTATAGACTTAGAAAGCTTTACCGACTCCTGGGAACCGGGTACTCGGCTCCCAACTGCCGAGTACCCGTTTACCATAGAGCTCATATTGTTTGCATAGCCACCAAACAAGAGAAAACTATGGCTTGCCTCCGTGGGGCTGGGAGGCTGGGTCCGTAACAGAATGGTGAGTATTGTTAGATCTCGGAGAAAGGGAAATTGACATTTCCTGCATTCTCCTTCGATCAATACTCACCATTCTGTTACTTCTGATATACACCAGATTTGATCAGTAACCTGGTGGGAAGGGGCAAGCCATAAATGCTAATTTTGCCCCTTGGAGAAAGATTTTAGACTTCAAACTTGACTAACGGAGACCTAAAAGGACCGTCAAGTTCACGGAACCGAATCACATTCGCGTCACAGCACCCCCCCCCCCTTTTTCCTCCTAAGAAAAGGGAGAGAACTAACGAACATGTATCTCGCCTGAAAACACAAATATGCCAAGAGGGTTAACTACTCCCTGCATATTCCATGTATTAGCCTGGGAATGAGCATGAATATATAAGATGAATGAACATGATACATATACATAATACAAAAAACTCTCACTTATTGAATTACCTTATGATAATTGGACTTCAGACGTACCGCCTCAAACCATTCACCGGTTCGGCCATCGGTGACACAATCTGGTTGACATCCTCTCGCCTGACCATGCCTGCTTTAGGTTCTTTTCTTACCAAAGTGAGAAAAGGGTGAAAAGCAGTGTGGTCACTAACTATCGTTTCAAAACAGCTAAAGCGAGTGGATTGGCTGAGTCTGACACATCCCTCATATAGTAATCCGTGAATGAGGACTCACAGTGCCATTGTGCAACGGCCATGATGTCCTATAACGGAACACCATTGTAAAGGGCGGTCGAGGCGGCTATTCCTCTGACATTGAGTGCCCTTACGCCTTGCACCTGGTGCCCAGTCGCCATCTCGTGAGTAGTCTGAATGCATTCGACCACCAAACGAGAGATAGTATCCATGGATGCGCGCCATAAGACTTTTTATGGCAGATCCACAGATGTCTATCGTTCGACCGTAACGAGTCAGTCCGTTTCTTGTACTTAGTCAAAGCACGGACCGGGCACCAGACACTGGCATCACGATCAAACCTGGTTAACTTCGGTATAATGATCGGTTTGCCGGGATATCTCAAAGATTGGTTCTTTGACATAACCTCTGCTCTTAGCAGAAGACGCAGACCTTCTCCAGAAACAATAAATCGGTTCCTCTCTGCCGAAAGCGCATGGATCTCACTGCGCCTTCTAGCTGAGGAAGCTGCTAATAGAAAGACCGCCTTTAGAGTCAAATGCTTTAGACTAGCCGAACGCAACGGTTCGAAAGGGTGCTTGGCCAGTACATTAAGCACTAAAGATAGACTCCAGGCTGGAATGACTACCGGTTGTCTCGGTCGGAGATTGCTCATTCCCTTCAACATCACATTTAACTGGGCCACCTCTGGACTATCCCTGTTGGCTAGACAAGGGATAACTGATGCCAAAGCTGACTTGTATCCAGCAACTGTGACGGGAGCTAGTCCTCAAAAGAACAGCTCACAGAGAAAGTCTGCTATTTGCTGATAGTGGATTGAAAGGTATCAATACCCTTTTCTTCACACCAGTCTGCAAATCTGTTAACCTTGTTGTTATATGACTTGAAGGTTGACCTCCTTCTCGCAGCCGCGATGAAATCAGCAGCCTGTCGAGAAAAGCCTTCCGACGTGGAACGTTGTTTGATAACATCCACGCAGTCAATTTGAACATTTCGGGACGCTCGTGTAGGAAGCGTCCCTTGGCCTGAGAGATTATGTTCGGAATCTCGGGCAACTGCACAGGATTTTCCACCAGCAGATCTAGAAGATCTGTGAACCACGCCCTGCTCGGCCAATACGGCGCTATTAGCAGGACCAGACACGGTTCCTCCCTGACCTTCACCAATACCTTCGGTAGAAGAATGGTGGGTGGGTACGCGTAAGCGTGCATCCCTCTCCAGCTTATCGCCAGAGCGTCTGTATCGACGGCATTTGGATCTGGAATCGGCGAGACATATGTCATGATTTGAGCATTTTCCTTTGTGGCGAACAAGTCCACGTTGGGTTTGCCCCAATGCTCGAAGATCCGTCGCAGAACTAGAAGGGTTGAGGGACCATTCTGTTGGCAGGATTCTCTGTCTGCGAGACAAAGCATCCGCCAGAATGTTCAAACGGCCAGGAATACGAGCTGCTTTCAAAACAACCGAGTAATTCCTGCACCATTGAATCAAGTGCCACACCCTGATACACAGAGTGGGCGACCTGGTCCCGCCTTGGCGATTTATATATGATACTACTGTCGAATTGTCCGACCGTATTAATATCATCTTGCCCCTGATCATCGGAAGGAACTCTTCCAACGCCAGTTCCACTGCCATCATTTCCAACAGATTGATATGCAGCTGACTCTCCGGGAGAGTCCATGTGCCCGAGACCTGGTGTTCTCCCAGGCAGGCACCCCGCCCTTCCAGCGATGCATCCGTGTAGACGGACAGCTGGGGGTGGGGTAGGTGCAGCGAAACCCCTAATAGGAGATTATGACGCTGTTTCCACCATAGAAGATGCGATATTATCGGCTCCAAAACTGGCACCAGTTTTGACAGGGGTTCTGTTCTCTGTTTCCACAGAGACATCAGATACAACTGGATAGGCCTTCGCATTAGAGCAGCGTACGGGATAACCTGCTCCATGGAGACCATCATGCCCAGCATCTGAAGGAACCGCCTCGCCTGAATGTGGTTTCCCACTCGAAAACTCTTGAGGATGGCTAACAGACACCACTCTGGGCTCTGATGGGTAAACCCTGCCCTCCTCGAGGTCGAATCGCATCCCCAAATAAACGAAACGTTGAGTGGGCGTCAACTCGGATTTCTCCTCGTTGACTATGCAGCGTAGATCTGAAAGTAACTTCAGAGTCAGAGCAGTATCCACGTTCAACCTGGCTGCCGAGTCTGCCTTGAGCAGCCAGTCGTCTATGTAGGTGTGTAGCGCCACGTTCTCTTTTCTGAGAAACGCTGTCACCGCAAGGACCACTCTTGTGAAAACTCTCGGAGCTGTCGACAGGCCAAACGGGAGAACTGTAAACTCCCATACTTGATTCTGAACCGCAAATCTCAGAAACCTGTGCCAACTCCGATTCATAGGAATGTGGAAATATGCATTTTTCAGATCGATCGATACACACCACATTCCTTTCCTCAATCCCGCATTACCGACCTCGGCGTTTCCATCTGGAACCGAGGCGTATGGATAAACCAATTTAATGGCCTGAGATTGAGTATGGGTCTCCATCCCCCTGTGCTCTTGGGGACAAGGAACATGTTTGAATAGAAGCCTGGAGTGTTTCGGTTTGCTGGTTTTATTGCTCCCTTCAGAAGCAAACCCGACACTTCCTTTTGAACGGCTTCTAACTTGTCTGGCTCCCTTGGCACGGGTGTCCAGACAGGTGCCAAAGACAGACTTTGTGGTGGAAAGTCCCACCACTCCGGCATGTAACCTTGGGATAACCATCCCAGGACCAGACTGTCTGACGTCACACCTTGCCAGGCCTCGACGAAACGCATGAGCCTTCCACCCACCATAGAAGCCTCGACGTCTAACGGGGTTGTCCGGCTCGCAGTCCGCCCCCCCCTCCCCCCCCTCTTTCTTAACGAGAGAGAGAGAGAGAACCATTTCGTTCTAGGCACGACGGGTATAACTGCCACCTCTGTTCCTGTCGCACAGGCGCGGTCCAGGCGGATATGAAGGGAGCTTTCGTACCCTCAGGGACGCTTCGGCCCCTTCAGCCCGCCCTTTGAGGCCTTACCCTTACCCTTCCCGCCTCTAGGGCGGTCAGGAGCAACATTGGGGAGGGTAGGCGCCTCTACAACCTTCCTGGGCTTCTTCACCGGCGGCGGCTCTGAAAACCCAGCTGAAGCAGAAGTCGCAACAGGCCTAGCTTTCGCCTTGCCCTTATGCTTCTTCTGCTCCTTTGAAGGTTGTCCCGTTAGCGGTTTCCCCACAGCCCCTAGTGCGTGCGCTTGCCGCACTAGTTCTAGCTGTAGGTTTACCGCTAACCGATTCTGCGCGATACTGGCGGTATCCTCTAAGATGGCCCGCGCTTGGCCACCGAAGATGCTAGGCCCTGTCAGGGGCGTCCCAAGAAGACGCTCCCTGACTGCCGTAGCCGGACGCATATGGTCAATGACCATTTGCCTCCTGGATTTCGTCACACGCGCTTGCACCCTTGCCAATGCGTCCATCGACAGCACCAGGCCGTCATTGACACATGAAAGCGCAACAGGTGGCACAGGGTGGCCTGCCCCGCTTCAGCCCACACCGACTGAAGGAGACGATAAGAGTGGTTGACAGCGCTCATCGCTGCCCTCACACCCTCATCGCATAGGGACAGGACTTCTTCCTGGTGTACCTGAGACTTGTCCACAAGTGCCGGACCGGGGTGACCCGCCACGGCACTCCGGACGCCCAGTACCCATCGGTCATCCTCCGTGACCGACGGGACTACACCATACCTGTCGTATTCCCCCCGCGGAATACGACATCTTGCCCGCACCTTCCTGGAGGCCGCAGGGAGCTGACCCTTGGTCATCAGTTGTTTGCTATAAATAGCATCCAACAATTCTATGAACCGTGGATCCAGTCCCACTGACTGGATCCGGGCCGCGGGTAAAATCCCCGTCCTGATCGACGCAACCGACGGACGGGGCGCATCTTCATCGGCCGTGGCCGAAACCACAGTCGGGTCAACCCTGGCTAGCCACGCCAGAGCATCTGACCTCCGATGAAGACACACCCGCAAACACGTCACCCGTTGACGTGCTCACGGGTCTGCCAGCCACGGCCTCCCAGCAAGGAGCCACGGCTGACACGCCAGGCACTCCGGTACCACACGGTTCCGCCGCCACCCAATGAAACACTCCGGTCCATGGGGTAGGTCCGCACGGAAAACCGTACGGACCCGTAGCAGTCGCGGAACCATAGCCGGAAACGGGCGCAAACGGCACCCCACGTCCGACTGCCGGACCAGGCGAGATAGGTGAGTATCACGCCCGGCCCGGCACACCCGTTCCCGTGACGGCTGGTGCCAAACCAAGCCGCACGGAACCGGTGCACGGTAACGGATTTGCCTCAGCCACAGCCGCTGACCTGGCTTGCGCCAAACCAGACAAATGGAGGCCGGTTCCGTCTAGGACGGAATCAACCTCCATATTCTCCACCTGCGGCTTCACGGGCCGCAGCAACCTCTCCTCCTCGGCCTCCTCGTCTTCAGACTCCGAAGAGTCGTCACTAGACGAGTCAACCGTGGAACCGTCCTGGCGGACGGCTCCCACACCTGACGGACCGGCCACCGCTACTGGACCACCCGGAGGTGGCCGCAGAGAAACAGAAACCCGTCTGGCCGAAGCCAGACGGGACTGCCAGGGGGCCGTACGAGACGGCCCCCTCGGTAACCAGTCCAGAATCCTTTCTGAGGACAGGATCCGTACCAGGCATGGGGAGAAACTGCCCACCAACCTTTGGTAGCAGGGACGACACCAGCATGGGAAGAACGCTATGCAGAAAAAACCTGCACAGCCAGACCAAACTACGCCGGCGGTGCCATCTCCGCCACCTCCAGCTGGGGACGTGGAGCACCCGCACCGGCCGAACCGGGCGCTCCACGATTTACTCTCGGACCGCCTGACCCCGCGTCAGACCCAGTCAAGTCCTTCTGGCAAGGAACTTAACCATCATCTCAACGGACCACACTGCACAAACATTACACCTATGATAAATATTACACAGGGAACACCTAAAACAGACATGGTCCTTGAACACGACACGGACAAACTTCTGGCATTCGTCACATGATGGCGGGGCTGGCTTGGCCTATAAACATAAGCACAAACCTACAATAAACAAGCGGAACGAGACCCGGATGGAAGGCAGACAATTAATTTTCAAATAATTTGACTCATAAATTAACTGTAACCCTCCCGCACCCCACCACGTTACAACAACGATCGCATTGACTATGACGACAAGAACGAGGCGGGCATTAAACACACCCCTAATAGATCCTCCAGGATGTGTAACGGCTCCAGGAATCATATCGCATAGCATTCGGGGTATATTTACTAATCAATATAAATTATACTCCTAACGAAAGCAGCACGATATGTGAAGAAAACAACAAAATGTATAACAAACTGCTGTATCACACGGTAAAACCGCAGACCACGCATCTACTCAAGAATTTTGAAACCACCGATCATTGCAAACCGATCGTGATCGCACGTTAACTTGATCATTCTAAAGTTTCCGGTACCATTTTTAGTACGCAGCACCCAGAACAAGATGCGCGAATTAATGAAAAATTTTTCTTCACATAAACATCCGAGCGACCGGGTGTGACCTCACCCGCTCGGATCCTACGGAGAACGACGTCAGCCGATATTCGTGTTAGATATACCGTAGCATAACACCTATTTTCATATCTGCCGATCGCCTGTTGGGGTTAAAGAAGGCGATCGTCTGGCATATATCGTTGTTAGCACACGTCCCAGATTCTATGGGGTCAGAAATTGGAACATGCGACACAGCGAAATTTAGAGACCTAAGTCTTTTAACTATGGATAATAAAGAACGATACAACCTGGTTATCTTCGGTGGTATTCTCCATAGTATCGTTTAGTTAATCCTTTCACGAACACACAAACTATCACAGATTAAAGACTTAGATTTTCTTTCACAAAAAAACCACTAAAATCCTCAATGCAGAAAGCATGTATTGCTCTTGTTGCTATGCAAACAAGACTGAGCTCTATGGTAAACGGGTACTCGGCAGTTGGGAGCCGAGTACCCGGTTCCAAGGAGTCGGTAAAGCTTTCTAAGTCTATAATCCTAGAGCCGCTGTCAGGGCCAGCTGTATATCAGAAGTAACAGAATGGTGAGTATTGATCGAAGGAGAAATGCAATTCTGCGGAGATTGAGGATGAGTCCGACTTTTTTTATTAAATGCCCCTTTTATGACATAGAAAGAAAGCATTATTAGATGCTGTATCTAGGGATGTCCAAATTTCCTAGGACTAGAGTTTAGACTCGATAAAATTATGTATCTACTAACAGCCAATGGTTTACTAATAAAGGAAGTTGCAAAATTTTGCCACCTGTGACCTGGCTGCAGAAAAAAGGATAAATGTGTGTGTGTGTCACTGTGTGTGTGTGTGTGTGTGTGTGTGTGTGTGTGTGTGTGTGTGTGTGTGTGTGTATTTGGATATTTAAATACTACTACAAAATGCCAGGATGTGCGAAGCCGAGGATCTGGACTCATAGCCATAGCTTTTCGTTCAGAAACAACACACAGTAAACAGTATGCATTCAACAGAAACAACAGTCAGGATAGATCAAACCAATACTCCTCAACACTGATAATTATGTTCGTCAATATTACGTTTTTAAAACCTTCTCACCAGATGTAAGGGAACCACAACGTCAAGTCATACAGTATAATACAGTAAGATAATAGTCTGAGCTCACAGTTCAATCCTAAGAAGTTGAACTAGTGCAGTGTCAGCGACGAAAAGTGGTAACATTAAATAAAAGATGCTGAACAATTTACGTATGGAATGTTCGTGAATTAAATATTTGAAATCAGACATCGTGTGTAATATTTCTATATTGTAAATCATATTTCCACAATTAATTACCAATGCCTTGAACCTGAACCATATTTCTTTGGATGTGAATTCCAAATATTTGCAAAACCCATGATGGCGGTGAACGAAAAGAACGTGTGTATTGTCGAGTTGCCAGATTAAAAGCAAGTGCAAATTCGTACCAATTCAATTCAATTCAATTCAATTATTTATTGGCACAATTCTAGATACAGAATGGAAACCCGAGCGCCATTTGTGAAAAAAATCAAAACAAGTCTGAAATTGTTGAGTTTTTTCGATCCGGGATGTCAATCGATTAACATCGTGATTTGACCAGCAAAAGTTTTATTAAAATGTGTCCAAATTAAGTTTAAATAGGCAGTACTTTCGTCATCAATACAATATTTTGGGATAATTGTAGCGTTAAGCGACAAACGAGAGATGGGAAAAAATTCGAGAAGAAAGAGTAAGACCGGTGGAGACGGTGAAGGCGATTGTCGCGAAAGGGTGGCACGTGAACGTCGCCATCTTGAACTTAAACAATCCCACGTGAACGACATCCAGCAAATTCATAATTCGCCGGGACCGGTTTCAGATGAGGACAGGCGAGAGCGGTCGCCACTAAACGGGAGCCCACGCTCGAACCTATCGGATGGATCGTCTGTGTGTGTGAAGAAGACGGGTGGTGCTACTGGGAGCGAAGAGTTTGGGAATGAAGGTACCAGTGGGGCAGGATCCATATTACGTGCAATAGACGAGGTGAGAAATGATTTGTTAATTTGTATTAATTCTCGTGAAAGTGAATTAGAGCTGAAACTGAATTCCATTCAAAAATCCATCGACTTCATCGCAAATGAAGTCAATGAAATAAAGTCTACAACCAAAAAACATGATAACCAGATCCGTAGTCTTGTTGCTAATAACATAAGTCTTAAAAAGGACAATGACATTTTGAACGAAAAAGTTGATGCTTTGGAATGATATTCTTTTGAATTTGACCTGCTGATTTATGGTGTCGTAGAACAACCCCGCGAAAACTGTATTGATCTAGTTAACCGGCTATTTAAAGACAAATTCAGACTGAACATGAGGATAGATGTAGAAAACGCACATCGTCTAGGGAGGGTTAGCCCGGGGCGTGGAAAACCGCGACCACTAATTTGCCGTTTCTTGAGAAGACCCGAGCGAGCTATGGTCCGTAATAGGATTAAGGAGATGAATGATAAAGAAATTTATTGTAAGGACCATTTGATTAAAAAAAGGACATGAGAAAAAGAAGACACTGGTAAACATAATGAATCGTGAATTTAAGAAAAATAACAGAGTTCTATTCAGGCGAGGTGAATTATTTATAAACGGAGAGAAGTATACAGAGAACCTGGCTTAGATAGCATACTTGGAACACTTGACTTTATCATATTATTTATATTTAAACATTGCTATGTTAATCCTGGTGTAAAATTTTGAACATGTCTAGGGGTAGTAATTTTCCAAGGGTTAATCCTGATAAATGTATCTCATTAAAACTTACCTGGTTTTGGTGGGGTTTGTCAGGGGTTTACTGGGCAACTTCAACTAGGTTCACATTTTATTTCGATTGAAACTTGCTTTTTCTATAACCAGTATACCTTTAATGTGTTGCCTGGATTATATTTGAACCGGACTGTGGTTGCACTGTGAATTTCTGACGGATTAGACTTGAACCAGGTGGGTTTTTTATGTTTCTTCTTTTTAGTTGTCAGTACCACTTAATGTATATCAATCTGCCTTGGTCTTAACCCTTTGGCACTTAAACATGCCAAAAGTGGTATCTGTAGTGGCCTTGAAGTGTCCAGGTGCAGACCTGGAAGACCTTTTTCTGTGGAAAGTGCTCCATTGGGATGACTGACTTGATGACTGAGCCAGTCGTCTCGTTGGTACATTTTCTGGAACGACCTGTCTGTTGTTAAACATTCCATGTGAGAAAATTGGAAAATTCTTGTCCAGATTCAGGTGTTGAAGAGTTGACATTCTATTTATAGTTTAGCCCACATGTGTGTGTGGGAGTGGCAATGATATATACTATTAACATGACTAAAAGAACAAAAATTAATGTGTTATGCAACATTCAACATACAATTCAGAGTATTTCCTTGAAGAGAGTAGATTTAAAATATCAAATTATTTAAGGTGTTTTAGATGTAATTAATCTAAAAGTTGAACTGGTGATATTTTCTTTTCGGGAATTTTTTGGGAGATGGTGCTGTCATAGACAGCATCATCTTTAACAAAAAATTGTTGGAAAATGTACATTAGTTTCCTTGCTATTGTCACTGCAAAAGATTGCACATTGACATCAGTGTGCTAGTGGTTAATTTTAGGCCTGAAATTAAAGTTTGTGGAAGTAACACGATTCTATTGTCAGAAAATAAATTTGGGGAATTCCGTTTGTTCTCCACCAGATGGGGAATCATTATCCTTACACGTCGTTTATGCATAGCAGTGTGATAGCAGCTAAAACTGTATTTTATTTATCTATTTCAGTGGTAATTATTTTGTTTTCATGACATGAATTCTATGTAAGTATTATAATTTGCTATTTATTTTGCCTATATGCTTTAGCTGATGCAGTCATGTCTCTCTGCTTTGATGTTTGTCTGCTGCCTTCTTAGTGAATATCCTTTAATGTTATGTGGTTGGGTTAGCTTGAATGTAGTCATGTCCATGTTATTGGCAAAAACTATGAATCCTATGGAAATTACATTAATTTGTCACATTTAGTTAATGGTCGGCTTACTTGTGTTGAGACCACTGCTTTAACTGTGTGCATGACTACAGCTTCAGTTTGTCTGGTGTATTTTATCCCGTGTCACATTGGTACTAGGAGTCTGTTTGTTGATAGAATTGAAAAGTAAGCTGGTATATAATTTTCGGCTATTCTGTGGAGGATGGTGCTGTCAAAGACAGTGACATTGTCCATTTAAGTTGTTGAAGGGTTTATACCAGTTTCTTTCTAAATACATGGTAAGGAATGGACTTTTGGTATCGGAATGCTGGGGGTTAATACTTGAACTAGAACATGGATTTTACTTAGTGTTTTTGTAGTACACGGCGCTTCATTAACTGCCCGGAAAGTTAATCATTATCGGTGATATTTACTGTTGGGCCGTCTAGTGGGATTGTCAGAATGGCTATCCCGGTTGTTTTCTGAAGATACAAGATGCATTATCTTAATTTTTATATACTTTGTCGTGAATGGGTATTGTCCTCCATTCAGTGATTATTATTAATGCACATGCTGAGTAGTGAGACCTATATACTATTATGTTGAAAGTTTGATTGATTGCTAGTCAAATTGTTCTTGAATATTCAACAGTGCTGAGACCTATATACTATTCTGTGGAAAGTTTGATCGATTGCTAGTCAAGTTGTTCTTGAATATTCAACAGTGCTGAGGCCTATATACTATTCTGTGGAATGCTTGATCGATTGCTAGTCAAATTGTTCTTGAATATTTAACGGGGCTGAAACATATATAATATTCTGTGAAAACTGATCGATTGCTAGTCAAGTTGTTCTTGAATATGCAGCAGTGCTGAGCCCTATATACTACTCTGTAGAAAGTTTGATTGATTGCTAGTCAAGTTGTTCTTGAATATTCAACAGTGCTGTGACCAATATACTATTCTGTTGAAAGTTAGATTGATTGCTAGTCAAATTGTTGCTGAATACTCAACAGTGCTGAGACCTATATACTATTCTGTGGAAAGTTTGATCGATTGCTAGTCGAGTTGTTCTTGAATATTCAACAGTGCTGAGGCCTATATACTATTCTGTGGAATGCTTGATCGATTGCTAGTCAAATTGTTCTTGAATATTCAACGGTGCTGAAACCTATATAATAATATTTTGTGAAAAGTGTGATCGATTGCTAGTCAGGTTGTTCATGAATATTCGACAGTGCTGAGACCTATATACTATTCTGTAGAAAGTTTGATCGATTGCTAGTCACATTGTTCTTGAATATTCAACAGTGCTGAGACGTTTATACTATTCTGTAGAAAGTTTGATAGATTGCTAGTCAAGTTGTTCTTGAATATTCAACAGTTGGTGTATTGGTGTACAAATGAGAGTCAAATCGACTAATTTAACAAATCTAATTAATGTCACGGTGAAAGGAATGTTATCCTACACTAGATATAGTCTATGGATGTGAGTGATCTAAATACTTGGGTAGCATAAGAAGCCCTGGCCCTAAGTGTCCACCCAAGCATATGGTAATTTTTATAGAATATAAATGTATGAATGGTGATCGGTCAGGCAGTTATTATAGATTGCGTAATGCGTTGCTTATTCATGTACTTGTTATTGTTGCTTGCTCTAGGTTTTGCGAAGTTGGGTTTTCCAGAATTTCATACTGGAATTGCCAACTTAGGAATCAATGCTTGCCTTCAGTTATAAGTGGGGAATACCATGAAAATGGCTTCTTTGGTGGTTGTGAAGAGAGTCCATCTCGGGAGATTTTGGGGGGTGGGTGGGGTGGGGGGGGATTTACCGCTGGAATGGCTGACTTGGTGACCCGGTCTGTCCGATGGTGGGTTTTCAGGGGCCATCTTCTCTTTGCCTGCGAACGGACCTCTACTATGATCAAATTGAAGTTTTCTTGAAAGTATTACAGGGTTGAGAGCGTTTTCTTATTCCTAGAAAGCGTGAAACTTACTTGGTAAAATAAATGCACTGAAAGACCTATGTATTATTCTGGGGAACTTTGATTGGTTTCTGGTCAAATTGTTCTCGAATATGTTCAACATTTAGTGTATTTACTTTCAAACGATGGTCAATTCGTCTATTTTAGCAAATCTAATTGGCTCTCTGATGGTCAGATTTGGATAGGAAAGCTAAAACCATGTCTATTTGCACGCTGACAGAATGTGGTTTTTGAGGATTTATTGCTGGAATGACTGTCTCGGTTATTGGGCTGGCCATTCTGGTGGCAGGGTTTTGGAGGTCATGCTCTCTGGTCTGTAAATGGACGTTCTGTGGGATAATACTTGGTCACTAAGGGATTAAGGGCGTTTTTGTATTTATTATTTTCTTTTTTTTTTGAAAGCGAGAATATCACTTTGTAGAGTGAATAGACTGAAAACATGTTTCAATGAAGAAGTTTACTGTCCAAAATAGGAAATGACGGACTATTTTTATTTTATTGAGCTGGTTGGAACCACGAATCCCACTGATTGAATCAGTAGTTTTGTATCTTTTTTATTATTATTGGGGTTTTTTAATATACATATATATCTATTGTATTCATAATGTTCTTCCTTTCTGGGTGATTTATCATGTCTCTAAAATTGGCATCTTTCAATGCAAGAGGTTTAAGAGATCGTGTGAAGAGGAGGAAAGTTTTTTTGTTTTGTAAAAATCAGCACTTTGATGTTATTGCTGTCCAAGAAACACATAGTACTGCCTTGGATGAAACAATTTGGATTGCTGAATGGGGAAATATGATACTTTTTAGCCATGGTTCAAATTTGAGTCGAGGTGTGGCTTTTCTCTTTTCAAATAACAAAGTTAAAATCCTAAAAAGTCATTCGGATGGTGAGGGCCGTTCAATTTTGATTAATGCTGAATTTCAAAATAAAAAATTGGTTATTTTAAATTTGTATGCCCCAAACCTTAGGACGGAACGTGAAGAATTCTTTAAGAAATGTACTACTATTTTGCAAACCTTCCAGATTGGTAATATTTTATTGACAGGTGATTTTAATACAGTTTTGTGCCCTATTAAAGATAGGTTAAACTCGTCTAATTCTATGGTTTCTATTGCCTTACGAGACTTGATGGTTACATACGATCTGATTGATATCTGGAGAACTCGAAATGCAAATACAAGAAAATTTACTTGGAAACAATCAAATGAAGTGCGGTCAAGAATCGATTACTGGTTGGTAGAGAGACATATCCAAAATTACATTACTCATCCTGAAATATCTTGAGTCTTCAGTCGGATCACAAAATTGTTACAATTCAGCTAAATTTCCTTCAAAATTATGTACCTAACTTTAATTTTTGGAAATTTAATAGCAATCTTTTGACCCAAGTATCATATATCGATAAAATTAAAGATTTTCTTGAAAATGTTGTTCCGGATATGAAGGAGTTATCAAATGATAGAATGAAATGGGATTGGATAAAGTATTCAATTAAAAACATATCAATTGAATTTAGTAAAGCCATGTCAAAAAAATTTAAAGAAAAAGAAAAGAAGTTAATTAAAGAGATTTATATACTTGAAAATTATTTAATTGATAATCATGATGAACAATCTGAAAACGCATTAATTGCTGCTACAAATGAGTTGGAATCTATTTATGATAAAAAGGCTGAGGGTGCTATTATTAAATCTCGTATTAATTGGACTGAGTCTGGAGAAAGAAGCACTAAATATTTTTTTAGTTTGGAAAGACAAAAGCAGTCTAAAAATGTTATCAGTGAAATTTATGATTCTGGCAATCAATTAATAACAAATGATAATGCTATTTTGGGCGAACTTGAAATTTTTAATCTTCTCTGCTAGAATGTATAACAAAATTTAACGTAGAGGATTTCTATAGAATTTATAATTCTACTTCTTTGCCTAAATTGAAGGATGATGATCTGGCCAATCTAAATGCCTCACTTGAGGAACAGAATTCCATACGGCTTTATCCACCATGCAGAATAATAAAGTGCCAGGTAGTGATGGTCTGACGGCAGAGTTTTATAAAAAAATTTGGGATGATATTAGTGAATATTACTTTTTGGCCTTATATGAATCGTTGGAAGAAGGTGAATTATCAGAGTCTCAAAGAGAGGTATCATTACTCTAATTCCAAAAAAAGACAAGGACATAAAATTCTGTAAAAATTACAGACCTATTACATTATTGAACACAGACTATAAAGTTTTTGCAAAAGTGATTGCAAATAGAATTAAGGCTGTTTTGACAGATCTTATTCATCCTTCACAGACAGGTTTTTATTAAAAATCGATATATTGGTGAAAATATTAGATTAATATTGGATATTCTAGAATTAGATGACATCAATGGTTATGTGTGTATGCTTGATTTTGAAAAAACTTTTGACTCTATAGAGCATAATTTTATGTATGAATGTTTGAGGGCTTTTAATTTCAATGATGACTTTATAAATACGTTAAAACTCTTTTATACAAATAGCAAAAGTTGTGTTCTAAATAACAAAGTTTCTTCAAATTGGTTTGGAAATGGAAGAGGGGTCAGACAGGGTTGCCCTTTATCACCTTATATATTTGTTATTTGTGCTGAAGTTCTGAATCACACTTATAGGCAAAATGTTAATATACACTTTTTAAAGCTTGACCATGTTAACATTTATGGAAGTTACTATGCTGATGACTCTACTTTGACTGTTGTGGATAAACTTTCTATTAATAATGCTTTAGACTTTTATCATGAACAATCAAACATATCAGGTCTAAAACTGAATGTTGAAAAATGTGCTATTATACCATTTGGAAATGCAGATATTCATAATTTGCCATACGGTTTGAAAGTAGTTACAGCTTATAACTATTTAGGTATACTGTTAAATGAAAATAATTTCCAGGATGTTAGGAAAAAGGTTAAGACCAGACTCAATATATGGAGCCAAAGAGGACTTACAATTTGTGGGCGATCTCTTTTGATTAAGGCTGAAGGAACATCCCGACTTGTTTATCTGTTAAGTATGTTACCCACATCTAAAGTTGTAATTAAAGATTTTGAAAGGCTATTCTATAAATTTATTTGGAGCCAAAAATGTGAGAAAATCAAAAGAACTCAACTCAATGCCCCCATAAAAAATGGTGGAATAAATTCTATGAATTTAGAATATATGAATTATTCATTGAAATTAGTTTGGCTTACACGATATTTCTCTCCTGTAGTCAGTCCATGGAAAGTTATACCTAACATGATTTTTAAGAAGATTGGCGGTCTTGCCTTTTTGCTTCATTGTCAGTTTTCTATTAAAGAGGTACCTATCGTTATACCTTCGTTTTATGAAGAGATTTTAAAAATCTGGTCAAATTTTTGCTCTACAAATACTCCCCAACTAGACATTTTTGAACAGATAGTTTGGAATAATAAGAAAGTTCAAATAAATAACAAATCTGTCTTTATGGATGATCTTTTTGAGGCTGGATTTATCTATATTATGGATTTCTTTGAGAGAAATGGCTCCTTTATGCCATATTTAAAGATTTATAGGAAATTATATGTTAAATGCTACTTCTCTTATAACATTTACGAGCGCTTGAAAAAGGCTTGCTACAGGGCAGTGGGATGCAATCTTTTTAATAAGTTCTTACCCAGACCATGTCTAAATTTAACTCGTGCACCTCACTTTAGAGGAATAGACTTACACGGTGGTGTTCGGCAAAGTAAAATGTTTTATAATGAAATAATGATAAAGGGTGTGAGAAACCCAGTCTTAAAGTTCAATTCTGCATATTCTGCATCATTGAAATTTAATATATGGGCGTTCTTCCATAGGCTTCCATTAGAATATAAAGTAAAACAGTTTCAATTTAAATTATTGCACCATATACTGCCCTGCAAACAGTTTTTATATAAATTAAACATCTCTGCAGACCCATTTTGTAGCAAGTGTCCAAATACAGTAGATGATATTGTCTATTATGTTTTCGGTTGTCTAGAAATATATCAATTTTGGCATATATTGTTTAATAAAATTAAACAAATTGTATCTACATTTGATGTAAGTCATAATGAGATGGAAGAGACTGTGATTTTTGGATATTATCCAATATCCAAGTTTCCAGATATAAATTATTTACTATTGTTGTCAAAATTTTATGTTTACAATTGCCATATTACAGAAAAGAATATTAACTTGATGCATTTTAAACATGAATTAAAATTTCAGATTAAGGTAGTGGGTAAAGTAAGATTGAAATTGAATGAGGAATGCTATAGTTTATTAGATAAATTTATTCATTTGCTGTAAATTATATACTATAAGATTAATATTGTTTCTATTTATTTTTTGTCAGTTTTAGTTTGTTTTTTCTCCTCTTAATGTAATGATGGATCACTCGGACAGGGATTGGGGGGGGGGGGGTTGATAGGGTTTATATTGTTACTGTTGAAATCTATGTATACGTAATTTAGAGAGGAATGGAGGCGTAATGTATATTGATTGTAATTGTTTTGTGCTTAAAGGAAAATAAAAAGGTGCACGTCAGGGGGGCTGCAGGCTTTTGCCTACAGTCTTGTCATGAATGTACTCGGGTATGTTCGAAATCCCTTAAGTGCTGTTTGCTACGTTAATTACATTTTTACTAAGCATGGAATACCGATATGTATGCATATGTATGTGTATGTGTATATATGGATACAATGCTCTCAGGGTTCAATTGCAGGCCAGAGGAGCATGTTTGCCACTTGGGCGACTGACTTAACCCTTTGACTCAGGAATTTATTCAGGAAAAGTGATTTTTATAAGAGATATGTACTTAGAGTGAATGAAGTTTTTCTTTTGAATGGTTGGTCATTGAGATGACTGACTTGTCAGTCATGCCAGTGATAGCCTTCAAGAATTTTTCTCTTTGTAAACAGATGTTTTCTAAACTCAATGAAGAAGCCTTTTTGGCTGGTGCAAGGGTTAAAGGGTGAATAATTAAGTCAGTCATTCGTGGGATAGTTTCTTAAAAACTATTATTGCTCTGCAATTGTATTTTTTTTTTTTGATGAGGAAAACAAAAACTTCAAAGAATTAACTTTAAATAGCGTTGTATTCATTCATGGATCTATGTGAATGTCTAAGGCTGACCCTTCGCACACTGACATTCCTGTGTTATCATCAGTTAATGGTGTTCTTTTCGGACTGGCTTGGATGGCTGTTAATGCTGTTACCACAATAACACTTAAAATATCTGTAGAACGGAACACTGCCACTATGTATGTATGTGTATATATATATTTTTTTTATGGATTGCTTCTTAATGATGTCAGTGTGCTGAGGGTCAATATGAAATTATAGATCAGCACTTAAGGACTGAGTTGGAAATGTGCCGGTGGCGATCCTTGCCGGAGGCAAGGCGCAGGTCTGTCTGTCCACTTTTTTATTCTTTTAAATGTCTCTTGCTCCTATACTTTTATCTAACTTCTAAACCTTCCGCTTTACCTGCGGCTGGCTCTACAGTGGTTTTGCCAGTGCGGTTCGACTCCGCCTCTCGCTAAAAAAAAATATATATAATTATATTTAAAGCAATGGATTAATATATATATATATATATATATATATATATATATATATATATATATATATATATATATATATATATATATATATATATATATATATATATATATATATATATATATATATATATATATATATATATATATATATATATATATATATATATATATATATATATATATATATATATATATATATATATATATATATATATACACCTGTGCAAAAGTTAAGCACCACCCTATTTTTACGCACATGCGAGGGTATATTCATGTGCTATGAAGAAAGCAATAGCATAAACATTTATGTACCCATCCATCTTAGTGCAAGAGGTAATAATGCAACTAGAGGAATGCTGATTATGATGGTGGGGAAACACTGTATGTTTTTGTTTGAACTTGAAAACGAGGCCTGAATATGGTTACGTTGACACAACTGACAACTATTGCCCTACAGTTGACACACGTGGCTAGATTGTCATTAATGGTGTCTGAAAACGAAGTTTAACATCTGTGCACGAGTTTGAGACTGTCATTATTAATACCGGGTATATCCACCTTGTGCCTGGATGACGGCCTGGACACGACGTCTCATGCTGGTCACCAACCGACTGATACGCCATTGTGGTATTCGTTGCCATTCAAGATGGAGTGCGTCTGTTAATTCCTGTAGGTTCTGCACAGGAGGATCCCTCCTTCTCACCATGTTTCCCAGAATGTCCCAGATATGCTCAATAGGGTTCATGTCAGGGCTCCTTGCTGGCCATGGTAGGGTTTCGATGGCATTCTGGCGGAGGTATTCATGCACAGCTCTAGCACGATGTGGTCGGGCGTTGTCATCCATGAATATAGGGTGGGTTCCAGGTGCATGATTTACAAAATGAGGGACCACAACTCTATCCAGTATGGAATCTTGATATCTTTGTCCATTTAGTGTTCCAGGTACAGTCAATAGATCCAGCTTACAATCAAATGAGATGCACCCCCATATCATAACGGAACCTCCACCAAATGGAACTTCTTCCATGATGTTACGTTGGTCGTACGCCGTGCGTCTGGACCTCCATACACGAGTTCGACCATCTGTGGCATGAAGCAGGAACCGACTTTCATCGGACCAGTGTACCCGTCTCCAGGATCTCATGTTCCAGTGTCTTCTTTCGTTGCACCACCTCAGACGCTCCTCTGTGTGTTGTGCAGTGAGGAGAGGACGTCTGACAGGTCTCCTAGCTTTCATGCCAGCAGCATACAGTCTCCTTTTGATTGTAGACATTGACACTCTATTGCGCGTTTCCCATTGCTGGCTGAGCACTCTGCTGTTGGTGAATGGAGATCTCCTAACAAGGCGTACTAGGGCTCGATCATCACGGGCAGTAGTCTTCTTCGGTCTTCCAGATCTAGGCCTGTCCTTCACCTCGTTAGTTTGCCCATGTTTTGCAATCAAACGACTGATTACAGTATGGTTAATGTTCAGCTGTCTGCCAATCTCTCTGCATGACATACCAGTGGTATGCATGCCTATGATTTGCCATTTCACACGATCACTTAACCTTCGTCTTGCCATAGCGGTTCACAATCAAGAGCTAATTCTCTCTGTACAAATAAACCACGGTCATGAACACAAAATTCCTAATCTTGTCGCCTAAATCTGTATGTAATGTTCTACACCTCAAACTGGACTTTTACATAACTGAACACGTGTGCTGTTTCCCGCCACGCACGGACATCAAGCGGCATGAAGTCATGCATGCATGTGCATTTCGTACTTGGAATTATGTCAGCTAATGCGGGGACAAAAAGTATGGCAGCCTAGTTGTACCATCATGTTTCTACATTCTATTGTTTTTGCTGGTGCAAAAGTTAAGCACCAGCAAAAACAATAGAACGTAGAAACATGATGGTACAACTAGGCTGCCATAACTATGTACATAGCACAGAACCGTATGCATGCTTCAGCCATCGCCTGGACAGACCGAATGGGTGGAATACTGAGTTGACAAATTATGATAATCCAGCATATATACCCAGATAACGCAGGTCACTAGGACATTACCAGGCCATATTGACCATGTAATAGCTCAGAATCGGCGTCATCCGGCTACACATGCATAGAGTAGAGATCTGAGCGGATCTTAAAAAGTTAAGAAGTTAAAAGGTTATCTACTACCCATTGTGAGGGTACGTATGATTGTGACGTTAGAGGCATTATGACGTGATTAATAATGGGTTTGTAGATAACTTTTCTGGTCGTGGACGATGGATTTACCCTTTAGCGCCTAAATTTATTCCAGAAAATTTAAGTATTTGATTTTTGAATGTCCGTTTGCAGGCCAAGAGAAGACTACTTTTTAAAAGTTACCACTGAAATTATCGGGCCAGTAATTACAGTTGTAAATTTCCAAAATCAGTCTTCTGGTCTGCAAATGGGCATTCCTCCGGACCTTCAAGGAGGCCGGTTTTGACTGTTATCATCTCTAAAGGATTAAATTACAAACCGTTACATGCGTTCACACGGGATCAGGTACTGAGGCCAATTCATGGGGCAGAAGTTGGATTTAAGCAGTTGTAACGAGCAGTTAAGCATATGTTGACATACTCGATGACTAGTTTCGATATTTCGCAGTCACCATTATTATATGACATTAAAAATTCAAATTTTTTACAATTGTCTAGAGAGTTGAAACTGGTGAATAAGTTGAGTTTCTTAAAGAAACGGCCTCTCTCTTAGTAGTAGAGGCAGTCCATTAAGAAGTGTACCATACCATCTTGTAACTTGTAATTTATCTTAACTTCCTATATGGAACCGTCTATGCTGTCATCTCTCTAACTCTCAGCGACGTGCCCGGTGCAATTTTTTAATTTATTTATTTATTTATTTTTATTATTTACCATCATCTACCATCACCATTTACCACATCGGGACGTCATTGAGATCAGAGACAACTTCAACATAGTGAGTCCACACCATCAGCCATGCCATTCAGCCTTAGCGCCATCAGGTAGTATCCATCATCTGCACACTTTAGACCTGAGCCTACATGTATGACAACTGACTTTCTTATTAGAGCGTATTCACAACTGAAATTTCGATATAGGGCCTGACACTCAGAGTGAGGTCTTTTACGTCCCCATGGCACAGACACCACACAAGATGGGACCAGCAGCTTTATGTCCCCTCCAAAGAACAGGGAACTGCACAGGTTTTTACACCTATTCACATGCCTGCGTATGCAATCAAACCTGTAACATTTGGATTCGATTCTCACGGCAGAGGTGAACGCTCTAGACCTCTGAGAGACTCTAGTAAACTCAGCCCTATCAGTTGCCAGTTGTACTCCAAAAACCTAGGCTTTGGAATGAGGAGATCACTGAGGCTGTCACGCACAAGAAATCAGCTCACTATATGTTGAAGATGAGCTGCAGTTCACTCAATCTAAATCATAATGTGTCCATCAAACAAGATTTTTACTATGTCAAGTACAAAGAAAAACAGCTATGTATGCAAGAGAGCAAGAGTTACATAATGATATGACAGCAAAATCCTCAGACAAGGAGTTATTCTACAAACTAGTTCAGAAGCAGCAAAAACGCCACACCACCCAGGTTGACCTAATCATGGTATAGAGGATGCCATATACAGACAAAATCATCCTCACGCGCTGGCACACTCATTTAAGCAATATCAGCACACCATCTAATGAATATAACAAGCAGAAAAATGTGCCCGAGGCTACATTTGATGAACTTGTAATATCTGATTACTGTAGAGCACAGACAGATCATCAGTCATTGCCAATAACCAATGAGGAAGTGCAGTCAGCAGCCACCACTTTGAACATCAAAAGTCACCGGATTATAATGGCGTCACAGCTGAACACATTAAATATGGTGGCCATCTAGTAATTGAATTATTAACCACACTACTGAATGACATACTTCTGCTCAAAACATTACCAGAAGCTATGAAAATTGAGATTCTCACTCCTGTATATACAAGTAATACATGTAATTACAGAGGGATCACAGTAACACCAGCAATAATCAAACTCCTAAAAAAGATACTCAGAAAGCGTATTCAGTCATTACAGTTCAGCTTCACTGAGAGGATATCTCCAGTATGCGGCGCCCTCGCCTTGCAGGAGACAGCAATAGAATCTAAAACCCAAGGACAACACATATATGTTGCTCTGTTACACGAAAAAGCTGCATTTAACAGTGTAAATCATGAGATCCTATTCAGAAAGCTCTTCCTCATGGGAATGGACGAATCCTTATGGCTCCTTATTACAGACATTCAATGTAGAGCATGCGCACAAATTAGATGGAAGAGCCAATTATCTAACCCTATTCTGATACAACAGGGCGTCCGCCAAGGAGGAGTCATATCAGCTGACCTGTACAGTGTTCACAAATGATCTGCTTAAGTGCTGTACACAATCTAAACTTGGCTCTGTAATCGGCAATGAAGCATGCGCATCTCCAACCTGTGCTGACGATGTCGCCATGATTACTAATTACGAGAGAGAGAGAGAGAGAGAGAGAGAGAGAGAGAGAGAGAGAGAGAGAGGGAGAGAGGGAGAGAGGGAGGGAGAGGGGGAGAGAGGGAGAGAGGGAGAGAGGGAGGGAGGGAGGGAGGGAGGGGGGGGGAGGGGGGGGGGGAGGGAGGGAGACAGAGAGAGAGAGAGAGAGAGAGAGAGAGAGAGAGAGAGAGTTGCACATCCAGTACCATGCATACTACTAGACGTGCTGCATGTTGAGGTGAAGATCCACCTTCAAATGCTAATCCTCCTAAGAAAAATATGTGCGAATGAAAACAGTATCTTACACAACATCTGTATCTGGCAAACTCTGATAAAATGTATTGAAAAGGGGAGTTGGTTTTGCGACGCCAGGAAAGTGCTTGCTCTGTATGAGCTAGCATCCATTCATGACCTACTTAACAAACCTCCTAGTAAACACGTCTGGAGGCAGAAAATAAAGCACGCTGTAAAACCTCTACTGGAGCAACATACTATTAGCGAGTGTCAGGCTGTATCCATCTCTACGTCACATGGTTTTGGATAACTTCAAAATTGAATCCCTTCACCTAGTAGTAGCAACCCTGTCCCTGTCCACTACTCACACTGACATACGACCTTCTTCGGCAACCAAAACATGGTGAACTAAGAATGTGTTATGTGTAAAGTAGAAGTCAAGACATATCATCGCTTTCTCATATCATGTGGCGTCCTACATGCTGTTTGCAAGAAATATCTATCACTGCTTTTAGAAGAACTGTGCATGACACATCAACAAGAAGTCATATCTGATGTAGAGTGCATTCCTCCTCGATATATGTGTACACTGCACCTCAGACAGAGAGAACTTCTGAGTGAACATCAACAATAATAAAGTAGAAGAAAAAATCTTAACAAATATCAATACATTACTATAGTATTAACCTGTCTCAAACACAACATTGACATTTACAATTATATGCAGTCTATAATAATATGTAGCTCGTGGGGGTACGCACTGGTCCACCATGTCACTCCACTCCGTTGCAATGCATATACATGATGCATGGGAGGGCTGGTTAGCTGGGGTTCTCGGGGATGCGGATTCCGTATTGCGTCTCTCTGGAAAGTACAAAGACCGGCCTCTAGAGCCGGTGGAACGTTCACATTCCAGTGGGGCCGTGCGACCATTGCCGCAGAGATTACACCACATGGTCTCGTCCCAACTGTTAATGTCACCGGTATGACGGTCCATCCTAATTTAGGAACACGGACGTGATGATAATAATTAAACTGTCACAAATTAATATATACTATCCAAACAATATCACTCGTTTGACAGTAATGAGCAAATAATACAGTATATAGAGCCAACCGGTGTTCTTTCCACGTGGTTTCGCCAAAGGTACCACACAGATCCATAAATTCGCACAGGTATCCCCGCAAAGGAGTATCACGTCGAGGTCACTTGGTAGTTTAATATAAACTAATTACACTCCTAACGCACGCACGCACGCACTTACGCACGCACTTACGCACGCATTTACGCACGCACTTACGCACGCACTTACGCACGCACACACGCACACGCACGCACGCACGCACGCACGCACGCACGCACGCACGCACGCACACACACACATGTTGTTGTTGCGAGAGGAAAGTGCCTCGCGCAGGCCTCCATCACAGGAAAATGCCTTTAATGCTGAAGTGGAGGAAAAGAGGTGGCAAAAAAGGCCACTCTTTTGTTCAAACAGAAAATGCTAAGTGCTGAAAATCCTAGTGAAGCCATAATTAATGTGATGCACACTGGTTTACGTGAAGACGGGATTAATGATTTCTGAAGAATTCACAGGTCACCGTCTTATGTAGGTCCAAAGTTACTGCATGGGTAGTTGCCGCTTTATTTATGTGGGCCTTCTGCTACATTCTAACCTACCATTTAGTTATTAGAAATGAGTACAAGCTTTGGCCACACGTGGCAGGGATTTCTACCTACCTTTAGATACATTTATCTAACAGGCGAAGATGCTCTGCTTCCCGTAGGTCGCCCTGCATAGGATCTACCTCCGAAAGATAGCGTGCATACATGTTACGGAACAATGGCTTCTGAATCAAATGACAATCCAGTCACTAGTGTCCCGCAACCACATATAACATCACCAGGACAAGTTTACAGTTCACAGAAGCAATTTTTAGAAAGCGCTATGTCATTTATGGTGGGGATAAAGAGACGGATATCCACCGCTACTGTCCTTCCCGAAAGGGCGTGGTGTGTTCCAAGACCTCACCCAGACACAACAATGAATTGGATGGAGATCTGCATCTCATCCGTCACCGCGTGCTATGGAATTAACGTTTACCTGTCATTAGGGTTAAGTTCCAGAATCCCCAGAGATGTACTGCAGGCCGGTATCATATAATATTATTTCTTTTCGCAGTGATTCCTACATTGGCGGGGGTATCTAACTAACTAGTATCTGAAGATACCGAGGAAGATGTATGTAAATCGGCACTTTAGTTATCACCACTCAGAAATCTCTGATAGTTTCCCAGAGTCGGATCCTGCTAATGCGTCGATGGGAAATCCAAACAATTATTAAGCCTTGTGGTTGGTGGATCGTGGGAACTGACAATAACTCGATATTAATAAGAGGCCCTAAGGTAATTGGCCAATTTTACACAACCTAGCCTGTGCGTGGTGATACATATCCCCTACATCTGGAAAAGAGGCATACACTTTGCGTCTTTTATGGAGAAATTGTCCCTAACCACTTTAAACCTATACTATTGAGTTAAAATAGCCAGGTTTAGTTGGTAACATGTCAGGCTCCAGCAATTAGAGGATGATCAGCGACCTCAGTGTAAAATTGATGCTAGGGGGAAGTGATGCGGATATATAATGTTGCTGTATAGTATTACCTAGTGTACTGCGTTCTAGAGTTTTATAAATAAACAAAACATATTAACTAGAATGTCTACTTGCCATAAACACAACACACTAATATGGTGAGAATGGTATATATCACAGGTCATAGGACCTTACAGTGCTGTTAGTTGAGAGCACCCACAGTAAATAAGGATAATATTCACATAAAACAGAAAGTATAAAATTGCGGTCAGAAGGACCGGGAAGGTACCTATTAGGCATCAGTACCATATACGGAAATAATGAAACATACAATAGTATAACTACTTGAGTACCTATTGGTCATCGGTATGGTAAAAGTTCATAAGCCACTGAAATTGAGGCGCTAATATAGAAATAGTGTGAGATGGCACACTCTTTAATGCAGGGATGAATTCCACAGGCAGGTTTCTGCAAACAGGTTTCTGCAGGCAGGTTTCCGCAAGCAGGTTTCCACAGGCAGACTATTGATGCGGCATGACAGTGAAGAAGAATGGATAATAAGATGTCCATTGGATAGTGATTTAACTGATACATGATTTAAACAGTTTGTTGTAAAGTTTCCGTCCGGCGACGGCAGTGTGAACGTTGAAAGTTGCCCATTAACAGAGAGGGCTAATGTCATTGTGACAGAGTGATTTGCTGTGTCAAACTCACTTGTCTCAGTCAGGTTGTGTTTTGGGATATGGTTAGGTTTTTCTATAAATTTATTTTATATGTTAGGGAAGGATAACTTTACGGGTAACTTTAAGTTGGCACATAGTCAGATGAAATGTATTTCGCGCTGTTTTTTCACGCGAAACTCAGGTTCGCTTCTGATTAGCCGGACCGCTCGAAAATTGTGTGTTTGTTTGAAGGATGGTTTAAGATAGCCATTCACTCATATCCAACTGACAAGTCAACTTTGAAGGAATGATTCCGTGAAAATAAGTATGGAATCCTGTTTGTAGATTTGGCCTGTAGTTTGGATACTGTTCAATTGACGGCAGATGATGAGGCAGTTCGGACTTTGAGCGCGTATATGGCAGGAACAGTTCTGGGGTGTTTACCTGGATGTTAACCTGAAGCAGTTCATGGGGTGTTTACCTGGGTGTTAACCTGAAGCAGTTCATGGGGTGTTTACCTGGGTGTTAACCTGAAGCAGTTCATGGGGTGTTTACCTGAATGTTAACCTGAAGCCGTTTCATGGGGTGTTTACTTGGATATTAACACGAAGCAGTTCATGGGGTGTTTACCTGGATAGTGTATGAGATTTTTCAGAGACATGGTTCTCTAGTAATGTCATTTCTGAAACCGTCAGAAATGTTCCCGGATTTGTTTCCGGTATTGTGTTAAATTTAATCTGTGTTTGGACATTTCCATATAAAAGAACTTTATACTTACCGGACTTCACATAAATATTATGTCAGAAATTAGATTTAAAAAACTGTTTAAATTTAATTCGTTAGACCTAGATAAGAAATTGAAATATCTGTAAAATGTATTTAGGGCATTATATTTTATGCTAATTATTCTGAGGAAATTTGGAATTTTCCATATTATTAAAGAATTTTTAGTCTTTGGACTACATCCCTCTGGGTGGTTATAAGGATTAAGGGTATTTTATAGGTAAGGTTGTGATCAGTCATATTCTATTTTCAACTTTGATCTCAGGAGATCCTGGTAATTGTTTCTTTGGGTTATTCTTTGAAATGATAAAATGATTTTTGCATGTGTAGTGTTTGAGGCATTATGTAATATATTCAGTATTTTGCGTATTCCATTTGTATAAATATTCGTTGTGGAACAGTGGACAAACATTCATTAAAATTCTTACTCAAACTTAATTTTTATATTATTACTCCCATCCCCCGTCACTCACGCCTGTAGTTAAGACAAATTGGATTCATTAAGAACCGGTGACCCCTAGCAACTGAATTTTCTTTCGACAATCAGATTGTTTTTTCTCCGTTGGATATTATTGTTAAAGTTTTTCTAAGTATAAAGTTACTACGTCACATTGTAATTAATTATGCATGTACAATAACTGGGTACACGGTGCGGGATACGTCGCATGGCTCTTGCGGCGCACCGAACAGAGTCCCACCAGACTGTGGTCTAAAAGTTAATTATCACACGCGACATGCAGCGCGGAAGTTTGAATCCACATTTCAGCATGTTCAGAAGATCTGGTGAGTTATCCACCAAGAATCACCATCAGCTCTACATCCCGTAGAATTACATTAGGCCTGGAAAGCCCTTTCTACAGAAAAGCTCCCTTAGAAAAGTCTGGATGCGGGAGTTCTTACTTTAATTTATTATTGCTCCCGGATTTCCGTCCAGGAGCATCTAAAATTGTTGTAACACAGAAAGTCTGAAGACTGCCCACCGGCGCAGGAGAACTCAATTCTGAATGGCACAGCGATGATGATCGATGGAATCACTGTCGGCTTGCAGTTGTCCTGCATCTGGCCTGCGCTGGTCCAGCAGTCTTCCTGACAGGTCGGCTACCACGCCGATGATGCTCTGATCTTCGATTTTTCGTCCCTTTTATACTACTCATGATGTCAGAGGCAGGCGCTTCAGCCAATCAGTGTGCAGATAGAAGTGGTGACGTGGCTATCACGTGAACAGCACACACCACATTCAATTAATGCATACACATGATTACGACATCAAAAGCAATATTTTGTAAATAATTTAAAGGGAGTCTTGTAGATAATTCGGCCATTTCTGGTCCGATTTTAAAATGGTACAAAGTTCTATGATCCTCGTTTTATTCTGGCCCTGATGGGTACCAAGAACGACGAGAATAGTAAGATTTAAGAAAATCACAAGTACCAACTCTGTACACTATAACCATACATTCTCTCCCATTTCCGACACGTGTTGTCAGGGAACCTCTGACGCGTGCACATGCGCACTACACGTTCTAATGGACTTAGCTGTTTTTTTAACGAAAACCTCTCTCATAGGGCTTATATATGCATACTATCCTACTCAGGGGTACGGTCAGTACCCGTCCGGTTGATCCGTGCTACACCTACACCTTTCCCACATTGATGTCATAATGCCGGGATTTACCTAAATCAATGCTCAGAGCAAAACTGCTGGCTGGTATAGCGGCCAACAAGCCGCTGACCCGTATTAAGTTACTTTTGCACTAAAGTACACCGCAATCTAAACTGTTCCTATGATAAACTAAAATCATTATATTATTTAAATCATATATCATTGGAAAGCGCATTCAATTGCCGAAACGTTAATGCATTATTATATATATTTTTTGTTATTTGCATATATAAAATTAAATCATTAAATCAAGTGGACAATAGGGGATATTTTAAAATTGCGATCAACTGTATTAAATTTTACAAAACTATAAAAACTAATGCAGAGATGTATAGGAAATTGGCTTAGCTTTCTAATGATGTATGACTTCAATAATATTATGAACATAGTTTTTCATATGCACTGCTTAAATTACACTATATATGATTCGCATAGTAAAGTAATGCTGTTTGTGCGTCTGCTATCGCTGTTACCAGCTGGAAGTTGTATGGGCGATGCAGTCCAGGAAGGTAGTTTCCCAAAATATGCTAATGTGGGAAAGGTCTATTATACGAACTCTAACAACGAACATTTATACTTCACCAGTCTAGTGTCAACCAATTACTCCAACTGGAGGTGTTTCTTTTATAAAGGATGAATTTATGACAATTGAATTGTCGGATCGTGCGGATCTGCGAATTGGTAGATTATGCCCTTGCAACCATGGTAGGCCAGGTTGTTGATTTAAGCATTTCTATAAGACAATTTAATGTGCCAGGCAGTATCAGCGTGAACATACTTATCGCCATTCTTTTTCTGTTGCTTGGAAGTAGTAGTAGTAGTAGTAGTAGTAGTAGTAGTAGTAGTAGTAGTAGTAGTAGTAGTAGTAGTAGTAGTGCATCCATTATTTATTTAATGAGTCTGATTGAAATATTAGCTAACAATGGGAGACGACTCCTCTATTTCCTTAAGGAGCTAGTAAATTGTTATCGCCCTTGGTCGTCTGATATAACTTTCATTGGTCTTAATCCATGATATTTATCACCTTGGATGTCCAAAAGGCATTTGACGAAGTATGGCATTGCGGCCTCCTCTTAGAACTATATAAGTTGGGGATACCTACACAGATGTGGAGTCTGCTCGACGATTGGTACAAAGGACTAACCGGCCAAGTAAAGTGGGAAGGTTGGTTGTCCAGACCATTCAAGATTCTCCAGGTCACCGGGCAAGGGAGATCTTTTTCTCCACGCAATTATAAAGTGTTCAACAATCCCCTCCTCAAGATGATTGAATCTGCTGGAACAGGAGCCTATATTGGAGATATCTGTGTAGCCGCACCAACGTGTGCAGACAATGTCGCCCTCCTATCAAAACACCAGTACCCAGACGCTCAAGTCACATTGACAGCAACTACGAATTTTGCAAGTGATTGTCGGTATGTCATATGGATGGCTAAAACCAGTGCTATCATTTACGGTCCACCCTCACAAGAATCTGGCGTGAGCTACAAGAACGAGAACCTGGCAGTGTCTGAGGAGACCACACATCTAGGCACTCTAATGAGCGCTTCCAGCAAGGTGAACCAGAAAAGGGTGGAAAAGAACATCGCTTCAGCCCGAAGTGCAGCATACAATCTCTTTGGTGCCGGCCTACACGGAAAAAATGGCCTGAACCCAGTTGTCTGTCGGAAAATCTGGTTAATATATATTCTGCCAAGGCTAACTCATGGATCCGAGCTTTGGAAATTGACCGCCAAAGAAACCGAGCCACTAGAGATTTTTGCCAGATCAATCCTGAGGCAGTTACAGAGCTTGTCTCCAAATACAGAAAACCCAGCTGAATCATACCTGTCGCCGGTGAAATACATAAGAAGGCACTCACTCTTCTAAGGAATCTGGTAGCAGACTCAACGCGTCGAGAGCATACAATCATACTGTGACAACTTGCAATGAAATCTCTCTCCAGTGAGTCATGGATGTCATACATACAACAGCTCCTCTTGAAATATTGTCTACCGTCGGCCCATGTTCTCCTAGCACAGCCTCCCTAAAAGATAAAATGGAAACATCAGGTCGACAAAGGAATAGCAAGCTTCTGGGCTGCGCACCTATGGGACACAGCATCTGGAATGTCAACCATGCAGTTTATGTCGCAGTCAATGATCACACTTGAGAATCGTCCAGATACAATCTGGTCAGAGTCCACAGCAACTCTACGGGAGACCGAGAAGGCTATCATCAAGGCCAGACTCCTGACCGGAACCTATCAACTCCAGTCTACCTTGGCAAAATGGAACAGAAAAGGCACCATCTCTCCAGTCTGTCGGCTATGTAATGACTGCAACGAAGATACCTCACACTTACTGGTATCCTGCGCCGCCATGGCAGAGACTCGACAGCCACACTCTCCAACTGTACAGAGCAATCCAGTGCAAGCCGAATGACGAAACCATGACCCTGCTGCTGCTCAATCCACTGCATCCTGACATACCAGCGTCAATATCAGTAAAACCCATATCCTTGATTGAACGAATCAACAGAGACTGGATTCTAACCTGTCACAAAGAAAGAACCCGTCTCCTGACAGCTCTACGCCAGGACCACTGACCCACTGCACGTATATGTTTCTTCGTTCCTGTTTGCTGTTGTATTTTTGAGTCATAATTAACTATCGTTATCATGCTGCTTTCAATATAAACTGTTTTAAAACTCCACACGGAGGTGCCTCATCACTTGGGGGAATCTGCATGTAAAAGAAGAAAATGCTAGGGGAGATAACTAATATTTAGTTACCGCCATCACCATCCACGTTGTAGTGAGTGACTTCCCTTGCTTAGTATATAGTGTGATGTATATACGCAGTTGGGAGGATTTTTACCAAGAATGTTGACTTGCTAACATCAATAAACCTTTATAAGAGTTTAATTTAAAGCTGTGCATTATGGTGTCTTTGACATTCTACCGAGAGCTAACCTAGACCCCGACAGTAGTGGGCCTAATCAGACGATCCTTCCGCTACCTCGACAGGGAAATGTTTAACCTACTATTTAAAGCATGGGTCAGGCCACTACTTGAGTATGCCAACACAATATGGAGCCCAAGATTCAAGACCTACGTAACTAAGATAGAAAAAGTTCAGAGGCGAGCGACCAAACTGGTACCAGGACTATACGACATGGCATACGAACGTAGGCTCAGTCACCTTAAGCTTCCTAGCCTTTCAGACCGCAGTATCAGAGGTGATATGATTGAGACCTACAAGTTCCTACACAACATGTACAACGTAGATCTTCATGGACTAATTCTGGAAGAGTCGACTAAGACACGCGGGCACAGTCTCAACCTCAAAAAGCACTACTCAAACACATCACTATGTTCACACACCTTCAGCAATATGGTCGTCAACAACTGGAACTCCCTCATTGAGGATGTTGTGTCAGCACCCACATTAAACTGCTTCAAAAAGCGCCTAGACAACTACTGGTCTGCGTACTTATATGCAGTGGATCATCCGGACGTGCTCAGAGGCCATGACCTCCCAGATTATCCCACCATCGAGGAAACCAGTCTATCAACTCCATAGTCAGCACATGCCACAAGGCAATACCACTCCAGTTAATGCCCCATTCAGCTAAGCGACCAGACCAGGTGGGCCAGATTCACAGCCACACTCCAAAGCATACCAACACTGCCATACCAACCATTAGTAAACCCTAAGTGACTACACGAGCAACAAATATAGATTCTTAACCCAATTGAGCGGATAAGGTGGGCATGTTCTACCAACCCAACTCCATATGTACCCAAAATGCCTACAGCCTTAACAAAAGCATAACGATCGGTGAGGTGGGTCAGTCCTACCAGCGAAATGTATTGCACTGTCCAGGTCCACGATCTATTACCAGTCTGCAGCTAACACACCAAATTCCCCATCCACAATCAGCAACCAGGTCAGAAGGGATTGCACTAGCAACTGAATGGCATGTCAAGTGTCATCCAGGGACACCACAAGCACAATAGTAAGGTGGGCATGTCTTACCTCTACAGCTGTGTATGTGTGATTCAACATCACCATCGCTGCCTGCAGCCAATATACTTGTATGTATTGCCATAACCAATAAGGCTAAGTGGGAATCTTACTACCAGCACGAGGTGGCAACAAGGTAACCATGGTGGTACTCATGCCCACACTAAAGGTGGGATTGTCCTACCATCCAAATAAGCTGTCCTAATGGATATTATGTGGGTTAGACTTACCGGCCACCCATGTAACATTACATGTGTATTGTAAATAATTGTATATAATCTCTCAAGCAAAGAGTTACGGTGGGGGTGTCCTACCACTCCAGAAGTAGCAATAAACTATATTGCCACTGTTAATTGGCCAACTATCAGCTAGGTGGGTTAGACCTACCGGTCATATGATGTAAATATGTACATCAGTCGAAAGTTGTACATATGTTAATATCACTGAATTAGTGATATATACCCTATTCGCAAAAAAACACTAAAAAGCAAAAGGGTAAAAAACCCCAACAACAACAAAAAACCCAACCATTATCCGCACACTGCATAACCTATGTTGTAGTGTATGAACTGTCCACATCGACAATAGGCCCTGCACGGGCCTCCAACGTCGCAGCAGATGATGATGATGAGTAGTAGTAGTAGTAGTAGTAGTAGTAGTAGTAGTAGTAGTAGTAGTAGTAGTAGTAGTAGTAGTAGTAGTAGTAGTAGTAGATGAGTTACATGCATGTCTTTGGCTCTGTTATTAACGTCAGTTTTACATGATTTCTACTGCTCCATAGGATTTATTTTTATGTCTCGCTTTTGTCTAATTGTACACATGTTAGATTTGTAGTTTTGATTTTTTCAATTTGTGTTGCACGAGGTCACATTTTGCTGTGATATTTCCAGCATTTGCTCCTCATGCGAGGTTGTGGTTAGCCATTCGCTTGTCTCCACAGCATCGTCTTGTTCATCTCTCTGTCCAAGTTCAGCTGATACAGGTTCATTGGTTCCATTATTTCAGCAACGGCCATTTTACAGTTGGCCTGCGTACTGAGGCTGTCTTGACCTAATGTTTTGAATTATGTCAAGTCAGTAAAAGCAGTTATTAATCCTTCACTTGGTAACTAATGGATGAGATGTGTGTGTGCCGTTGACGCATATCACAGCTTAAACGAAGTCATGGGCTCTGGGGCCCAGTGTATTGAAGGGGATAATTAACATTAAAAGAAATTTATGGAATGTCACATTATCAAATGCAACTGTTACGGAAATGTTATTAGAAGATGGGTTGGTTCTGAATTGGGAACCCTGTAAGATTCAGGAGGTGGATAGCGACATGTTGTTGGTTAAGGTGAAAGTTCCCTTAGAAATCCTGAATGATCGGAGTACCTCAGAATTAATAAATTATGGGCTTATCATTAGAGAATGGGATTCGACAAGTTTGGATGGAGGATCTTGTCAAGCCCCTTCAAGCACAATGGGTGAGGTCAAGTCTGGGTGTTAGTGTTAGTGTTAGTGCTAGTGCAACACTAACACTGAGATAACACATCGACTTGACCTCGACGTGTGTGTTAATGTTAACACCAGATTTAGTGTTAACACCATGTTAGCGCCTGGTATTATCACCAAATATTGTGTTAATGTTAGTGTTAATACCAACCACTGTTTTTGCCTTCATTTTCACATAAGTCATTAGCAAATAAAATGGGAATAGATATTCAAATCAGCATAAAATAAGTTTAATTTACTTGATGTGATCAAGTGTCGTGTGCAAAGTACTTGAAGGTTTAATTAAAGACAGTATCATCCAGCATATGAAAACGAATGGCTTATTTAGTAAATGCCAATTTGGTTTCATCCCAGGTAGGTCCACCACACTGCAGTTATTGACGGTAGTGGATAAATGGTTACAAATATTGGATAGTGATGGTGGTGTGGTGGACGTTGCATATTTTGATTTTTTAAAGGCATTTGTCAAGGTTCCCTGACTCTGACATATCGAAGCATTAGCACCTTAAATTTGTTGATCTAAAGTGGTCTGAGTTTAACGAGAATTTAGGCAAGTGGTCGAAAAGAAAAACAAATCCTATTAAGAAATGGCGGGTTTGCAAAATTTCTTTTTAATTTTGGGTTGAAGTTAATAATATTATTTGGTTTGGGGGTTTTGGTGATTTTAGTGGCTGGGTTCTACTATAACTAGTTGTTGACTGCCATCGTGATCATCATTTGGTGCTTGGTGAAAAAATTTGTTAGTATTTACCGATGATTGTATTCTTAGCGGGTTTTTTCTCTGTACATATCGAAACCCAAGCAAATAAGGCAAACAAGATACTCGTACTGATAAGGCAGTCATATGTCTACCTGGACCAGGAAACTTTGACGAAGCTGTTCACCACCCTAGTAAGACCTCACTTGGAGCACTGCAACCTTGTCTGATCATCTAGGTACATCAGAGGGGACAGAGCTGTCCTTCCTCCAGTATGAAGACAGATTAGCAGCTTTGAAACTCCCCAGCTTGATCTTCCGCCATACCAGAGGGGATATCTCTTCTTCTTCTTTTCGATCGCTGGTATCACACTTGGAGAGCCGTTCTCAAGATGAAATCTGTGGTTTTCTGCAGTTCTTCCACAGGCCCATACAGCTTTTCAAGAAAAGAGGTTGACAAAGGCCAGATCTTTTCTCTCAGCAGCTGATACGTACTGCAACATTGAAGTATGTGCTCTGTGGTCTGTTCTGCTACTCCACAAGGACAAACGGGCGATGTCGTAAGGTGGAACCGCCTGTACATGTGTTGGTTTAGTCTGTTGTGTCCAGTTCTGAGACGAAAAATGGTCACTTGCTCTGGCCTCCAGAGATGGTGGTAGGCATCTTCTGATTGAGGTGTTCTATAGAGTGACTTGATGATAGTCTTCATCTCTGTATGGGTAACCATGTTTTCTGTCTGCTTCTCTTCTGTACCCACCTTTGCCATCTGCAGTGCTATCTGAAAGCATTTGATGGTTTGTAGTGCTTCTTCAAGTTGTGGCAACTTACCTTTGGTGATAGCCTCAAGGACGGAGCGGGCATCAGATAAAAAGACAATCTGTGCAATAGAGTCTGCTGTTCTGCTGATGGTATTGGCTGCATGAACCAGTGCTTCGACTTCAGCTCTGTAGTTTGTGCAGTGTTTGCCTGTCGGTATTGCAGCTGACTCATGTTGTCCGTTTGGATACTGTATGTGCAGTCCGGCACCTCCGCTCCTAATTGCATCTTTGGCTGATCCATCTGTGTAAATCCTTATCCATGTCTCCTGAGGGTACATTTCTTCCAGCATGGATAGGGTCAGGGCCTTCTTGCTCACATCACTGTGTTCATCTTTGGTTGTGAGATGAGGCACTGTGGTGCGAATAGCTATGCTCTCTAGTTTGTTTTCCCAGGGCGGAGGATCAAGGGTGTGGTTTGGGTCTTCTAGTTGTGCTGGCAACATTTCTTGGTATTTCCTTTGAAGTGCTTTTGTCTCTTTCACAAAACTTGATCTTTTAAGTCTTCCTGATGACAGCTGTGCTTGCCTGATCTTCATCAGGTGGTTGTTGAACGATTTGAACTTTGCAGCTTGGATCAGTGCTTTGCATTCCCTTCCTTTGCTAAGTGGAGGGATGCCTGCTGTCTGCTCCATTTTTTCTATTGGTGTTGATCTCATTCCACCAGTGATGATGCGCAGTGCCTGGTTTTGTACTCTGTCGAGGTTCTGTTGATGAGATTTAGCTGCTGTCATCCATGAGCTGGATCCATACTCAAGGTGTGGTCGTACGGCACCTAGGTAGATGGTCTTTTCATTGGCACTCCACTTTGTTCCTGCCAGCTTCCTCATGATGTTTAGCTTTCTTCTGGCCTTTGCCTCTGTGTTCTGGATGTGCTCCTTCCATGTTAATCTTCTGTCATAGGTGACTCCCAGGTATGTCTGCTGGTCCTCGTACTCGAGCGGTGTACCGCCCAGTGTCAGATTGCCAACCTTGGTTTTGGTGGACAGTGAGGATAGCATGGCTGATGATTTTTCTTTGTTGGTCTACAATCTATGATTGGCCTTGTTAAAATATGTGACCTATAAATATGGGTGCTCTCTTAATACAGGTGGTCCATATTGTGTGGACCACGCATTAACAAGTGGTATTAGCCCTGTAATGCTCAATTTGTTCATGCCAATTTCAATAGAGGGATCCATTTCTAGGTATGCCACGCCTATTTCTAGCTACGCTCCACCCCTTTTTAGCGTGTTGGAATCGATGTCTATATATATATGCTGAATAATGAATTCCCAGACTTCCAATTTCAAAGTAACTATACAGGTAAGCTGATGACTATTTTGAAACTAATTTGACTGGGTGCAACGAAAACCAGGAATCGGCCTAAATTTGAGCCAAAATGATTTCATGGTAGATCGTTTTAAATCTCACTACTCCGTAAGCGTATGCCTATACCTATCTAAACATATGGGTGACATTCTGGGGCCGAACCCATTATGAGCGATATGCCAGGACATACCGACACCTATCTGAATGTGGTGAATGTGAACCAACCATATTATAATGGGGCCATACGGCGAATATGTAACTACCTACGATGAGATTACTTGATGGTAGAATTGTGCAAAAGCACTAGCTCATATTGAGTTATATATACACCTGTGCAAAAGTTAAGCACCACCCTATTTTTACGCACATGCGAGGGTATATTCATGTGCTATGAAGAAAGCAATAGCATAAACATTTATGTACCCATCCATCTTAGTGCAAGAGGTAATAATGCAACTAGAGGAATGCTGATTATGATGGTGGGGAAACACTGTATGTTTTTGTTTGAACTTGAAAACGAGGCCTGAATATGGTTACGTTGACACAACTGACAACTATTGCCCTACAGTTGACACACGTGGCTAGATTGTCATTAATGGTGTCTGAAAACGAAGTTTAACATCTGTGCACGAGTTTGAGACTGTCATTATTAATACCGGGTATATCCACCTTGTGCCTGGATGACGGCCTGGACACGACGTCTCATGCTGGTCACCAACCGACTGATACGCCATTGTGGTATTCGTTGCCATTCAAGATGGAGTGCGTCTGTTAACTCCTGTAGGTTCTGCACAGGAGGATCCCTCCTTCTCACCATGTTTCCCAGAATGTCCCAGATATGCTCAATAGGGTTCATGTCAGGGCTCCTTGCTGGCCATGGTAGGGTTTCGATGGCATTCTGGCGGAGGTATTCATGCACAGCTCTAGCACGATGTGGTCGGGCGTTGTCATCCATGAATATAGGGTGGGTTCCAGGTGCATGATTTACAAAATGAGGGACCACAACTCTATCCAGTATGGAATCTTGATATCTTTGTCCATTTAGTGTTCCAGGTACAGTCAACAGATCCAGCTTACAATCAAATGAGATGCACCACCATATCATAACGGAACCTCCACCAAATGGAAGTTCTTCCATGATGTTACGTTGGTCGTACGCCGTGCGTCTGGACCTCCATACACGAGTTCCACCATCTGTGGCATGAAGCAGGAACCGACTTTCATCGGACCAGTGTACCCGTCTCCAGGATCTCATGTTCCAGTGTCTTCTTTCGTTGCACCACCTCAGACGCTCCTCTTTGTGGTGTGCAGTGAGGAGAGGACGTCTGACAGGTCTCCTAGCTTTCATGCCAGCAGCATACAGTCTCCTTTTGACGGTAGACATTGACACTCTATTGCGCGTTTCCCATTGCTGGCTGAGCACTCTGCTGTTGGTGAATGGAGATCTCCTAACAAGGCGTACTAGGGCTCGATCATCACGGGCAGTAGTCTTCTTCGGTCTTCCAGATCTAGGCCTGTCCTTCACCTCGTTAGTTTGCCCATGTTTTGCAATCAAACGACTGATTACAGTATGGTTAATGTTCAGCTGTCTGCCAATCTCTCTGCATGACATACCAGTGGTATGCATGCCTATGATTTGCCATTTCACACGATCACTTAACCTTCGTCTTGCCATAGCGGTTCACAATCAAGAGCTAATTCTCTCTGTACAAATAAACCACGGTCATGAACACAAAATTCCTAATCTTGTCGCCTAAATCTGTATGTAATGTTCTACACCTCAAACTGGACTTTTACATAACTGAACATGTGTGCTGTTTCCCGCCACGCACGGACATCAAGCAGCGTGAAGTCATGCATGCATGTGCATTTCGTACTTGGAATTATGTCAGCTAACGCGGGGACAAAAAGTATGGCAGCCTAGTTGTACCATCATGTTTCTACGTTCTATTGTTTTTGCTGGTGCTTAACTTTTGCACAGGTGTATACATCCATATATACATAAATTATTACAAATCGAGAACAGACATTCTGATACCGAATATAGTAAATTGTTGGCATTTGACAGCTGTCCATGGCTACTAAATTGAATATTAATGAAATTACTACGTGGTAGAAAACTCAAGATTCGTTAGCATGTTCATATCGCTATCTAACCATATCGGTGAAATTATGGGGCCAAACCTATTGCAGACAGGTAATAGTAGGGCATTGAAAACCCGCAGATCTGCCAAAATTGAAACAAATTTACGCGATGAAATCGTATACTACGAAATTACTTCACGGTTGAATCTTTTTAAATTCCCAATATAACTGTTGTACTCAAATCCCTCTACGTCTATGTGAGCGAAGTTCTGGAGCCGACCATATTACATACCAGCAGTAGGGCACCGAAAAGCACGAAAAACCCAACATTTAAGCCAATTTTTGCTTAATAAAATTATTTTATCTAGAATTTGTTAGATTCGGAATATACCTAGTATATTAAGGCTCAAGTCTATGTAGGTGAAATTATAGGGCACTGAAAACTGTGAATCGCCGGAGATTTAGCATTTTCGGTATGAAATTGTGTACTACGAAATTAATTCATGGTAAACATTTTTTTAACCTCAATCCATTACTTCACTAGCGTATTGATATACCTATCTAACTATATGGTTGAAATTCTGTGGCCGAATCTCCTGTAGACGTTCTTAACAGGCATAGGCCTACACTTTCGGTTGATTTCTGTATTCAACAATCTGCTACAATATTATTGACACCAGTTTTGATTGGAAATTTGGGACATTGGTAGTCTATCAATACTGCTACATAATTGCATTGGCCCTACATGGATTTATTCCCATGGATGGATTAAAGACAAACGGATACTACTGATAATCACACATCCAATATTCATTCGTATCCCACGAGTTCTCTTTCGATACGAGATCGAGAAATGTATCTCGTATGTAGGGGCCTATTGAGTAGCTATTGACGTAGCGATTTCACGATCCACAGTGTTGCTTTTACAGTCTGCTACGGAGATAGACTGGGTCCCGGTATGTCTGGTATCCGAAGTTGAGTCTGTGTAACAGTCTAGTCGTTGAAGAGGACCGGTCATTACATTAGAGGTGTAGTTTCGAAGAAGCCAACCCCCATATTTTTAGATGGATCCATTATTGTTAGCAAACTCTGTCTACTTTTTCGCCCTCTACAATATTATTATGCACGTTTTTCTTTTGAAATTTACCACACACATAGTACGCCTCAAGACTCTCTGTAACAAGTCTATAATTTTTACCCTATCTCGAATGCAACAAATGTGAATAACACTATACGGGAAAGGTTAAACAGACATGGCACAGCATCGTCGTCCTCATAATTTATTAACCCTGTATTACCTAAATTGAGTCAAGAAGATAAAAAAAATGTTTGGTTATTGAGTGCCTATTTGCAGGCCAATAGGCGACTGTTTTGAAGAGTTGCTATTGGAATGACTGGCTCAATTATCGAGCCAGTCTTCCTCTTCTTTTCGTTCGCTGATCATACCGCCAGTCCTGTAAGTGACTATCGACATGATCATAAGCGCTAAGTGCGTGGATCCATGGTTTATTAGAGTGTGCCGTGTGGCCTGGAACCTCCGTCTTCAGCACTTGAGGTTTCTGTCAGGGTTACCTCACTCTTACCTCCTTTAGTCACCTCTTACAACATGCAGAGGATACGGAAGGTGTATTCTAAGCCCCACCTACAGGGCACGAAAATAACACAAGCGTTAAGTGCATGGATCCATGGTTTATTAGAGTGCGCTGTGCGGCCTGGAACCTCCGTCTTCAGCACTCAAGGTTTCTGTCAGGGTTACCTCACCCTTACCTCCTTTAGTCGCCTCTTACGACACGCAGAGGATACGGAAGGTGTATTCTAAGCCCCAGCTACAGGGCACAATCGAGCCAGTCATTTCAGTTGTAAATTTTCAAAAACGATCGTCTCTTGACCTGCAAATTAACATCCTCAAGATCACTGTAGAGGCCGGTTTTGGCGGCCTCCTCATGAAAGGGTTAAAATACATTAAGAGAAGATGATAAGTTTACATGGGCAGTCGTTGTCGTTGCAATACTTAATACAGCTCTATGATAGCAACAAGTAGGTGGGTAGGGTGGGGTGGGATACCAGTCAAAGTATTGAAAAGATATTCGCATAGTTGTCTTTATCTGAGATATTGAAATTTCGGTGTTAAACATTCTAAAGGATTTTGTTAGAAAAACACACAATTGTGCCCAAGTAAGTCACATCTTGGTGGCGGTTGCTTGAAATGATTTCCATTGGCCTAACGTTAGTTAATCGGTCACTGAATCCGGATGGTATATTACTACCTTAATACCGCGCTCGTGTTGGTATCGATGGATCTCTGAGCTTCTTGACTATCAATTTCCAGAAAACTATACAGGTAAGGTGTTGACTATTTTGAAACCAATTTGACTGGGTGCTGTTGCTGTTTGTGGCAGTAACATCGCCCAGTCAAATTAGTTTCGAAATATTCACCAGCATGTTTTGTAAATAGCAAAGACATACAATTCGTACAATGTGTCGGACTATTAAGCATTTAAGATGGAATAAATTGAGTCAGTCATGACGTCATGATTATGACGTCATCCTATACGTCACGTCCTTGATTATTCAAGATTCAAGATTCAAGATTATTTATTCAATAATTCCAAGATAAACGAATTCACAAATCATACCAGGTTGTCCGCCTAAGGCGGTGCCTATTGTTATGGCGGACACCTTACACACATATATACAGGTATATATAAATTAGACAAGACAGTACTTACACAAACAATTACAGATTCAGACATTACATTTACTACTTCCTTATTAACCCTTTGGCCCTTGATCCACATAAACAGTTTAAATTTCAAAGAGGAAATATGTCAATTCGCGGGTCAAGAGGAGACCACCCATCTCCACACCCCCAGCACCCTCCCAACCCCCCCCCCCCACTCCAACACCCCCCCCCCCCCCTCCCCCACCCAACACCCCCCCCCCCCCGAGTTCACCACCGGTTCAATTATCTTGTCAGTCATTACAGTGGAAAGAAAAACTCCTGGAGTGGGCCTCTCTCAGTCCGCGAACCAACATATAATACTGTAACAGGGTCTGTGTAAGAGTTAGTCACTTGGGTTATTATTATTATTATTATTATTATTATTATTATTATTATTATTATTATTATTTAGCGATACATATGGGTAGTAAATAAGGACAAGACAGTTACGTAACAGACAAGCACAGAATATAGTCAAGTTCAATAATATACATGGATGTCTATGATTATAGATACAACAATAAACATTTATATATTTTTGGGGGAGGGTACTTTTACTTATAATGATGATATACTGTTTACAGGATGCTGGCTAATGGGGAGCATCCTTGGACAAGGGAAGGGGGGTGGAGGGGATGGGTGCTCATTCTCCTGCTCGTCCTGTAGTTTGTTACTATGGTAATTGAAATTATTATTAGATATAATAGCAAGTGGAGTCATCTAGTCATAATTCTCGTAGTAGTAGTAGTAGTAGTAGTAGTAGTAGTAGTAGTAGTAGTAGTAGTAGTAGTAGTAGTAGCAATAGTAGTAGTAGTAGTAGTAGTAGTAGTAGTAGTAGTAGTAGTAGTAGTAGTAGTAGTAGTAGTAGTAGTAGTAGTAGTAGTAGTAGTAGCAATAGTAGCAATAGTAGCAATAGTAGTAGTAGTAGTAGTAGTAGTAGTACTAGTACTAGTACTAGTACTAGTACTAGTACTAGTACTAGTACTAGTACTAGTACTAGTACTAGTAGTAGTAGTAGCATTCTTTACCTTGTTTTGTAGACGAGTCGGGCCATTTTTTAGCTGTACTGCATGAGTTAGATAATACTAGTATGTGTTAATCAAGTGGGTTTTTTTTTATTGTTTTCTTGCAGAATTTTGTTGATAGAATTTTCTCACGTGTTTCCTGTTTTATGTTGTTCCATAGGTTAGTGGCTGCAAATGATATTCGGTGTTTTCCTATGTCTGTCCGTGTGTATTGCTCATGTGGTTTATGTCTTCTTCTAGTGTTATGTTGGTGGATGTTAATATTGTTTATAAAGAAGGGGGGCTATAGATTTGGGTAAAGTGTCGTGGTGGAAGTCTTTGACAATAGTTAGCATTTGAGATTTTCCTATGTCGGTGAGCTTAAGCAATTTTTCTGCTTTGAACATGTTTTTGCCCTCTGCTGGCCTAGAAAATAGTTAGATGCTTTTTTTTGGATACTTTGAATTTTGGATATTCTGTTTTTGTATGTGTTAGTCCAAACAGCGTTGCAGTAAGTGAGGTGCGGGAGGATCAAGGTGCTGTACAGTGTTTTAACCGTGGCATGTGTCATATATGGTTTTAGTCTTTGGATGACACCTATTCCTCTTGCTACTTGTGCAGTAACTGTTTCGATTTGTTTGGCCCAGGTCAAGTTTTTATCTAAATATACTCCTAGGAACTTTGCATAAGGGGCCTCTTCAATTTCCTTATTGCTAATGTACAATTTGGGAACCTCTTTATTTATTAATTCTCAAGATTTTGAAAATAACATATAGTTTGTTTTATCCACATTTAGTGATAATTTATTTAATGAAAACCAGTTAGTAATTTCTTCCATTTCCTTATTTACATTTTTATATAATGTAGCTATGTCTTCGTCAGAGCAAAAGGCAGATCGTTCATATACAAGAGGAACAGCAGAGGGCCAAGGATGGGCCCCTGAGGGACACTGCAAGTTAGTCTCCTATTTTCAGAGCAAGTTGCATTGAATTGCACACATTGCGTTCTGTCACTTAGATAACTTTCAAACCAGATTAGTGCACTTCCTCGGATTCCATAATAGGCAAGTTTTTCTAGTAGGATTTTATGATTGATAGTGTCGAAAGCTTTTGTAAGATCCAAGAAAATGCCTATTATGTGCTTGATACGACGTAATATGATGGCTAGACAACATGAAAATGCCAATTAGCAAGTGGTAGTAATTATCCTCCCTCCATCAGAGGACGGGGACATTGTATTCAGGGAAACAAGCTATGATTGGTCTTGTTAAAATATGTGACCTATAAATATGGGTGGTCTCTTAATACAAGTGGTCCATATTGTGTGGGCCACGCATTACCAAGTGGTATTAGCCATGTAATGCTCAGTTTGCTCTTGACAATTTCAATAGAGAGATCCATTTCTAGGTATGCGACGCCTATTTCTAGCTAAGCTCCACCCCTTTTTGTGTCTGGGAATTCATTATTCAGCGTGTGTGTGTATATATATATATACACACACACACGCTGAATAATGAATTCCCAGACGCAAAAAGGGGTGGAGCTTAGCTAGAAATAGGCGTCGCATACCTAGAAATGGATCTCTCTATTGAAATTGTCAAGAGCAAACTGAGCATTACATGGCTAATACCACTTGGTAATGCGTGGCCCACACAATATGGACCACTTGTATTAAGAGACCACCCATATTTATAGGTCACATATTTTAACAAGACCAATCATAGCTTGTTTCCCTGAATACAATGTCCCCGTCCTCTGATGGAGGGAGGATAATTACTACCACTTGCTAATTGGCATTTTCATGTTGTCTAGCCATCATATTACGGAAAAGACTTACGAATCGATTAGTGCAGATAATAACGTATAACTAAGATTGAATCTTGAAGATACACATATATATATACACCTGTGCAAAAGTTAAGCACCACCCTATTTTTACGCACATGCGAGGGTATATTCATGTGCTATGAAGAAAGCAATAGCATAAACATTTATGTACCCATCCATCTTAGTGCAAGAGGTAATAATACAACTAGAGGAATGCTGATTATGATGGTGGGGAAACACTGTATGTTTTTGTTTGAACTTGAAAACGAGGCCTGAATATGGTTACGTTGACACAACTGACAACTATTGCCCTACAGTTGACACACGTGGCTAGATTGTCATTAATGGTGTCTGAAAACGAAGTTTAACATCTTGAAGATTTTGATGCCGTGTGTATCTTCAAGATTCAATCTTAGTTATACGTTATTATCTGCACTAATCGATTCGTAAGTCTTTTCCGTTTTGGGTGAAGCTTGTATGATTAGTTGCTGCGACAACTAACTTCACCGAGAACGCAAAAGATGGATATCAGCTCGCCTCGTCAGTAGTTATATTGAACGATATTTGTATTCGATATCCGGGCCTGATCTGACTGTATCTCAGAGATTGAAGGTACGTTACGGTGGTCTTCCGTAATGTTCAGAGTAAAGATAACAAACTAGTGCCTTGAAGTTATCAAGGTGATGACTTTAATTCTACTGCTAACTGTACACAAGAATAAGATGACTTCTACTGTCATAAAATAATAATATTACTTTACATAAATGAAAGGTAACTCTAATTTAACTATCATCATTCTAACTCACGCTCCTAACCTATACCAACTTTACCGATCGAGCTTTTCTACTATCAGTTTCCGACCCCTATCAAAACTCTAAGTCCTCCTTTTATACTCTACTAGTTCCCGTTCCCGCGTTCAGAATCTCATCCGCCATCTCTTGATCATGACGTTTCCCTTGCCCCAAACCACTTCCGGAAACGATACCACACTGAACGTGGTCCATTCGGTTCGCGCCGGTTCTGACTGGATGTGATCTATCAGCTTCTATCAACAAATACTTGTTTCTGATAATTAGCTCGTCATAGCTCGCCGTCACGTGGTGTATATACGCATCCTTTTCTAACAGGATGTTATGTCATTGACCCTAGTCGGTTCAAGTCCCCTTCCTTGCTTTTTAGGCCTATGCCTGTTATTCAGGAAGGTTAATAGCACTGGAGCTAGATGAACTCATCATCATCTAATGTTATTGTGCTTTCTATATACACTCGGGTCAGTCAGGTCATTGTTACTACGTCCATTATGTTTAACACTTCTCATCGGTTCCTCTGGATTCCTACTACCTTACTATTTTGTAAACTACTGTTCGTACCTACTGTTGAATACTATCAATTGATTGCTGATCCCCTGGCAACCACTTTCATCCCTAATTTATCCATTTACCGACAGACATCATCAAGCCAGCACCGTCGATCTTCCACCTACTCCATTACATTTTCAGCCTTAACACTATTCTAGTTTCCATACCAGTTTCGCATCTGCCTCATCTGCCTCATTGCGGTGACGTCATCCAGTCACCCAGTGCAAACACCTACTACTCTACTCTCAGTTAGTTTCACATCCTCATCCTCCCGTCACCCAGTGCATTCAGTCACTCAGTGCAAACACTACTACTCTCTGTACACTACCAATACTATGTTATCCCTTCCCAGCTCACCTGGCATTTTCCAAATATAATAATTTCTACTAAGGTCTTACTTATAAATATAAGATGTCCACCGGGTCATGACTCCCCCTAGACAATCCGATATCTACAGATGCCCACCAACCGAAGTTAATTAACCACCTCTTAAGGCCTTAAGGGTGCGTCAATTAACTCGTTGTATAACATCAACAACAAAACCACACTATACCAGCGGCTCTCCGAACGGATAACACTCCACACTCAAACATACCATTCACACGATTACGATCGCCTATACATAAAGCATTGTAACTAGAACATACGATCGCCTATACATAAAGCATGGTAACTATGAAATACGATCGCCTATACATAAAGCATTGTAACTAGGAAATCGGATTACACCAGGAATGGAGTATCATGCTAGACCACCCATTCCAGGCACGACTATACATACATACATGTCCGGATAACGGTACATCGTCCCCGGAAACACATTAATATCATTATTAAACCATGGACGTAACCCGCCACACGCGTAACTTTAACAATAAAAGCGCATAATTAATACAATTTAAAATAAGTGCATATACAATGTATACGTATAAACGGTCGCTACCGCCAGCAGCGACAACATGGTCAGCAGCAACTCCGCGTGTCGTACGATTCGTCGTCACAACACAATATTAGAGTTCAAATCCTTAATCCTACAGTGCAAATACCATTACATGTCATATAATAAGTCCTACTTAAAGTTCATATATAGTTCAAATATAACGGATATATAGTACATCACCATTCAATGTTCCACACACAGCAAATAAAGTTTGTACCACAACGTCACATGGATATGTCCAGTCGAGCCACACCCTCATCGGGATCTACTACGTCGTCGTACAGTTCTACGTCCACCCAGTCGGCAGCCGTCGTGTCGATCTCAGTCCTTGGAATACCATTAGGCGACGACCCGGTTGCCAACCCCAGCGACTCCGGTATCACTGCAGTTTTCCGGGGCCGCGTGGCCGGAACTGCCGGTGCAGTAATATGAATGGCGGTGTGTTTGTCACTACTATGGGCCGCACGTGGCTTGCATTTTAACCAATTCCACATGCGCGAAAGTAATCCACATTTGTACAACACAATTAAAATCATGAGCATCGTTACGAAAGAGCCCGCCGAGTAGGATACAAAAGATCGTACCCCAATGCCATCGACCATCACTGGGTCAATCACGGACAATGGTGCTAGCGGCACATACTTAGATTTCTGCAAATGATCCCAGGGTTGCAGTTTCAAATGCTCCACTATCATGGATTTATCTAGAACGCCGGTCACATCCAAGTGGGCCATTTCAATGGCCAGGCTAACTCGAGTGTACGTCCGACTGTAAGACGCCACCGGCTCGAATTGCCAACCCTTCCCGCTATAACCACATTTTCCGGACATCAACGCATACACACCATTACCTACGTCACATCTGTCTGTCAGTTTTCAGTCACAATGAATTTCCATAGTTTCACCGAAGGTTTGCAAAACTACCCCGATTTTCCTATTGGCAAATAATCTACTTGCGGTTGCGTTGGATTCAGACAGTTGAATATTGCAATTTCTATTGGTTGTGTTCGTTAATATGCTTACTATGCAGGGCACGTGGGTCTTGTCGACCCTTAGCTGACCCTGACACACCCTAGGCCCTTTACCTCTACACCCAGATACCGTAAAATACCCTCCAGACTTGGTGTCCAGGCCAATGCTGGTTCGACCCAGCTCTACCTTCATATAATAACCCTTTTCCGCTATCGGCTCGGCCCATGAATGTAGCCCGTACTCTATGTACCTTCCTCCGTCTATCAATGGTAACGTCGCCACATAATGTAATTTAGAATCGTCTTTCCACAAGGGGTATACTATCACGTTCCTATAGTACCATTGGTATGGACGTATCAACCGATTTCCCACACCGACCTGCTTAGAAACTGATCCCAGGTCAACGGGACTGAACAGTTCCTCAGTCAATCTCCCCAATTCTAGCGACGCAGTCTGTCTATGAAATTGTTCAGCCGATTTTTGGTAGTCATAAACCACATACTCAGCAGAGTCAATTATATGCCCCAGGCGTACCAGGGCGAACAGTTCATTCTGTCATGTCTCGTGTATACGTAATATCTTACTCACATTCCCCGTTACCTCCGCTAGACTATCGCCCAATTCATTTATGCGGTCCTTATTCATATTAATATTATGGAATGCCAATTTCACATGGGATGATAATTTGTTAGCAAAATGTACTACTCTATTAACATTACCCATTGCTGTCTTTACCACTTCACGTAGAGCATCCATGTCCCCCGAGGTAGCGGTTCCGAATAACGACGATGCTATGTCCCCGACAAAATTAAACAATCCCCGTTTCTCCATACGGTGTGTTTTCTTTACCATTGTCTGCTGTGTTTTTATGGCGATCTTTCGCACTCCTCTTATTCTATGCTGGAGGCCAAATATATCCGCGCTGCTTAAGAATGAAGTCTTTCGACTTATATCAGCCACTACACTAGCCATTTGGGCTAATCTTCCCATGAAATCACTCGGTAAATATGGATGGTCTATGGAAACTATCACCGTCCATTCCGCTCTTATTACTGATACTGATTCCGGTTCAGTTATCATAATACCGTTCGGCAATCGGTGTACACTGGAATCCTTACACATACCTAACACCATACTAACCACCACTACGGCTATGCTCAACTTAAATGCATACATGATGCTAGACTACCGCGACACTCTATCGATACTAAAATTTAAATTTTTATTGACTATGCGATGCTACACTAATACGATGCTTACTGGCACAGAGTATAAGTTAGAATGATAATTATCTGCAGCTACGGCGCAGTATGACTGCATCTATACGATCGATGAAGTCATCATATAGAGCACGCCCAAAAGCACCGATCCTGAGTCTCTTGGTGTTATTTTCGACCTCAGGTACATGACTGCGCTTGCGCAGAAAGTATGGATGTGCTGGCAGGGTTTCCATTGGCTCCGGCACACTTTCGGGTACTTCCTCCGATGTGTCCATCATCGCATCAGGAGGAATCATGTGAGTTTCGGTGGGTGACTCACGGTTTCGATTCATACTCGTACCGGGTTGACCGATGTTGTTATCAACCCTCTTACCCACCTTGCTCACCCTTGGTTCATCGTTAGAAGCGGCCCGCTTCCTACGATTCATCCCACTAGGGGTCGCACTCTTGCCCACTACCGGCAAGGTTTCAGACTCAGGGGTCTGCATCATTCTCGGATGATGGCTAGCTTTCGTACCTTTTGTGGGGTTACGAACAGGGCGTGGTCGTACCTTGTCCCAGCACATCTCTGAGTCGACTACGCGTAACTTGGCTATATTAAGTACACGCACCTTCCCAGATCGCTGATGTCGGACATGAGCCACTGGCCCGTTGATCTTAAAGATCTCATATTCGGGGTCACTGCGAGAGGTCAATTTCATCCTCTCCTCAGCTTTTACGACCACCGAATCCCCCACCTTGAATACGCCAGCGTTTGCACGCTTGTCAATTTGTTCTCGGTGAATCTCGCGAGACTTTGCCGTTTCACTACGAGCACGTAGCAATGCATTATTGAGACACGTCAGCCTCTCACTAAGATCCTGCGACGCATCTACAGGAATCACAAACGGAAGTCTTGCCCGTCGACCATACGTCAGATAGAATGGCGTATATCTGGTCGTGGAATGACGAGTACTGCGGTACGCTGTCAAGGCGGCACCCAACTCGTCTTCCCAGGTACGAGACGCATTATTCACCCCTTTCTGGATTAACTCCTTAAGAGTTCGATTGAACCTCTCGGTACGTCCATTTGTCTGTGGATGGTATGGACTCGATCGCCTATGATCTATACCGTGTTCTTTAAATCGTTCCTCCAGAGATTTAGAACAAAATTCTTTTCCCTGATCAGTTACCACTATCTCAGGGACACCATGACGCGCGACGTACTCGTTGAAGAACTTGTCTTCAACATTCTGAGACGTCTTAGCCGGAATCGGATATGCTTCTGCCCACGCAGAACAGTGATCAACGATCGTCATGATATACACATTACCCTTACTCGATTCCAACAGTGGACCGATCAAATCCATGCCTATTATCTGACTCGGATAATTGGCCATGGGCATCTCACTGTACCTTGGTCGAGTAGTGACAGGTCGATTGACCTGGCACGTCGTACACCTCTCAAGCATACGTACCACATCTTTCCTTAAAGATGTCCAAACAAACGAATCCCTTACCATATCGATAGTCTTCTGCAGACCTTGGTGACCAGCTCGTTCATGAGCCATCCGGAGTACCTTCTCACGGAACAGGGTAGGTAAGACAATTCTGGGGTACTCAGCTTCTAACGCTGAGGGCGTAACTAAAGAATACAGAATACCATTCTTAACCATGTATTCCTCTGGGGTGTTCTTAAACAACTCCGTGTATTCCTTGGTTTGCTCGATACACAACTCGTCGTAGGGAATATCGAATGTCTCTAGAGGGACATGCGGTAATGCACCCTCATCCACATCCGGTATAACAAAATCGCCAGTATCTAAGGTGGCGACCTCCACTGGACGACGTAACCTGGACAACATGTCCGCTCGAATGTTCTTCGAGCCCTGGATGTACTCTATCTTACATCCATATTCGGCAATCAGTACGGCCCAGCGCTGCACTTTCGTGTTCTTAACCTCTCCCACAAACAAACTCTTTAGGGGTTTGTGGTCAGTATACACGGTAAACTGCATGCCAAATAGATACGGTCGAAGCTTCTTTAACACATATATCACTGCGTACGCTTCCTTTTCTATCACAGGCCAATTCAACTGACTGTCTTTCAAAGTAGAGCTCATATACTGGATTACCCGCTCTACACCATTCCCATCTACCTGTACCAATATTGCACCTATCGCATAGCTAGACGCATCGGTATACAATTTATACGGGGCATTTAAATTTGGATATGTGAGAACCGTCTCACTACACAGCAAGTTCTGTAATTTCTTGAACGCTTGCTGTTCATCCGCCCCCCATTCAAAACGTTTATACTTCTTCGTTAATTCTATTAAAGGCTTAGCAATTTCGGCATAGCCTCGCACACAGGAGCGGTAATAACCTGTAGCTCCAAGGAAACTTCTTACTTCGCCCACATCGCGTGGGGGTGACATTTCCCTAATGACTTTGACCTTTTGAGCCTGAGGAGCTACTCCTTGTGCCGAAATGCGATACCCTAGCAAATCAACTGATGGCTTAGCAAAATCGCACTTCTTTTTCTTAACCTGAAGATTATACTCTCGTATCCTACGCATGACCTTACGCAAGTGCTGGGCATGTTCCGTCGGATTTCGTGAATATACGACTATATCATCGACGAACACATGCAGATATTTTCCCACGAATTCTCGAAAAATATCATTCATTGCCCTCTGAAATACGGCCCCTGAGTTCGCAAAACCAAACGGCATACGAATCCATTCGAAGAGACCTTCACTACAGACGAACGCTGTCTTCTCTATGTCTTGGCTGTCCATTGGTATCTGCCAATAGCCAGACTTCAAGTCCATAGTAGAAAATATCGTTGCGCGCCCCCCCCCCCCCATAGAATAAAAAATGTCCGATATATTCGGTAAAGGATAACTATCCTTACGACATACGGAATTCAATTTTCTGTAGTCTATACAAAACCTAGTGTCACCGTCCTTCTTAGGAACCAATGTAATGGGTGACGCCCAGGGTGATGACGAAGGTCTTATGACGCCCGCTGCCAGCATCTCAGCCACTTGGTTTTTGACTATATACTGCTTGGCCAGCGGTAAACGGTAGGCTTTCTGCCTTATAGGAAACGCATCTCCTGGTAATACCGTACACTTCACTTTGGGAACCAATCCAAGTGTCTTTGGACGAGCCGTATCAAAGATATCCGCAAAGTCTCCCAAGACCGTGTCAATATCTTTATATCCGGTCTTTTCCTTACAACTCTCATAGACATAATTCGTCTGTTCTCTATACGGATACCTAAAGGGATATACCTGGCCAAACCATACTACTACTTTGGCCCGATAATCTATCTTTGCATTTCCCAAGTGCAAAGCATCCGCTCCAAGCAAACATTCATGCCTCAATCTTGCTACTACCGTACTGGGAATAGGCCGGGCGTTCTTGAATTTTACTTGGGTTTCTCCCAACAATTCTATGGGAGAACCATTAACAGCTAAGAGCGTTTTCGCTCTTTTTAATTGGCCTAGCATTTAACATTCCACGCCATACATCTTTACGAACCAAGGATGTGCTAGCACCAGTATCCACTAAGGCATGCAAATACTCACCCTGATCCGTTAGACCGTTCGAATCTACTACTAGACGGATTAAAAACCGTTCGGTCGGTGCTTGCACCAACGGTTTTCTCCGTCCTAGTTTAACGGGCTCCTTCTCCCGCTCACTGCTTCCACGTAGGAATCTCGCCTCGGTGATGCGTCACGTCCACCGTAGCGACCGTACGCGTCAGTCCCAGGACCTGTTAGAACGAACCCATCCCTATCCTCGTAATCACTGTCCTGTTGTCGCATATTATTGAAATCACTCCTCACATTTCGAGAACATTCCCGCCGAGTAGTATGTTGGTCCCGATCAACTTCATCGATGTCCCAATCTTCTTTGGCAGGACGTTTTGGCGCTCTACGCATCACTTTGTTTTCTGGTCGTCCGATAGGTCGTCCGGACGACTGTTGTCGTCGTTCCGGCCCCCTATTGGGACAATCCCGGGAATAGTGCCCCATATGTCCGCAGCCAAAACATTGTACTATTGACGGTGTATTACCAAACATATTGTCCCCACAATCTCGGGCCATGTGGCCTTCTTTTCCACATCGAAAACAGGTCATGGGTGGCCTCTGTGGCCGAGGACGGGTTGCTATCTTACGTGTCGCATTACGGGGAGGTTGTACCTGTTGTTTGCAATCACTCTTGTAATGCCCCGTTCTTCCGCAATTATAACATGTAATATGACTTACATCTCGTGGTGATGCTGTCCTACCCGCGATTGCCTGTCTTCCCGGTGTTTGTGGGATCACCTTCTTCTCAACTGCTCTTCTTGGTTTTATCGTTTTCGGAACTGCATCCGCTGTTTGCAAGTCCCGTACCAGCCCACACAGCTGCTCTATCATTTTCGATTGTGCCGCTATCTGCTGTTTTAATTTCTTCACTACACTCCATATCTCGCACTCCTCAGCCTCCTCCAACATATTTACTTCCATTTCCTCTTCCTGTCTCCCCTCAATCTGCATTGCCTTTAGCAAATCGTTGCATGTTTCCTCCTCTTCGGAGATCTCGATTGCTCGGACCAGGGTGGTGGTTAGTTTTCTTACTATTCTCTTGCTTAACCCCCGGTCACTCAACGCCCTCAAGTATATACCAAGAATGGTACGTCGATTGTCGGCATTCTCAACCGGGTAGGCCCTACTGCTGTCTTCCTTGTACCGCCGATTAAAAGTAATCACGGTCTCGTTCCGCCTCTGCTCGGTGTTCTCAAGATCATATTTTATTCTTTCGGGCTCGTTCGTGGATACAAAGTTATTGGTTACGTACGCTGCTAACTCTTCGTACGTCACGTCCTCTCTCCTCTTTCCCACCATGAAACGGTCAACCGCCCTCGACAGCTGTCCTCTAGCCGCCCTTGTCACTACGTATGCGGGTATCCCGTCCAATCTTCCCTCATGGGCCACACATGCCCTCCGGGTTTCATCTAGGAAGGTGCGTACCTCCTCCGGCACCACCCCATCACAGGGTTGTATACGGTAGATGTTGTCCCGTATCTCCCTCCTGTACACCCTAGCTGTCTCCCGCCTTTCGCTACTGTTGACTATTTCACCCGCCATGGCTGTCCCCATTTCCCGCATAGCAGCCACTGTTTCTGGCCTCAGCTCCACCGGGGTCAATCTTTCTACTGGGGGTAACGTTGGGTCAGGCATTGTTCTTCCCGTCGCCATTTTGTTTAACTGTAATGGATGCTGATAACTACCCTCGCTACCCTTGGATGCTCTGGACAGCTGATGGCAGTGGTTATTTTGCAAATTGACGCTGTCCCGTATTCCCGATGCTGGGTCACCTGGCACCCCTCTGATTGTTGCGCCGCTACTAGGAAATCCGCCACCCGGTCCGCTATGTCCCTAACCACTATCGTTGTTGGCCGTCTCCCCTGTTCTTGGGCCATCTATTCTTACTGTACTCACTGTTTTTACTCTGGATCCTGGCAGTTGAAGCCACTGAAGATTTTGATGCCGTGTGTATCTTCAAGATTCAATCTTAGTTATACGTTATTATCTGCACTAATCGATTCGTAAGTCTTTTCCGTTTTGGGTGAAGCTTGTATGATTAGTTGCTGCGACAACTAACTTCACCGAGAACGCAAAAGATGGATATCAGCTCGCCTCGTCAGTAGATATATTGAACGATATTTGTATTCGATATCCGGGCCTGATCTGACTGTATCTCAGAGATTGAAGGTACGTTACGGTGGTCTTCCGTAATGTTCAGAGTAAAGATAACAAACTAGTGCCTTGAAGTTATCAAGGTGATGACTTTAATTCTACTGCTAACTGTACACAAGAATAAGATGACTTCTACTGTCATAAAATAATAATATTACTTTACATAAATGAAAGGTAACTCTAATTTAACTATCATCATTCTAACTCACGCTCCTAACCTATACCAACTTTACCGATCGAACTTTTCTACTATCAGTTTCCGACCCCTATCAAAACTCTAAGTCCTCCTTTTATACTCTACTAGTTCCCGTTCCCGCGTTCAGAATCTCATCCGCCATCCCTTGATCATGACGTTTCCCTTGCCCCAAACCACTTCCGGAAACGATACCACACTGAACGTGGTCCATTCGGTTCGCGCCGGTTCTGACTGGATGCAATCTATCAGCTTCTATCAACAAATACTTGTTTCTGATAATTAGCTCGTCATAGCTCGCCGTCACGTGGTGTATATACGCATCCTTTTCTAACAGGATGTTATGTCATTGACCCTAGTCGGTTCAAGTCCCCTTCCTTGCTTTTTAGGCCTATGCCTGTTATTCAGGAAGGTTAATAGCACTGGAGCTAGATGAGCTCATCATCATCTGATGTTATTGTGCTTTCTATATACACTCGGGTCAGTCAGGTCATTGTTACTACGTCCATTATGTTTAACACTTCTCATCGGTTCCTCTGGATTCCTACTACCGTACTAATTTGTAAACTACTGTTCGTACCTACTGTTGAATACTATCAATTGATTGCTGATACCCTGGCAACCACTTTCATCCCTAATTTATCCATTTACCGACAGATATCATCAAGCCAGCACCGTCGATCTTCCACCTACTCCATTACATTTTCAGCCCTAACACTATTCTAGTTTCCATACCAGTTTCGCATCTGCCTCATCTGCCTCATTGCGGTGACGTCATCCAGTCACCCAGTGCAAACACCTACTACTCTACTCTCAGTTAGTTTCACATCCTCATCCTCCCGTCACCCAGTGCATTCAGTCACTCAGTGCAAACACTACTACTCTCTGTACACTACCAATACTATGTTATCCCTTCCCAGCTCACCTGGCATTTCCCAAATATAATAATTTCTACTAAGGTCTTACTTATAAATATAAGATGTCCACCAGGTCATGACTCCCCCTAGACAATCCGATATCTACAATCTGTGCACGAGTTTGAGACTGTCATTATTAATACCGGGTATATCCACCTTGTGCCTGGATGACGGCCTGGACACGACGTCTCATGCTGGTCACCAACCGACTGATACGCCATTGTGGTATTCGTTGCCATTCAAGATGGAGTGCGTCTGTTAATTCCTGTAGGTTCTGCACAGGAGGATCCCTCCTTCTCACCATGTTTCCCAGAATGTCCCAGATATGCTCAATAGGGTTCATGTCAGGGCTCCTTGCTGGCCATGGTAGGGTTTCGATGGCATTCTGGCGGAGGTATTCATGCACAGCTCTAGCACGATGTGGTCGGGCGTTGTCATCCATGAATATAGGGTGGGTTCCAGGTGCATGATTTACAAAATGAGGGACCACAACTCTATCCAGTATGGAATCTTGATATCTTTGTCCATTTAGTGTTCCAGGTACAGTCAACAGATCCAGCTTACAATCAAATGAGATGCACCCCCATATCATAACGGAACCTCCACCAAATGGAACTTCTTCCATGATGTTACGTTGGTCGTACGCCGTGCGTCTGGACCTCCATACACGAGTTCGACCATCTGTGGCATGAAGCAGGAACCGACTTTCATCGGACCAGTGTACCCGTCTCCAGGATCTCATGTTCCAGTGTCTTCTTTCGTTGCACCACCTCAGACGATCCTCTTTGTGGTGTGCAGTGAGGAGAGGACGTCTGACAGGTCTCCTAGCTTTCATGCCAGCAGCATACAGTCTCCTTTTGACGGTAGACATTGACACTCTATTGCGCGTTTCCCATTGCTGGCTGAGCACTCTGCTGTTGGTGAATGGAGATCTCCTAACAAGGCGTACTAGGGCTCGATCATCACGGGCAGTAGTCTTCTTCGGTCTTCCAGATCTAGGCCTGTCCTTCACCTCGTTAGTTTGCCCATGTTTTGCAATCAAACGACTGATTACAGTATGGTTAATGTTCAGCTGTCTGCCAATCTCTCTGCATGACATACCAGTGGTATGCATGCCTATGATTTGCCATTTCACACGATCACTTAACCTTCGTCTTGCCATAGCGGTTCACAATCAAGAGCTAATTCTCTCTGTACAAATAAACCACGGTCATGAACACAAAATTCCTAATATTGTTGCCTAAATCTGTATGTAATGTTCTACACCTCAAACTGGACTTTTACATAACTGAACACGTGTGCTGTTTCCCGCCACGCACGGACATCAAGCGGCGTGAAGTCATGCATGCATGTGCATTTCGTACTTGGAATTATGTCAGCTAACGCGGGGACAAAAAGTATGGCAGCCTAGTTGTACCATCATGTTTCTACGTTCTATTGTTTTTGCTGGTGCTTAACTTTTGCACAGGTGTATATATATATATACACGCTGATTAATGAATTGTTTTTGCTGGTGCTTAACTTTTGCACAGGTGTATATATATATATATATATACACGCTGAATAATGAATTTCCAGACTTTCAATTTCAAGGTAACTATACAGGTAAGCTGATGACTATTTTGAAACTATTTTGCCTGTGTGCTTTTAAAGGTTTGCTGCCTCTGGCCACAACAATGCCAGGTCAAATTAGTTTCAAAATATTCAACACGATGTTGATTAAACAGTAAAGAAATACAATTCGTACACTTGCCGGACTATTCAATGGTCATGAAAATGACTGTTGAATAAATAGCAAAGACAATTCGAACAGCGTCTAGTCAAATTAGTTTCAAAATATTCAACAGCATGTTGATTAAATAGTAAAGACGTGCAATTCGCATACTTGACTGCTGGCTATTCAATGTTCCTGGTGGAGCTAGATACATCATTCATTACACATTTTGATTGTGACGTCCAGCTACATCTGACCTAAATAATTATGATGTCATATACAGAAAAATCCATTATCATAGAAAATGTCCTATGTCTAATTGCCGTCCAAGAGACCATTGTGGTTTTTCTTTTGCAATTTATTACTGGAATTATAGGATCGGTTATCCAACCAGTCATTCCAGTGGTAAACTTTCAAAACAAGTTCTCCAGCGAATAGCTAATACAAATGGACACTTCTCACGATCACCGCAAGAAGCCATTTGTGGTCAGTTTGATAAAGTGCTAAAGTGGACATATAATAGACACTGCGAGTGGGCGTGAGCTTGAGTACTTTCATCTGCAGAAGGAATGATAAACATGTTTTGTACGCAGTCCTCCAGCAAAAGAAGAGTACTTATTTAGAGTAGTTATTTGGAGTTCCGTTGGCTGGTTATTAAAATAATTAAGCGGTCATCACGGCGCAAACTCTATTACAGTCGGATTAGAACAAATAAGAGAACTCGCCATGAATCACGCGCATGAAGATAATAATTATGAGATATCCAGCAATCTAAAAATAGAGCCGTGTCTTCGCGCCAAGAATTATTAGATCTAGTATCGATGGAGATCTCGCGAGACACAGCCCCACAATACCCTGCGTGAAATGGCCACGCCTATAGGCAATTCTAGACATAAATAAATAGAAGCGTGCCCGCTGGAGCGGACACGCAATGATATTCGCTATGGTGAGAATATGTTTCATTTGCGGGAATCGAGGACTAACGGAGGGACATACAAATTTGAAAGTGGTTTAGCTTATTGGGGTGAATTGTTGTCAATGGTCATAAGTTATTAGAGGGCATGATTCACTGTCGCGTGGCACTTGAGAATTGTTACAGTCATACAAAGCAAGTAGCAATATTTAAAAATAACACAATACTGCGTGTGATCATTAGTCATTCGTCATGAGCCGGTGAAGTGTTTGGACACTCATCGCCTCTTGAGAATTGCTGACAATCACAGGTAATCAGGTCTAATAATAGGGATGACAGAATGATGGAATCGATGAAAATTGTAAATGACGGAATGTCTAACCAATAATGGATAAGTGAACAAATTGTAATGTCCCAAAATATATATGACGAAATTATTGGAAATAGTAAATGACGGAATAACTGACCAATGAATGGGTAGAGAGGGCGAAGGCGATGCAATAGAGAAAGGGTATAAGAAGAAGAACCCAGAACTGAAAGAAGGAGGATCGACACCACCTTCGACGCATGTGAATTTGACTAGAGTCACTCGAGAGATCCGGTTTTCTGTTCTGGGCAGCTATTGAAGGGTTAATGATTCTCATGAGGAGAACTTGTCGAAATATCAGCTTTGATCATACAAGTATGGTCATTGAACAATCCTGCATCGTTAAGATATAGAATCTACAAATCGTACTGTTTATATTAATTTATTAAAGAGTCATTAATCAGCTTCGGAAATTCGAGTTTTGCTTGACTAGAATCCAGAGGGAGACATACCACCTCCCCCGTACCTGGAAAAGGAAGCAACGCAGTCAGATCGACAGTCAAATAGACTACACCCACCACACTGATACAGCTGAAAATTCACAATATGTCTCCCCATATTCCATTGAAGCAGGTTTTCTTACACCTCGCCCATGCACGATCGGGTCTAAGGACTCAAACTCCACTGCTAAAGCTATTGCTGCATGAAGAGTGGTGGGTCGCCCAGACTGTACGTGCTTCTTAAGTTCTATGCTTCCAAGACCATTGATAAACTGATCTATTACCCATTCGTCCTGTGCCTCCATTGAAATTCTGGGGAAAGCCCTGGTTGTAAGTCTTCGTAAGCTGTAACCAAACTTCATTGCACTCTCATTGGGTCTTCGTACTCGATTCCTGAACTCCCCCTGTATGCAGATTCTCGCTCCACTGGATTAAATCTCCTACCCAGCTCATCTACTAACTGGTGGTAATAGGGTTCCTCACTTGGCGAAAGATCTCCTAGCACATTTCTAGCTGGTCCTACTAAACTCATGGCCAATTGCATTGCCTTCTCCCTTGTGGTCCACTGATTCCAGTCCACCACCGTCTCAGAGTGCCTATAGTAATCTAACCACTTGACGGATTCCCCATCATAATGATCTGGGTCTTTTTGCTTCCGATTGGCTCTTAGCGACATCTGACAATAGTTAGCTGAGGGCCTCGATCTCACATCTCTGCTCGGTGCTGCTGTCTCTCTACTATATGGTACATGCCTTCCATCCCCATAATCCAAATGTTCCATATCATCTCACCCCCTGTTTCCATTCAGGTTGAGACCATGCTGGATGTTTCCCTCACAGCCAGCCATTGATCTGTAATCAGCTAGTGGAATATACTTAGTTTGTACTGGCTGCATAAATTCATCTCCACTACCCACATTTTGTCTTCTCCATTGAGTATCAGAGCTACTAGGCTCCTCCACATTTCATTAAAAAATTACTCCGTCCTCTACCAGTGCATCATCTTGATTAGGTGACATCACGCAACCCTCGGTCATCAAGTTGTCTACTGAGTTATGAAACTGTATGTTATCTGGCCAGTTATGCCGGTCATCAGCCATGTTTGCCTCAGTCCTTGTCTCCGCATCTGCCTCCATCTGTAGCTCTATCTGCTCATCTGGTGATCGAACATTCTGTAATTGTATGCATGAGAGCAGTGCTCCAAGATCGATCGGCAGCCATTGTATAAAGATATGTCCAGATATGTCCAATCAGCTCAGTCTGTCTATCCCTGAGTAATCCACCTCAATCCTGGTTATGGCACCAACATTTCTGTAGCAACCCTGACCTTCCTAACCTAGCCAAGGGATGCTTCAGATGGAAAACATCAGATTTGAACTGTGATGTAGGTGTGAGATAGTGTGAGTGGGATTATTTAGAGTGAAAAGCCGAAACGGCAATACTCCGTACTTTCCGCCTCAATTAGCAATTAATTAAATAAAATTAATTGCAACAAGGTCAGAAATAGTCCCTTTAAGCCGATGCGGTACTGCGTGTGATGATTAATATTAAGCCGAAACAGCGATTAATCACACAGGTATTAACGATCTGGTGTGTACACGTGGGTGCATGGTTTGTGCAAAGAAATGATAATGATTAGTAATTAGCCAGGCCTTCAAGTTATCTTAAGCCGAGACGGCAATTAACTCCATAAAGGTCGGTAATACATTCACTTTGAGCCTAATCAACTGAAATGATTGAAATAGTGTGGTTAATTTTAAGCCGAAACGGCAATTAAACCACACAACTGTGCCTTGATTATGACATGAATATGCGTGCGTGTAGTGTAAAGTACATGCGTGTCACAGTTAACCATCGCCTTGTTGTGTTCCATACGATAGCCTCTGATTGTCCTCCAATACCAGGTTCAGACACTAATATTCTAGGATTGAGGTTAAAGGGATAATTGCCAGCAGCTCTTTGTGCTACTGAGCAAGAAATTGACAAGATGGAATTTAAAAAACCTGATGTTTATTTACAATAACTCTCGCTAATCAGCGACCGGAAACACGACTGGATGTGTAGTAAAAATACTACTTTTTGTTTACATATGACGTCATTTGACAGGGGAAATCTCCCACAGCCCGGGGACGTCTAAATTCTATTAATCTGGTTCATGAGAAATGGAAATTCATACTCCACACATTCAAGAAAGGGAAAAATATATCTACAGTTCTGATTAATTAATAATCAGAAGAATCCAATACTAGAAATTAGTTTATCACAATATTTGCGGCTAGGCTACGCCCCCCTGTCGCTGCAGACCGGTTCGGTAAGATGCGGTGATGGCAAACGATAACCTACCATGTACCGCAATAATAATATGCATATTGCAGCGGTAATGCCTGCAATATGCCTATTATTACCGCGTACAATGCGGTGAATAAACCCTCAATACATTACATTACCGTACCTAAAGTGCGGTAATTATACTTTGGTACGTAAGCGGTAACAAACGTCAAAATGCGGCGAAGCGTCAGATCAAAGATTGGTGAGTTGCTGAAAACAAGCCAACTCCTCGACTATTGGCTGAGCGGTGCTATTTATAAGATTTTGCAGAGTGACGTCATGAATAAATTAACATTCCGCGCGTTCTGACGTTCCGTGTTTTATGGTCGTTCCATAATCTAAAATAAAAAAATGAATTCGAAATTAATTTTAGATGATTTTAGGCCGAATGGAAAGGAATTTCGTTTATTAGCCAGTTTTCACATCAATCATTATGTATTTATTACAACATCAATCTGTTTCTCTATTATTGGCATATCTATCCAAACACTATTGGCTGGAAACAAGGTTAGATACATGTTGTATTAAGTTTCCGTGCAAAACCCAAAATCAAAATAATTCCGGTTACTGTAGACTACTAATCACTGGCTTGAAAATGATGTGACATGACAACCTTTGGAAAAATTTAATTTTTAGCCCCACGTTCCCCACACACAGGGCCTTGCCCCTGGGGATTTGGGGTGGGGTTTGGGTCGGGTGTGTGTGGGGTGTGTTGTCCATCATCTCCATGCCAAAATTTCAATTGTCATGCACAGCCCTGTCCATATGTGCAATCATCTATCCAAGTTCAAGTTCAAAGTTGCTTTATTTCATGGTTTTTCTATACGTGTAAATATAATCTAAACAGGCAGTCCATCAATTTCAAAGGCATGGCCACATTTCCTGCCATCGTTTCTATTTTTTCTTAAATTTATTTATCTTTTTAATTATTTGCTTTCTATTTGATTTTTGGCTAATTATTGTCCTTTGTAATGTGTTACTCAGGTAATATGTGTGCTATTTTAAACTTGCTTTAAAATCTAATGCCACGCTTGTGAATGTAAGATGAACTTGTTCAACCTTCCTGTTCCCTGATTTATTCTATCTTCCTTGCTCCTTGCAAAAATATTGTCTCCCATTTCTTTGCCGACACCAATCGTGGACATTTTGATCAATAAATGTGTGTCCACTTGATTTTTATTGGAGGTGTATCACTGGAATGACCGGCTCCGGTTATTCCAGTGATGCATTTTCGGGAATGGTCTTCTCTCGGCTTGCGAATGGATTTTCCCTAAACACTGTCACAGCTTTCGCCATCAATATCCTTTTGCTGCTATGTTTTGGTAATTTGTATCCAAACTGATTAATCGAGTAATCACATTTATTCTTAAATAATCGATCGCGATTACTCAGCTATTTCAGCTGCTAATCATCATACTTGAATAATTGTGAAAAACTTCAACTGTATTCGCAAGGTGTCATCCAAAGACTAAAACCATATATGACACAGGCCATGGTTAAAACACTGTACAGCACCTTGATCCTCCCGCACCTCACTTACTGCAACGCTGTTTGGACTAACACCTACAAAAACAGAATATCCAAAATTCAGTCTCCAAAAAAACATCAAACTATTTTCTAGGCCAGCAGAGGGCCAAAACATGTTCAAAGCAGAAAAATTGCTTAAGCTCACCGACATAGGAAAATCTCAAATGCTAACTATTGTCAAAGACTTCCACCACAACACTTTACCCAAATCTATAGCCCTCTTCTTTATAAACAATATTAACATCCACCAACATAACACTAGAAGCAGACATAAACTACATGAGCAATACACACGGACAGACATAGGAAAACACCGAATATCATTTGCAGCCACTAAACTCTGGAACAACACAAAACAGGAAACACGTGAGAAAATTCTATCAACAAAATTCTGCAAGAAAACAATAAAAAACCACATGATTAACACATACTAGTATTATCTAACTCATGCAGTACAGCTCAAAAACGTCTACAAAACAAGGTAAAGAATGCTACTACTACTACTACTACTATTGCTACTACTACTAGAAAGAATTATGACTAGATGACTCCACTTGCTATTATATCCAATAATAATTTCAATTACCATAGTAACAAACTACAGGACGAGCAGGAGAATGAGCACCCATCCCCTCCATCCCCCTTCCCTTGTCCAAGGATGCTCCCCATTAGCCAGGATCCTGTAAACAGTATATCATCATTATAAGTAAAAGTACCCTCCCCCAAAAATATATAAATGTTTATTGTTGTATCTATAATCAGACATCCATGTATATTATTGAACTTGACTATGTTCTGTGCTTGTCTGTTACGTAACTGTCTTGTCCTTATTTACTACCCATATGTATCATTAAATAATAATAATAATAATAACCCAAGTGACTAACTCTTACACACACCCTGTTACAGTATTATATGCTGGTTCGCGGACTGAGAGAGGCCCACTCCAGGAGTTTTTCTTTCCACTGTAATGACTGACAAGATAATTGAACCGGTGGTGAACTCTGGGGGTATGGTGTGGGGGTGGGGTTGGAGTGGGGTGGGAGCGTGCTGGGGGTGTGGGGAGGGGTGGTCTCCTCTTGACCCGCGAATTGACATATTTCCTCTTTGAAATTTAAACTGTTTATGTGGATCAAGGGCCAAAGGGTTAATAAGGAAGTAGTAAATGTAATGTCTGAATTTATAATTGTTTGTGTAAGTACTGTCTTGTCTAATTTATATATATACCTGTATATATGTGTGTAAGGTGTCCGCCATAACAATAGGCACTGCCTTAGGCAGACAACCTGGTATGATTTGTGAATTCGTTTATCTTGGAATTATTGAATAAATAATCTTGAATCTTGAATCTATAAAATACGTAAATTCCAACCTCTTATTTACTTTTTTTTAATAACATCGGTCACAAAAATTGTCATTTTGCTCTGTTAATGTATGTCCAATTAAAGGCCAAGGGAAGACTGTTTTTTGTGGATGTATCACTGGAATGACTTGCCCGAGAATCGAGCCCGGCATTCCAGTGATACAATTCCAAAAATCAGGGTTGGGTTTTGGACAGTCCAAAACTAACTTTGAGCAGACATTGTCCAAAACCTGTCTAAAACCTGTCTTAAATGGTTTAAACCAGTCCAAAATTGTCCAAAACTGTCCAAAACTATGTTGGACATATCACCATACTCTTATGCATCATAATCCTATTAAAAAATAACAAGAAATCAAAGATTGCATTAAAAGCACTATATTAAACAAATCCATTTATTATATGAGTTATTACATTTTTATCAAATACATACAATTAAAACTTAAAAGGCTTAATTAGGTTTAATTAGTAGTCCAAATCAGACAGCCCTCTCAACATCCTGTAGCAAAACACTAGCTTTGACGCTTTCTCTACTCCAAGCCTATTACGGATTTTAGTGTGGATATAGCTAAAATTGCTAAAAATTCTCTCAATCGATGCTGATGATGCTGGTGCTTCAAGCAGCTGAATAGCCATATCAATAAAATCACCTGGCACACCTAGTGTTTTCAAGGCCTTCCACCATGTCACTGAAGGCACTTGAACTGCATCATCACAGAAATATGATGCAGGAAATGGGCTGCTTTTAGCCTGGTATGCAATAAATGTTGCTATAAAGCTAGGGTTCTTAGCTATTATCCAATTGTTCACTTCTTCAAACTGTTTCGCTACCAGCATCTCGCTCTGAAACTTTGGATGTAATGTGTATGCGACAAGATGCTCTGGCAGGATTGCCTTGCTGAAACGTGCTAACAGAGTTTTCTTGTGTAGTTCTAGCAGAGTGTTGTTTAGTAATTCAAGTCAAACATGGAATGCATCGGCTAGTGTTGATGTGTCACTCTGACATGTGTCAATTGCTATTGAAATTGGCCGAAGTTGTTCGGCTAAGTCTCTTGCATTTCTAAACAGGTTAAAGTCCATTATCTTCTTGACAATAGAATTATCTATTTCTCCTTCATGGTCTTGTACAATTTTCATGAAATGTGGACGGTTGTGAATGAAGGAGTCAATACACGCGAGTTGACTCTTCCATCTGGTGTCACAAGGAAGCTGTGGCTTAACACTACCAATACATTCCGAGAGCCAGGATAGTGGCTTGTGGTGATTCCTGAAATATTTTTGAATCTCAACTACATGCTTAATTAGCGTATCCGGTGTTATGTCTTGCCCTAGTAAGTTTAGCCAGTGTGCAGAACAGCCATAGACAATAAGATCATTGTCATCAGCCTTCAAACCATCACGCATTTTTTCCATGTTCTTTGCATTATCTGTGACAATGCTCTTAACTGTACAGTTGTATTTTGTCTTAGCATATTGTATTGTCTCTTGACACTTCACCTTACAGTTTTCAGCACTTTTAGTCATAGAACCAGTGTCAAAGCTGTTTAGGAAGAAGCTCTTTCCTTCTACTTGCGAGCAGGATGCTATGATAGGTTCATTGTGAATGTTACTCCACCCATCCTCCACTAATGTTGCTGTCTTGCCATCAAGAATCACCTTCATATCCTCTGTCACCTGATCATGCACAGCATCTAGAAGCTTTCCACCAATCAGTTTACGTGAAGGGGGTTTATATCCTGGGCGTAGCATACTAACAACTTTTATGAACTGCGGATGTTCAGCCATTGAAAATGGAAGGTTACAAGCATAAAACAACCTGGCGACTTCTATATCTATTGCTGACTTCATCGCTGAGGTGGTAGTGATACAATGTCGGCTCAGATCGGGTTGAATTGAGAATTGAACTGGACAGGTTGGTGAAGGTGGTGCTGATTGTGATGGCAATTCTTCTCTTAGTCGCTTTGTGCATGGTGCAGCTGATGGTTTGTCCAGCTGAAACAAAGAAAAGGGATATTACATGTGCTATATAAGCCAAATGTAGATATACACCCTACCTGGTCCAAGCCATTTGGGGACAAGATATGATAATCTTTTTAAAAATTTACATTGAAATGACTGGCATTGCAACAAAATCAGTCATTCCTATGTTGAATTTTCAAAAGTAATTAATTTTATGTCATAATTCAATACATTTAAAATTTGGAATGGATAGAGTTAAAGATAGACCACCCTTCTGTCAAATAAATTCATGTTTTTATTTATTTTCAAAACTTTGGGACTTGCTGAATATTAGTTTGACTGTTTGCATCAGTCTATCTGAAGGGTGTTAGTGTGCTATGCCAAATTGTTTTCATAATATTACTGTAGTAAAGGTATTCAGGCAAGAGTATTTCTGAAAACCCTGGGTTGCAGAAAGTATAGGGTTAAGCAGATCATTGTGTGTTATTTTCTAATCTTAAGCCAGCGCCCTCACAGGCCAATTATCACACCTATACCATTGAATTGTAAAGAGGCTCTAAAGAAGCATGTGATTGTGGTTATCAGAGATTATCAGACCTGGCTCTATTACTAGCATGGCAAAGAGAATAATTAACTCAGGTATCTGAACTAAAGGTGAGACATCCTGTTGATAACCCCTATGCGGCCAAGACAATTACAGTGAATAGTATCCTTACCTACATTGTACATTATGACTTTTAAACACAACGTAGCACACATTTTTGAAAATTTTTCACTGAAATGACTGGCTTAGTAAAAGCGGCAGTCATTTCACGAGTAAATTTGTTTTCCAGTCAAATTAGTTTCAAAATATTCTGCAGTTTTCCCGCATAGTGTCCTTGAAAATGATAGCTGAGGAATTCATCGGTGAAAGGGTTAAGGCATGTATTAGATATATTGGACTCCTAGCACTCCAATGTCAACAAAAAACATTTTTCAAATAAAATTAAAAGATAAAGTGTTTTTTTATTTTCAACAAATTTGTCATCGCCCAACAAAATTGTTGAAAAATGAAAACCAGTTTCCTTGGTATAGTCACAATAAAATATAGAATTTTTAATTATTGACATTAGAGGGCAAGGGGTTAAGCATTAATTTTATTTACCTTCAAAATCTTGATGTCTTTGCTGATATGTGTGTCTGCACTGTCTGTATCAGCCAGTTCAACAGGACTTTCAGTAGACTTCTCATGCTTCTCATAGTGTATTTTCATCCTTGCTACCTTGTTGACAACTGTGTACTCACACTCTCTACACTTAAGCCATTTGTTTGCCATTAATCTTAACTTCCAAAAAGGGCTTCCAAATTGGATCCTTAGGCCTACCACCTTTGAAATACATATTAACTATTTCAAATGCCATCAACACATAAATATTCAGGACAACAGAAGAATTCAAAGATTAATGTAGCACAAGGATATCTTTTTACTAATTGTCTAATTGATATCTAGCATTAACTGAGGATAGATGAAAACATGAAGAATCTAATTTATATTCTATCAGCTTAATGCCTTAATCCCAAATTTGCATAAGATCTTATGTAAACATAGCTAATGTGTGTACTGTGTAGTGCATTCTAAAATAGCCTTAGAGAGCAAGGGTCATCAGTTAATTGTTGAAACAACATCTTAGCAGACTATATTTTCTCTATGAGTTTAAGATTCTTCCATAGGCCATGAACATTTTGCAGGAAATAGATTTAGACACAGAGACAGTTCTCAATAATATAAACATCTAGCTGTACATAGGTAGTCTAATATGTTTACATTATTGATTAAATAGGGTTTCTGTGGGTTTAACACAACTGGTCGAAATATACAGAGTTAAAACATTTAAGACAAACAACAGTTGAAAAAAATTAACCCATGGATTATAGAAAGAAGCAAATAAGACTCCTAATTTATTGAAATCATATGTGTCCTTTTAGATTATTATTATTATTATTATTATTATATAGCAATAAAGTATCCAAAAATACATGTAGATAACCATCCATCAATATGTGCATGTACCTGTATGTGTCTAAATGCTATATAATTGTTTTAAGAAAATTACATTTCAGAAAAATATTTTTTATACCAATATTCTAGGTTTTGGACAGTTTTGGACAATTTAAGGTGTCCAAAATCTATTTTGGGCCGACGGTTTAAACCACTAGTGTCCAAAACTTGCCAACCCTGCCAAAAATAGTATTCTATTGGCCTCCCAAATGCCCTTCACTGGGCTGTAAATGGTAAACAATCTAATTTTCTTGCTCATCTGGGTTCATGAAGGTTATTCCTGGTAATCCGCCACTGTAACCGCTGGCTCGACTAGTTGATTCAGCTGTTTCAGTTGCTGATATTCAGAGATGACCTCCACCGGACTAGTAATGGATACTTTAAGATGACCATAGACCACTATTATTAGCATTCGTCATTATTATTAACCCTTTGACACCCATACCAGCAACTTCTGTAGTAATTTAGATTTTCTTGAACAAATTCATGGCTTAAAGGGTTAATTATCATTACCTATCCAGACCGATGATCAGCTCTCATCATTTCAATTTTCAGTTGTGTACATGTAACAGCAACATAGAATATTTTTGCCTGATTGAAACTAAGCCGTGTATAATCTTGCCAAGACAAGGAAAATATCTCTGGCATCTTCCTCCCCATAACTCTTTCCAACCATAGTTGTTTCGGCTTTTTTCTTCTTCTATCCTTACCATGCCAATCAAATTCCCCTGCTCATCCTGTAAGAGACCTGTTAGAACTAATCAAAAAGCCTTATTATGTGACTTGTGTTCGGAGTGGGTTCACTTAAGATGTTCTAAACTCACTGCTTCTGATTATCTCCATCTTGAGTTAGATGACCAACCATGGTGGTGTCTAAACTGCAACAAATCTTTATTCCCTTTCAATCACATTAATGATGATGCTGACTACACACTTGCAATCATGAATCCACATGTTGAATATAACTACATAGAGCACATACAAGACCTAATCCTAAATCCCTTCAAATGTAACACCCACACATATAGAGACATCAACTCAAAAGATGCTAGAACTAACTTATCCATACCTCCACAAACTTGTAACTATACGCTTCTAAGCAAACTTAATGACTTTATAACAAATAGTAAAGAAAGCATTGCACTCTCACTCATGCACGCAAACACTCGATCGATACTGAAGAACAATGACAAGTTAAATAATTTCCTATATATGAGTGCACATGAGTTTGGAATTATTGGAATTACAGAGACTTGGCTAAAATAAACTCACCTACTACTCTAGTTAACAAGAATAACTATACATTTATCAAAAAGCACAGATCTGACAAAATTAACAAGGATGGTGGAGGTGGTGTAGGCATGTACATAAAAGACAATATTCAATTCATTTTGCGTGAAAACCTTTCCATAATGGAAGAATACATTGAAACAATATTTATCGAAATTCTGATTAAAAAATGTAGAAATAAAATTGTTGGTACAATCTACAGGCCTCCTGACAGTGACAACAAACAATTCATTGAAGCTTTGAGCAGAATTCTGGATACAATACAAAAGGAAAATAAAACAGCCTACCTTATGGGTGATTTCAATATTGATCTGCAGCAACAGAAATGTTGTCATACCAAAGACTTCATTAACTTATTAAATACCTACTTTTACTATCCGACAATAACTAAACCAACTAGAATAACAGAATCTACGGGGACCATCATTGACAACATATTCTGCAATAATATTAATCGCAATATCAGTAAAACTCATCTCGGAATTTTTGTAACTGATATCTCAGATCATTTACCTATATTTCTCCTAGAAAAACAACAAACATACCAGAAACAATTCGAACAGGAAAAATTTAAATGCAGAGATTACTGTCAGGTCAAAACATTGAAACATTCAAAAGCTTTCCAATGAAAGAAAGTAAAAAATATAAGCATAACCCAACTAAACCTTGGCTTACAAGTGGATAATAGCTGCCTGTCATACAAAACATCAGCTTTACTTAACATTTATCAAATGTCAAACTAACTACAATGAAATTCAGTTTAAAAAATATAGAAATAAATTATTCAAATAATAAAAACAGCTAAGAAAACATATTATCACAAGAAATTTGAACAGTCCAAAAATGACATAAAAGAGACATGGAAAACCATTAAATCACTTTTAAACAAGACCAATACGGCACAACAGACACAATTTCTTCACAAGAATAAGGTCATTACCAATAAATTCGAAATTGCCAATGGATTCAATGATTATTTCGTAAATATAGGACCAGAACTTTCGACCAAAATCCAATCAACATCCAAGAAAAATTTTTCTCATTACCTTACAGGCAGCTATCAATCATCATTCTTCGTTAACCCTACTAACACTGAAGAGGTCTTTAACGTTCTAAACAAACTCAACCCAGCCAAAAGTGCCGGAATCGATGGTTTTAAGTGGCGCATTTATAAAACCTGTGTTATGGATATCCTTATCACATTTAGTCACATTTGCAACTTATCCCTAGCACAAGGCATTTTCCCATCAAAACTAAAAATAGCACGTGTTACACCAATTTATAAAGCCAAGGATTCTACTAACTTCTCAAACTATAGACCAGTCTCCATACTTCCACTTTTCTCCAAGTTACTAGAGCACCTTATGTACAATCGACTGACAAATTACCTGGACAAAAAGTCCATTTTATACAAATCGCAATATGAATTTCGTGAGAAACATTCAACAATGCATGCAATAGCCGAAATGACGGAAAAAATTATTGAATCACTGGAAAAAACCCAAAGTATAATAGGCATCTTCTTGGACCTTTCAAAAGCTTTTGACACTATCAACCACCAGATCTTACTAGAAAAACTTGCCTATTATGGTATAAGAGGCAGTGCACTCACCTGGTTCGGGAACTACCTAAGTAAAAGAACACAATGCGTACAATATAATGAGATATGCTCTGAAAACAGGCAATTAACTTGTGGTGTTCCTCAGGGATCTATTCTTGGCCCATTGCTGTTCCTTCTTTACATGAATGATCTACCTAACATATGCAAGCACATGTCATTAATACTGTTCGCTGATGACACAAATGCTTTTTGCTGCGATGACAACATAGACACCTTATACAGAAAAACAAATAAGGAAATGGAAGAAATTACTGACTGGTTTTCAATAAACAAATTACCGTTGAATGTTGACAAAACAAATTATATGTTATTTACAAATCTCAAACTAAAAAAAGATGAAATTCCAAAAATCTACATAAACAAAAAAGAAATTGAGGAGGCCCTATTTGCCAAATTCTTGGGAGTATATTTGGATAAACATTTGACCTGGGTTAAAAAAATCGAGATGGTAACAGCAAAGGTGGCAAGAGGCATAGGTGTCATACAAAGACTAAAACCTTACATGACACCAGCTACTATTAAAACTCTATACTGCACCCTTGTTCTTCCGCATCTCACCTACTGTAACGCTATCTGGACGAATACACACAAAAGCAACCTAACAAAACTACAAAGTCTACAGAAAAAGGCACTAAAACTCTTTTCTAAACCAGCAAAGGGCCAGAATATATTCAAGTCGGAAAAGCTATTAAAACTAAAGGACATAGGCAAACTACAGATGTACACCATTGTAAAGGAGTTTCACCACAATACATTACCACAATCCATAGCCTCCAATTTCACACTAAGCACAGACATCCACAAACACAACACTAGGACAAAACACAATTTACACACTCAATTTACATGAACAGAAATAGGAAAACGACGAATTACAATAGCAGCCACAAAACTATGGAACAGCACCAGTACCAAACACCATCAATGACAGACAGTGTACATATAAAGCAACATCAAAGAAATAATATATGCATGCAGCTTGTCGTTAATCTTCTTTTCTGTTGCTAACAATTTTGAATGTAATGGCGAGATAATTGATGAAATGGTGCTCCACATTCCTAGTTCATGGCATATATTTCTAAAGTCAGCAAGCCAGGACATTTTACTAGTGTAAGGAATATTCTGACATGCACTGAATGCATCCGAAATCAGCATAGATGGTTTAACATGGGCCAGTCTGTGGTGCTACTTAGTTATGGCTAAAGTAATGTCCTTTACTAAAGGGTACTCTCCAACCTCGGCCCGAACAGCCCAGTTGGATGCTCTTTTATTGACACCTAAAATGTACTTACAAAATTTCAGATGTATCGATTCAACAGAGAGCGTATTATATTTCACTATGGACTTTACTGAAGGACCCCAGACATCACAGCAATACAATAATACAGGCTTGATAAGGCAGTGAAATAATTTGAGACTTACCTTAATAGGAGGAGTTGCATTGCAATCGATAATTACTGGCCAGTTTTGACCTGACCCCCTGGACCCAGCCCCGGGGGTGGGAGGTGGGTGTTTGGTCAGAACAAAATTCCAAACATGTCATGCACATCCTTGCCCATCGGTATAATCATCCAAACAGATGTGTGTGTTCTCGGCTTTTCCAAAGCATTCGACAAAGTCGGTCACTCAAGGCTTATCGAGAAATTAAAATGGTATGGCATTAATGGCGAAGTAAACCGATGGATCCACAGCTTCCTATCTAACAGAACTCAATCTGTAGTTGTCGATGGCACATCCTCCAATTGCGTTCCAATTGTCTCTGGTGTCCCACAAGGTGCTGTATTAGGTCCATGCCTGTTCTACATAAACGACATAGCAGATAGTCTAACATCTACAACATGCCTATTTGCTGATGATACCATGATCTACCTGGCTGTTAAGAGCGAGAATGACACCAAACTTCTACAAAATGATCTCAACCTGTTGGTAAAATGGGAAAACACCTGGATGATGGAGTTCCACCCTGATAAATGTGAGATAGTCAGCATCACTCGCAAAAGAAAGCCTCTAGACTACCCATATGCAATCCATGGTCATCAACTCAAACACACAGACAACATCGAATATCTGGGTGTCAAAATATTACAAGGCCTTCGCTGGGACAAACGCAAGTCTTCCGAGTGTTCTCATTCCGTTGCTTTCGCATGTGCTTTTTATAAACATCCAGCGCAGCGAAGCATGCCGACTTGCACGATTTAACATAGTTTATTATCATCCAGTTGCTTTTGCATTTACTTTCAGATCATCAAGGTTGGTACGCTGGTTAGGGTGTGTGGTTACGATGCCTGTTCAGATCATCAATGTTGGCACGCTGGTTAGGGTGTGTGGTTACGATGCCTGTACAGATCATCAATGTTGGTTAGGGTGTGTGGTTACGATGCCTGTGCAGATCATCAATGTTGGTTAGGGTGTGTGGTTACGATGCCTGTGCAGTAGAGCTGTTCGGTATTGATATTTTATGTTTGGTACCGGTATTGGTATTTTTGGGCCCAATTACCTCGGTATCGGTGCAGTATCAGTATTGCATTGATACTACACTATACGTTGATAATATCTGTCACTGTAAGACAGTACAGTGTTGCGATGGTTGGCTAGCCCGCTGGTGACGCAAGAATGGGTTATATTTGGCTACATTACTTTACAGTAGCAATGAATCCGAAAACAACCGAATGTCACAAAAAATAAATCATTAATTGCAATTGGTGAACTAATGTATTTATATTAATTTTTGTGGCTATTATTGTTTGAGCATGTTAAGATTTCTTTGACATTATTATGAAAATCGTGATAGTTTAAAATTTTTTTTTACCTTCATATCGCCAGAGAATGTCGTAAATCTCTGAATCTCGTCATCAACGCACAAAATCAGTCGCTATTAAATCCATACTAATCCGTATTAAATCCATCAGATTTCTAAAAAATATTATGGCCTGTTTCATTATAAGACTTCTTAGAAAGCTAATTCAATAATTGTGGAAAATTTTACTGTGGGACATAACGAGAATTGCCCAAGGAAAGTTGATGGAATTCTCTTCTCTTTTGCGCAATTTGTGGCATCTATCTTGGACATTATCATATTATAATTACTATCTAAAGTGGCTCTGATTGGCTGTTTTGTAACACACCCTCGGTCCCGGAAAGTTGCGAAAATATATCGTAGTTCAATATGAGTGGACGTTTGTAAACATATATTTTTGCGGATTTGACCCTAGTTGTGCTAGGATTTAATTTTAAGATAACCACATTTATTGTTTCATCATTCGCTATGGAATATTTATCAGGATTTATTGTGAAAATCAAGATTTTTTTTCAACCGACCGCCGACCAGTGGTATTTCTGGCGAGCCAGAATCTGCTGCGGTTGCTCCGAATCATTGGAAGATTATCCTTACTCAACAACAATAATGGCGCACTAATATTTGGACATGACAAATGCACAAACACGCTGGTTGGGGTGTGTGGTTATGATGCCTGTTCAGATCATCAATGTTGGCATGTTGGTTAGGGTGTGTGGTTATGATGCCTGTTCAGATCATCAATGTTGGCACGCTTGTTAGGGTGTGTGGTTATGATGCCTGTTCAGCTCATCAATGTTGGCACGCTTGTTAGGGTGTGTGGTTATGATGCCTGTTCAGATCAATGTTGACACTGGTTAGGGTGTGTGGTTGTGATGCCTGTTCAGATCATCAATGTTGACACGCTGGTTAGGGTGTGTGGTTACGATGCCTGTTCAGATCATCAATGTTGACACGCTGGTTAGGGTGTGTGGTTATGATGCCTGTTCAGATCATCAATGTTGGCATGTTGGTTAGGGTGTGTGGTTATGATGCCTTTTCAGATCATCAATGTTGACACGCTGGTTAGGGTGTGTGGTTATGATGCCTGTTCAGATCATCAATGTTGGCACGCTTGTTAGGGTGTGTGCTTATGATGCCTGTTCAGATCAATGTTGACACTGGTTAGGGTGTGTGGTTGCGATGCCTGTTCAGATCATCAATGTTGACACGCTGGTTAGGGTGTGTGGTTACGATGCCTGTTCAGATCATCAATGTTGACACGCTGGTTAGGGTGTGTGGTTACGATGCCTATGCACATCTTCAAGGCTGGCGAAAGCATGGAGATTTGTAATGGCATGCCATCGACTGTGCATTCTGGTTTCATGCTCTTGAGGTCTATGACATAACCTCTCTAGCTTGACTAGATGTGCAAGTGATTGATGAGAGCGCACTGACCATATCATGATAATTCAGTTTACTGAGTCAATACTGTGCCATATCGGCCCAGTAACCTGCATTATCAATGTACATGCTAGACATTGACCCCTTTAATGGTCAAGATTACTCAAGAAGGTCAGTCAGTTCTTCTTAATCAATGTCCTGGTGCACACCATGAGAAGATTATCAAGCAAGTCATTCCAGTGATAAATTTTCAAAAATGGTCTTCTTGGTGGACATTGCTCACACCCACTGCAGAGGTCAGTTTTTCGTCAGCTTGAACATTAAATGGTTAAATTTGACTGCCCATATATAGCAAATTCATTATAATTAGGAACAAATTTTGTTGAAATGAACTTGACTGAAGGCGGTGTCCAGCAATATATTCTAGGAAAATTATTTTCAAACTATAATAGAATTTCAAAATGACATAATATCATTTCCATGTCCCTCTGTTGTTACCGTACTTGACATAATTTCTAATGTCATTAAATTGTAGGTCATTCAGGCAGTTCTTGGTCTGGCAGTTCTGCTATTGATGTGGTGTCTTTACAAAGCTTTATCAGCAACTACGGAAGGTGGGTATATTGTTTCTCTGACCTATAACTCTGTATAGCGCTTTTTTTGTCTCATATTTTGTCAAATTATGGTCTGCGTGTTATCTGTTAGGGCATATCATATGTACACGAAAGTAGGGTAGGTGTAAAGCAAGGTTGAGTCCACTTTTGTTTAATCTCTTTTTTTTGCAGATCTGTTCAGGGATTGCGTTCCAGTATCATTACATGACACAGAAATCAGCTGCCTTATGTTCGTTGATGACCTTGTAGTGGTCAATTTCCGTAAAAACCAAAGTCATATTCAATCGATACGGAAAGCTCGTCAGTCAAAATTGATATCTCTGTAATGGCTCTGCTATTGAAATAGTACCTTCGTACAGATATTTAGGAATAATGTTTAATGCATCAGGTAGTTTTAAAAGCGCATGTGAAAGGCTCCAGAAGCCATCAACAAAATCATTGTAAGTTAAAAACAATCAATGTCCGCGATAATATTGCATCTGCATATAGCCTGTTCAACAGCTTAATTTTGCCAATTATGAGGTATTATAGTGGAATATGGAGTCCTTACGACATGTGCAAACTCAGTGTCTTCACCCGGCTTCAACTCTGATGCCGCACCCGTTGAGAGGGTTATGCTCAAAATATCTGCTGGGTGTCAGCGAAAGAATGACAAATGCGGCTGTGAAAGGCAATCTAAGACAGTTCCCTTCTCCCGTACAAATTTAAATATTGGCTAAGATTATGTACTCTTAACCTGTCCTCCCTCGTTTGCAAGCTCACTTAGAGTCGTATTCTATAGATGATCGCGCCAACTCGTTTGCTTGTGTAAGAATTATGCTCTCGAAATTTGATTTGGCGGTAGTGTGGGGACAATCAGGGATCGCCTAACCGACACAAAATTATTAAATTGTTCCCTAGTTAGCTCACCTCGCCTGAAAGGCCAAGTGAGCTTATGCTATGGCGACTGTCCATCGTGTGTCCGTTGTCCGTCCATCCGTCAACTTTTCCTTTAAACAATTTCTTCTCAAGAACCACTATATATTTGGCAGGAAGCATCTTTAGGGCATAGGGATCCAAGTTTGTTCAAATGAACCAGATCGACCAATTTGGCTCGCGGCCATCTTGGATTTAGGCCAATTTTAGGAAACGTCTTTAAAAATCTTCTCTGAAACCGATTAGGGGATTGATGCAAATCTCATGAAATATGATCTAGGGCAAGAGCTGAAACAAGTTTGATCAAGGTAACTTGATTGGTCATATGGTTTGGCGGCCATCTTGGTTGACAGTTGTAGCGAAAATGACTTCTCCAGAACCGCTGAAGAGATCGGGCCGAAATTTGGCAGATGTGATTAGGGCCTAAGTGCCATTAAAGTTTGTTCAAGAGAAGTTGATCCGTCAAAAAAACATGGCCGCGGTGGGCCAATCAAAATAGCATGTTTGGCGGCCCATATTGGATTTTTTTATTTGAGGGATTTTGAGGCCGAAATAGGTTTTGTATGTGTTTTGCGGTATTCTGATCACAAATTTGCAATTTTCGAAATTGTCGTATAAGCGGTTTGACGGCCATCTTGAATCATTTTCCCACCAAAAGCTCCCATACTAAAACAATGGGAAATTTAAAATGTTTTCTTCTCGAGAACTGCTGGGCCGATTTCAATTATATGTGGCAGGAAGCATCCTTAGTGTGTAGAGATTCAAGTTTGTTCAAACGAAGCCGATCGGCCCATTGGGCCAGTGGCTATCTTGGATTTTGGCCGATTTTTAGAAATGTCTAAATATCTTCTCCGAAACCGCTTGGGGGGATTGATGCAAACCTCATGAAATATGATTTAGGACAAGTGTTAAACCAAGTTTGTTCAAGGGAACTTGATTAGTCAAATGGTTTAGCGGCCGTCTTGGTTGACCTAGTTGTAGCGAAAACGACTTCTCCAGAACCGCTGAAGGGATCAGGCCGAAATTTGGCAGATATGATTAGGGACCAAGCGCCATTAAAGTTTGTTCAAGGGAAGTTGATCCATCAAAAAACCTGGACACCATGGACCAATCAAAATAGCATGTTTGGCGTCCATATTGGATTTTTTTATTTGATGGATTTTGATGCCGAAATCGGTTTTATATGTGTTTTTGAGTATTCTGATCTCAAATTTGCAATTTTTGAAACTGTCGGATAAACGGTTTGGTGGCCATCTTGTTGATAAAGAGCATTCTAGTTGAAATGCCTATGGTCCAGGTGAGTAACACAGGCCCCTTGGGCCTCTTGTTTCATTAAGCATGTTAAGAAGGATAGTTCATATAAACGACTCGGAAAACGGTTCGATGATTAGATCATAGATGTTACAAATTTTTCAAAAATTGTTTCAACCCTAAAGACTATCTTCTCAATCCATTGTCACAAAACTCAGCATTCACAAAGCTACGACTACATATCAAGCCTGGAAGGTACTGCAGGCCTGAAATACCTGCGCCATCTAGGCTGTGCGAGATATGCAACTCGGGTAAAGTAGAGGACAAGACGTCGTGGAGTACGCTGCTTTTAATGACATGATAACTCTCATATTTCTAGAGCTTTCAAACTGTACCAACTTCCATACTCTAAATGATGATGCCAAGTTCATCTGTTTGATGTCTAAGTTGTGACCAAGATTGTTCGGACATATTTAAAATGGTGCTTAGGTTAGTAAATGCGGTTGTTGACAAATGAAAGGAGCTGTGTGGTCCACCACCCCAGCCACGCACCCACCCCACCCTTCACACAGCCTTTAGCTACAGAAGCACTGGCGTGTGCCAAAGAGATATTCTGTCTCTGGCTAACTTCCCACAATTCATTGTGCTCACTGCTGTTTAACGTTAACCAGAACCTGTACCCAGTACAGTGTCCCTGTTAATGTTAAGCTGTAGTGAGGGCAATGGGTTGTGGAAGCTCAAGGCTGGAGACTGATTCTCCTTCGATCAATACTCACCATTCTGTTACTTCTGATATACAGCTGGCCTTGACAGCGGCTCTAGGATTATAGACTTAGAAAGCTTTACCGACTCCTGGGAACCGGGTACTCGGCTCCCAACTGCCGAGTACCAGTTTACCATAGAGCTCATTCTTGTTTGCATATCAACAAGAGCAATACATGCTTTCTGCAGGGAGAGGATTTTAGTGTCTTTTGTTAAAGAAATCTAAGTCTTTGTCTGTAAAGTGATAGTTTGTGCGTTCTTGAAGGATTTAACTGGATACTATGGAGAATACCGCCGATGAAAACCAGGTTGTATCGTTCTTTATTATCCATAGTTAAAAGACTTAGGTCTCTAAATTTCGCTGTGTCGCATGTCCCGATTTCTGACCCCAGAGAATCTGGGACGTGTGCTAACAACGATATATGCCAGATGATCGCCTTCTTTAAACCCCAACAGGCGATCGGCAGATATGAAAATAGGTGTTTGCTACGGTATTTCTAACACGAATATCGGCTGACGTCGTTCTCCGTAGGATCCGAGCGGGTGACGTCAGACCCGGTCGCTCGGATGTTTATGTGAAGAAAAATTTTCATTAATTCGCGCATCTCGTTCAGGGTGCTGCGTACTAAAAATGGTACCGGAAACTTTAGAATGATCAAGTTTACGTGCGATCACGATCGGTTTGCAATGATCGGTGGTTTCAAAATTCTTGAGTAGATGCGTGGTCGGCGGTTTTACCGTGTGATACAGCAGTTTGTTATACATTTTGTTGTTTTCTTCACATATCATTTGGCTTTCGTTAGGGAGTATAATTTATATTGATTGGTAAATATACCCCGAATGCTATGCGATATGCTTCCTGGAGCCGTTACACATCCTGGAGGATCTAATATGGGTGTGTTTTATGCCCGCTTCGTTCTTGTCGTCATAATCAATGCGATCTTTGTTGTAACGTGGTGGGGTGCGGGAGGGATACGGTTAATTTATGAGTCAAATTATTTGAAAATTAATTGTCTGCCTTCCATCAGGGTCTCGTTCCGCTTGTAATTGTAGGTTTGTGCTTATTTATAGGCCAAGCCAACCCCGCCATCATGTGACAAGTGCCATAAATTTGTACGAGTCGTATTCAAGGACCATGTCTGTTTTAGGTGTTCGCCCTGTAACCTAGACCATAGGTGTAATGTGTGCGCAGTGTGGTCCGTGTATATGATGGTTAAGTTCCTTGCCCAGAAGGACTTGGCTGGGTCTGACGCGGGGTCAGGCGGTCCGAGAGTAAATCGTGGAGCGCCCGGTTCGTCCGGTGGGGGTGCTCCACGTCCCCAGCTGGAGGTGGCGGAGATGGCACCGCCGGCGTGGTTTGGTCCGGCTATGCAGGGTTTTCTGCATAGCGTTCTGCCCACGCTGGTGTCATCCCTACTACCAAAGGTTGGGGGGCAGTTTCTCCCCATGCCTGGTACGGACCATGTCCTCGGACAGGGTTCTGGACTGGTTTCTGAGGGGGCCGTCTTGTACGGACCCCTGGCAGTCCCGTCTGGCTCCGGCCAGACTGGTTCTGTTTCTCTGCGGCCACCTCCGGGTGGTCCATTAGCGGTGGCCGGTCCGTCAGGTGTGGGAGCCGTCCACCAGGATGGCTCCACGGTTTCCTCGTCTAGAGACGACTCTTCGGAGTCTGAAGACGAGGAGGCCGAGGAGGAGAGGTTGCTGCGGCCTGTGATGCCGCAGGTGGAGAATATGGAGGTCGATTCCGTCCTGGACGGAACCGTCCTCCATTTGTCTGGCTTGGTGCAAGCCAGCGCAGCGGCTCCGCCTGTGGCTGAGGCTAATCTGGTACCGGGCACCGGTTCCGTGACGGTTGGTTTGGCAGCAGCCGACACGGTAACGGGTCGGCCGGGCCGGGCGTGGTACTCAGCTATCTCGCCGGGTCCGGCAGTCGGACGTTGGGTGCTGTTGGCGCCCGTGTCTGGCTACGGTTCCGCGACTGCTACGGGTCTGTACGGTTTTCCGTGCGGACCTACCCCATGGACCAGAGTGTTTCATGGGGTGGCGGCGGAACCGTGTGGTACCGGAGTGCCTGGCGTGTCAGCCGTGGCTCCTTGCCGGGAGGCCGTGGCTGGCAGGCCCGTGAACACGTCAACGGGTGATGTGTTTGCGGGTGTGTCTTCATCGGAGATAGATTGGTCAGAGGCTCTGGCGTGGCTAGCCAGAGTTGACCCGTCTGTGGTTTTGGCCACGGCCGATGAAGATGCGCCCCGTCCGTCGGTTGCGTCGATTAGGACGGGGATTTTGCCCGCGGCCCGGATCCAGTCTGTGGGACTGGATCCACGGTTCATAGAATTGTTGGAGGCTATTTATAGCAAACAACTTATGACCAAGGGTCAGCTCCCTGCGGCCTCCAGGGAGGTGCGGGCAAGATGTCGTATTCTGCGGGGGGAATACGACAGATATGGTGTAGTCCCGTCGGTCACCGAGGATGACCGATGGGTACTGGGCGTTCAGAGTGCCGGGGCGGGTGGCCCCGGTCCGGCACTTGTGGACACGGCTCAGGTACACCAAGAGGAAGTCCTGTCCCTATGCGATGAGGGTGTGAGGACAGCTATGAGCGCTGTCAACCACTCGTATCGTCTCCTTCAGTCGGTGTGGGCTGAAGCGGGGGCAGGCCACCCTGTGCCACCTGTGGCGCTTTCATGCGTAAATGACGGTCTGGTGCTGTCTATGGATGCATTGGCAAGGGTGCAAGCGCGAGTGACTAAATCCAGGAGGCAAATGGTCATTGACCATATGCGTCCGGCTACAGCAGTCAGGGAGCGTCTTCTTGGGACGCCCCTGACAGGGCCTAGCATCTTCGGTGGCCAGGTGCGGGCCATCTTAGAGGATACAGCCAGTATCGCGCAGAATCGGTTAGCGGTCAACCTGCAGCTAGAGCTAGTGCGGCAAGCGCACGCACTAGGGGCTGTAGGGAAACCGCTAGCGGGACAACCTTCAAAGAAGCAGAAGAAGCATAAGGGCAAGGCGAAAGCTAAGCCTGTTGCGACTTCTGCTTCAGCTGGTTTTTCTCAGCCGCCACCGGCGAAGAAAGCCAGGAAGGTTGTAGAGGCGCCTACCCTCCCCAAGGTTGCTCCTGACCGCCCTAGAGGCGGGAAGGGGAAGGGTAAGGGTAAGTCCTCAAAGGGCGGACAGAAGGGGGCCGGATCGTACCTGAGGGTACGAGAGCTCCCTTCATATCCGTCTGGACCGCGCCTGTGCGACAGGAACAGCGGTGCCAGTTATACCCGTCGTGCCTAGAACGAAATGGTTCTCTCTCTCTCTCTCTCTCTCGTTAAGAAAGAGGGGGGAGCGGACTACGAGCCGGACAACCCCGTTAGACGTCGAGGCGTCTATGGTGGGTGGAAGGCTCATGCGTTTCGTCGAGGCCTGGCAAGGTGTGACGTCAGACAGTCTGGTCCTGGGATGGTTATCCCAGGGTTACATGCCGGAGTGGTGGGACTTTCCACCACAAAATCTGTCTTTGGCACCTGTCTGGACACCCGTACCAAGGGAGCCAGACAAGTTAGAAGCCGTTCAAAAGGAAGTGTCGGGTTTGCTTCTGAAGGGAGCAATAAAACCAGCAAACCGAAACACTCCAGGCTTCTATTCAAACATGTTCCTTGTCCCCAAGAGCACAGGGGGGTGGAGACCCATACTCAATCTCAGGCCATTAAATTGGTTTATCCATATGCCTCGGTTCCAGATGGAAACGCCGAGGTCGGTAATGGCGGGATTGAGGAAAGGAAGGTGGTGTGTATCGATCGATCTGAAAGATGCATATTTCCACATTCCGATGAGATTTGCGTTTCAGAATCAAGTATGGGAGTTTATTGTTCTCCCATTTGGCCTGTCGACAGCTCCGAGGGTTTTCACAAGAGTGGTCCTTGCGGTGACAGCGTTTCTCAGAAAAGAGAACGTGGCGCTACACACCTACATAGACGACTGGCTGATCAAGGCAGACTCAGCAGCCAGGTTGAACGTGGATACTGCTCTGACTCTGAGGTTACTTTCAGATCTAGGCTGGATAGTCAACGAGGAGAAATCCGAGTTGACACCCACTCAACATTTCGTTTATTTGGGGATGCGATTCGATCTCGAGGAGGGCAGGGTGTACCCGTCAGAGCCCAGAGTGGTGTCTCTGTTAGCCATCCTCAAGAGTTTTCGAGTGGGAAACCACATTCAGGCGAGGCGGTTCCTTCGGATGCTGGGCATGATGGTCTCCATGGAGCAGGTTATCCTGTACGCTGCTCTAATGCGAAGGCCTATCCAGTTGTATATGATGTCTCTGTGGAAACAGAGAACAGAACCCCTGTCAAAACTGCTACCAGTTTTGGAGCCGATAATGTCACATCTTGTATGGTGGAAGGAGCGTCAGAATCTCCTAGTAGGGGTTTCGCTACACCTACCCCACCCCCAGCTGTCCGTGTACACGGATGCATCGCTGGAGGGGTGGGGTGCCTGCCTGGGAGAACACCAGGTCTCGGGCACATGGACTCTCCCGGAGAGTCAGCTGCATATCAATCTGTTGGAAATGATGGCAGTGGAACTGGCGTTGGAAGAGTTCCTTCCGATGATCAGGGGCAAGGTGATATTGATACGGTCGGACAATTCGACAGTAGTATCATATATAAATCGCCAAGGCGGGACCAGGTCGCCCACTGTGTGTATCAGAGTGTGGCACTTGATTCAATGGTGCAGGAATTACTCGGTTGTTTTGAAAGCAGCTCATATTCCTGGCCGATTGAACATTCTGGCGGATGCTTTGTCTCGCAGACAGAGAATTCTGCCAACAGAATGGTCCCTCAACCCACCAGTTCTGCGACGGATCTTCGAGCATTGGGGCAAACCCAACGTGGACTTGTTCGCCACAAAGGAAAATGCTCAAATCATGACGTATGTCTCGCCGATTCCAGATCCAAATGCCGTCGATACAGAAGCTCTGGCGATAAGCTGGAGAGGGATGCACGCTTACGCGTACCCACCCACCATTCTTCTACCGAAGGTATTGGTGAAGGTCAGGGAGGAACCGTGTCTGGTCCTGCTAATAGCGCCGTATTGGCCGAGCAGGGTGTGGTTCACGGATCTTCTAGATCTGTTGGTGGAAAATCCTGTGCAGTTGCCTGAGATTCCGAACATAATCTCCCAGGCCAAGGGACGCTTCCTACACGAGCGTCCCGAAATGTTCAAATTGACTGCGTGGATGTTATCAAACAACGTTCCACGTCGGAAGGCTTTTCTCGACAGGCTGCTGATTTCATCGCGGCTGCGAGAAGGAGGTCAACCTTCAAGTCATATAACAACAAGGTTAACAGATGTGCAGACTGGTGTGAAGAAAAGGGTATTGATACCTTTCAATCCACTATTCAGCAAATAGCAGACTTTCTCTGTGAGCTGTTCTTTTCAGCACTAGCTCCCGTCACAGTTGCTGGATACAAGTCAGCTTTGGCATCAGTTATCCCTTGTCTAGCCAACAGGGATAGTCCAGAGGTGGCCCAGTTAAATGTGATGTTGAAGGGAATGAGCAATCTCCGACCGAGACAACCGGTAGTCATTCCAGCCTGGAGTCTATCTTTAGTGCTTAATGTACTGGCCAAGCACCCTTTCGAACCGTTGCGTTCGGCTAGTCTAAAGCATTTGACTCTAAAGGCGGTCTTTCTATTGGCAGCTTCCTCAGCTAGTAGGCGCAGTGAGATCTATGCGATTTCGGCAGAGAGGGACCGATTTATTGTTTCTGGAGAAGGTCTGCGTCTTCTGCCAAGAGCAGAGTTTATGTCAAAGAACCAATCTTTGAGATATCCCGACAAACCGATCATTATACCGAAGTTAACTAGGTTTGATCGTGATGCCAGTCTCTGGTGCCCGGTCCGTGCTTTGACTAAGTACAAGAAACGGACTGACTCGTTACGGTCGAACGATAGACATCTGTGGATCTGCCATAAAAAGCCTTATGGCGCCGCATCCATGGATACTATCTCTCGTTGGGTGGTCGAATGCATTCAGACTGCTCACGAGATGGTGACTGGGCACCAGGTGCAAGGCGTAAGGGAACACAATGTCAGAGGAATAGCCACCTCGACCGCCCTTTACAATGGTGTTCCGTCAAAGGACATCATGGCCGTTGCACAATGGCACTGTGAGTCCTCATTTACGGATTACTATATGAGGGATGTGTCAGACTCAGCCAATCCACTCGCTTTAGCTGTTTTGAAACGATAGTTAGTGACCACACTGTTCTGCACCCTTTTTTCACTTCGGTAAGAAAAGAACCTAAAGCAGGCATGGTCAAGCGAGAGGATGACAACCAGATTGTGTCACTGATGGCCGAACCAGTGAATGGTTGGAGGCGGTACGTCTGGAGTCCAATTATCATAAGGTAATTCAATAGTGAGAGTTTTTTGTATTATGGATGTGTATCATGTTCATTCATCTTATATATTCATGCTCATTCCCAGGCTAATACATGGAATATGCAGGGAGCAGTTAACCCTCTTGGCATATTTGTGTTTCAGGCGAGATACATGTTCGTTAGTTCTCTCCCTTTTCTTAGGAGGAAAAAGGGGGTGGGGGGTGGCGATGCGAATGTGGTTCGGTTCCGTGAACTTGACGGTCCTTTTAGGTCTCCATTAGTCAAGTTTGAAGTCTAAAATCTTTCTCCAAGGGGCAAAATTAGCATTTATGGCTTGCCCCTTCCCACCAGGTTACTGATCAAATCTGGTGTATATCAGAAGTAACAGAATGGTGAGTATTGATCGAAGGAGAATGAAGGAAATGTCAATTTCCCTTTCTCCGAGATCTAACAATACTCACCATTCTGTTACGGACCCAGCCTCCCAGCCCCACGGAGGCAAGCCATAGTTTTCTCTTGTTTGGTGGCTATGCAAACAATATGAGCTCTATGGTAAATGGGTACTCGGCAGTTGGGAGCCGAGTACCGGGTTCCCAGGAGTCGGTAAAGCTTTCTAAGTCTATAATCCTAGAGCCACTGTCAAGGCCAGCTGTATATCAGAAGTAACAGAATGGTGAGTATTGTTAGATCTCGGAGAAAGGGAAATTGACATTTCCTTCAATTAGACATATATGCCCTCATTAGAAGAATGAGTGATTGGTGGAAAAACTAAAGGACTCGACACGTGGGACGCAGTCCTTCTAGTATGGACAATTGTACACCAGCGAAGCCAATAGAATCTAAAATAATGGTGACAGCAAATATCTCTTTTATCAGTTTATGATAAATTTAATATTTGAGTTGTTTATCATTTCAGAATCAGTGCTCGTGTTAAAAGGAGTTGGTTTTCAGGTGATTACAAAGTCCCTGTGGAGTTCTTTCTCGTACTTCATTGACATGTCTCGCATCCATGATGTTGTCATTAACGAAGGAGTAATTGGGGTAAGAACACTAGATCAGATCTGTGGCAAAGACATCATATTTTCAGAATTTTTGTAAATAAGTTAGATTGCCAAGTCTATTACAGTGACAGATCTGTGTAGATACTTTGCCTTCACTTAGAGTACATGTACTAGTGGGATTTCATTGAGGCGAATATCAAAGTACCAGAATTAACTACTCAAAATATTATGACGTGAATTGGTGTGATATGAATGGAATACTGGTATATGATCATGTTTGTAAATACATTTTTATCCCCCCTGGTCTGGAAAACGGGGGGATATAGCGATCAGCATGTCCATCCGTCTGTCCCCGTCTTGTCAAGGCAACTCCTAGAGGTCTCAATGGATTAACTTAAAATTGTGTCCACATTATCAGTATCATGTGCGCATGTGCATGTGCTTTTTTCGCGTCCGAAATATTGTTCATTACAGAGTTATCCCCTTTTATATATCTTAAAGCCGATACATAAACTGCATTGCCAATCATTTCTTGTCAACGCAACTAGAGGTATCAATGGATTAACTTAAAATTTTGTCCACATTATCAGTATCATGTGCGAATATGCATGTGCTTTTCTCGCATCAGAAATATTGTTCATTACAGAGTTATCCCTCTTTATATATCTTGAAGCCGATACGTAAACTGCATTGCCTTCATTTCTTGTCAACGCAACTCCTCCTAGAGGTCTCAATGGATTAACTTAAAATTTTGTCCACATTGTCAGTAGCATGTGTGGATGTGCATGTGCTTTTTTCGCGTTCAAAATATTGTTCATTACAGAGTTATCCCCCTTTATATATCTTAAAGCCGATACATAAACTGCATTGCCAATCATTTCTAGTCAACGCAACTCCTAGAGGTCTCAATGGATTAACTTAAAATTGTGTCCACATTATCAGTATCATGTGCGGATGTGCATCTGCTTTTTTCCCGTCTGAAATACTGTTCATTACAGAGTTATCCCCCTTTATATATCTTAATGCTGATACATAAACTGCATTGCCAATCATTTCTTGTCAACGCAACTCCTCCTGGAGGTCTCAATGGATTAACTTAAAATTGTGTCCATATTATCAGTATCATGTGCGGATGTGCATGTGCTTTTTTCGCGTCAGAAATGTAGTTCAGTACAGAGTTATCCCCCTTTATATCTTAAAGCCGATACATAAACCGCATTGCCAATCATTTCTTGTCAACTCAACTCCTACAGTTTAGCTCCGATTCTTTTGAAAATTGGTACGTGTTATGATTACCATATGTAGGTGTGCATGTGCTATCCGTGTACCTGTATGTCCATCCGTCTGTCCAAAATGTATGTCCGTCTGTCAGTCCATCCATCTCTGACAATCATTTCTTGTCAACGCAGCTCCTCATAGAGGTCTCAATGGTTTAACTTTACATTTTGTCCACATTATCAGTATCATGTGCAGATGTGTATGTGCTTTTTTCGTCCCCAAAAAATTACTCATTAAAGAGTTATCACCCTTTAAATATCTTAAAGCCAATATATAAACTGCACTGCCAATCATTTGTCAACGCAACTCCTACAGTTTAGCTGCGATTCTTTTGAAACTTGGTAAGTGTTATCATTACGACATGAAGATGTGCATGTGCTATCCGTATACTTGTACATTCATCCATCTGTCCAAAATGTATGTTCGTCTGTCGGTCCATCCTTGTCAATGCAACTCCTACAGTTTAGTTACAATTCTTTTGAAACATGGTAAATCTAGTCATTACCATCCGAAGATGTGCATGTGCTTTTTTCGCGGCCAGAAAATTATTCATTACAGCGTTATCTCCCTTTAAATACCTTTAAGCCGATACATAAACTGCAGTACCAATCATTTCTTGTCAACACAACTCCTACAATTTAGCTGTGATTATATTGAAACTTAGTAAGGATTCTCATTACCACTTGAAGATGTGCATGGGCTATCCGTATGCCTGTACATCCATGCGTCTGTATAGAAAGTATGTGTGTCAGTCTGTTGGTCCGTCCATCTCTGGCAATCATTTCAAGATGTCAACACAACTACAGTTTAGCTACGATGTATGTTTATCTGAAATGTTTGGATCCGGGGGGATATGCCGTCTTCTGATGGCTCTTGTTATTGTCGGTTGAAAGTGTTAACTAATTTGTAAATTACATTTTTTTCAGGCCAGTATATTCTGCTACTTAGCAATACTACTGAAAGATGACAACAGCCTAGCATTTTCTGGAATTCATCCACTGTTTTTGGTGAGTTGTTATATATCTTCATTAATATCACAAAATATTTGATACAATAGTGTATAGGTTTTGTTACAGTTTTTTTCCCATGGGTCCATAGAAACCCGTTACCATGGATGTACCCATTAACCATTTATATATAAATTATGGTCACTGTGTCCTTAGTAAAAACTGTTTTGTTCAACATTATAATTTTTGTCTCGTCTGCGAAGCAGAAAGCGAGCCATACATATCACGGCATCAGCCATGTTAAGTTTTAGCTCAACTTTACGAAGTAAAACGAGCTATTGTCATACTTTGCATATCATCCAGCAGTGCCGGCATTGACGTTCAATTTGCGTATATGCTTCCCTATAATGACACAGCAACACACAATGACCTTGGTGTCAAAAGATCAAAGGTCAAGGTCATTGTGACCTTGGTAAAAAAAACCCTTGTTTTTTCAATTTTAACATTTTCCATTTACCGTTTTTATTCGAAGAAAGGACGCTAGCATGTATTTGATCCAGGCTAAATTTTGTCCCAAATCCTCCCCAAAAATCCATATACTCATAGAAAGGACGCATAGAGAAATTGAAATCCATTCTCTAAAATGGTTAAAACTCATATAGAACCTACCATGAAAATTGAACGCAATTTCCATATGCATGCTTAACGCCGTACCGCTATGTTTAATGTACGCCTCAAAAATATCATCGTGGAAATGAAATTATTAATGGGACAGCCTCAATATCGCGTATCTTCAATACATATCGTGTATTACATTAAAATCAATGCTCCTTTTGACATAAAATGTCGCCTTGAAAATATGGAAATCAGGTGATATTAGGAATGCGGTCAGATCAGCAGTTGTGTTTACTAATTACTATTGCGCATTAATTTTGTAATGCCGACCAACATTAAATGATCCAAAACGGAATCAGAATTAAAATGAGATAAAGCGCTTCTTACGTTGGCGAGCCGCTGACTCTTGCGGTTGGAGGCACCGTGTTCTCGCAAGATCTTATACGTTAACGGGAGTTTGTTATAAACAGGTATGGATCAGACCTAAAATACAATACTTAGTTCCTATCGCGCAATGATAATATATAGTATTCAGAGTTCTGAGTCCAGAATATTTTATCCGAGTACTCGCTCTAATTAAAAACAATCTTTTGCGTTTGGAGGCGAATCGCATGATTTATATCTTTTCTGGATACGCAATATTTAGGCGCACCAATTTAATAATTTCACTTCCGCGATGATGTTTTGAGTTATGCATTAAACATAGTCATAAGGCGGCGAGAATTTGTACTGTTGAATTTCCATTGTATCATTAATTCTTATTACGAAAGTTGACCAAAAAAATGTGCTCAAAGACGGTACTTGATTATAGGACGCACCCCTTTCCTAGAACGTAATATGACAATAATAATGAATTTTAACGGTAGCTCAACTTTTGTGTTTATATCTCATGTTTGGTTAATCATACCGCAGCCAAATTTGTTCACATGCCTCCTTATAATGACACAGGATCATACACTGATGTTGGGGTCAAAAGGTCAAGGTTACTGTGACCGTGGCAAAATCCTTGGGTTTTTTTAACATTAACATTTTTCATTTAGCTCAACTTTTATGTTTATATTTCTGGAGCAAAACTTGGACATATGCTTCCTTATAATGACACAGCATCACACAATCACCATAGAGATAAAATGTCAAGGGTCAAGGTCACTGTGACCTTGGTAAAAACCTTGTTTTTTCAACATTAACATTTTCCGTTTGGCTCAACTTAGCAGTTCATATCTCAGCTTTGGTTAATTGTACTGGACCCAAACTTAAACACATGCTTCCTTATAATAAGAGAACATGAACCAATCTCCTTCGGTGTCATACAGTCAAAGGTTATTGTGGTCTTGGGAAAAAGTTTTTTCAACAGTTTGGCAGTTTATATCATGTTTGGTTAAGCATACGGGGCCCACATTCAGACATGTCAGACACAGCCTTCCTTATAATGAGATGACATGACTTAATCACCCCTGCAGTGAACGGTCAACGTCAGTATAATAATGACAAAACTCGAGGGTTTTCTCACCACTAACATTTTGCTTTTACATAGCATTTCATATCTTTTTGTTAACCATACTGCAGCCAAACTTGGACACTTGCTAAGGAGCGGGGATGAGACAATTGCTGTGGGGTCAAAAGGTCAAAGGTCATGGTTATTAGCTCACCTGGCCTGAAAGGCCAAGTGAGCTTATGCCGTGGCAACCGTCCGTCCATCCGTCAACTTTTCCTTTAATCGACTTCTCAAGAACCACTGGGCCAATTTCAATTATCTTTGGCAGGAAGCATCCCTAGGGCATAGGAATCCAACTTTGTTCAAACGAAGCCGATCGGCCAATTTGACCGGTGGCCATCTTTGATTTTAGCAGATTTTAGGAAACATCTTTAAAAATTTTCTCCAAACGCTCTTGGGGGATTGATGCCAACCTCATGAAATATGATCTAGGGCAAGAGCTGAACCAAGTTTGTTCAAGGGAACGTGGTTGGTCAAATGGTTTGGCGGCCATCTTGGTTGACCTAGTTTTAGCGAAAATGACTTCTTGTCCAGAACCGCTGAAGGGATTGGTTCGAAATATGGCAGATATGATTAGGGACTAAGGGCCATTAAAGTTGGTTCACGGGAAGTTGAACCATAAAAAAAACCTGGCCGGCGTGGACTAATCAAAATACAGCATGTTTGGCGGCCAAAATGGATTTTTATATTTGATGGATTTTGAGGCCGAAACTGGTTTTATATTTGTTTTTGGGTTATATGTGTTATCTAATTTTCGCGAAAACGACTTTTTTTGGTGGAGATCTTGTATTTTCTGCAAACTTCTTAGAAAAACATAAAAAGACTTAAAATTATTAACCACTGGGCAAAATTTAATAAAACTTGGCTAAACTTTCTTCACAGAAATTTGATTGGTAAATTTTTAGTGGTCATCTCATTTTGTTTGGTTGTGCCAGTCGCCAATAATTACAGGTGAATGACACAGACCCCTTGGGCCTCTTGTTGATAAGTGTATTTAAGCCTTCTATATTTATTTTATGTTTGAAGTCAAGTTTCATAGTTCATTGCAAAGTCGTCAAGTCGAGCTTCATGGTTGCATTGCAACCACATTTCTTGTTGCGTTTAGCAAAACCTCTCGGCTTATATTTTCGAATCAGTTAATCCGATTGCAACTAAGCTTGGGTATGTGGTTGGCTATGCTGTTAGGAAGTAGCATGAAGATAATGAGGTCACAAGGTCAAAGGTCAAGGTGACCTTGATACAGAACCTTTTCAATGTTAAGAAAACCTCTCAGCTTATCTTTCAGGAATAGTTAATCCTACTGGAACTAAACTTGGATAACCTATAATGTTTGGAAGTAGTCTGCTGAGGCTCTGGTCACAACATCGAAGGTCATGGTCATTCTGATCTCTAAAAATTTTAAAAATTTTTCTATGTTAGTTTTTTGCCTTTAACAAATCGTATCATTTTATGTTTCGGAATTGCTTAACCCTAATGGAACACAACGCGAGTACATGGGTACCATGCATATGCAGAATGGTGAATGGAGGTCATCAGGTCAAATTTCAAGGTCATTCTGACTGATATTTGACCTCTGTTTTTCAACGTTAAGTTTTTCCATTCAGCAAATCATTCATATTTCAGGATCGGTTAATCCTATTTGGACTAAGCTTGAATACATTTTTACCTATGAGGTTAGGAAGGAGCATGATAACAATGAGGTCAAAGGTGAAGGCCATTGAAAATGACCTACTCAGAGCAGGCGGACAGGAGACAGGTGAGACATTTAATTCTGTGGAATTCATGTTTTTTAAATGCACAAAATAAAACTTTAAAAATAGGCCTACCATTATTACAACCCACATATATCATAAAGAAAGTGATTTGAGAAGGCTTTGTAGAGTTTTTAGCTTTTAACATCTAGCCCATCGGTTGATGCGATAATAGGAAGATTTTACCAGCCAAGGGATATATAAGCGACTGTCTAGACAGACTCACTCTCTTTCTTCACCGGCTCATGATGTAGATATTCAATTTCATGATGTAGGGATGGTATGTTACCATCATCGTCAACAATTGTTGTATGACTTAATTTAGCTGTGGTGATCTTGACTATCATTTTAGTGTGGAGATTTTGCCTTTAGTTTCACAATGTATAAAGTTTGTACTTGTGGTGATCTTGCCTATCATACTATTTAATCCTGTATATAAGATTAATAAAACCTCAAATTTAACATAAATAGTTGTAGATGTGAATGATAGATTCAAGGTGTCAGTTGATGAGTGCCAACCATCTTCTCGGAGAGACAACCTCTCCCGATCCTGGAGAATATATAATAAGAATACGATGACGACTACTTAGTCAGATTTGCGTGAATTCAGTCCCAATGTGACCCAAATAAATATCGCCCAGGAACTCCATCTACAATTTATTCAGTCTCGACCCTAGGTAGAATGATAAAATTAAGAATGATAAAGTTCATTTGGTGAATAACACAAAATTTACAAGGTGAAACTAGTTTGTTGAAGGTAACTTGATTGGCCAATGCTTCGGCGGCCATTTTGGATGAGCTAGTTTTCGCGAAAACAAGTTCTACTCCAGAACCTCAGAACAAATCAGGCTGAAATTTGGTAGATATGATTAGGCACTAAGGCACATTAAAGTTTGTTCAAGTGAAGTTGAATCATCATGGACCAATCAAAATGTGGTCGGTTTGGTGGGCATATTGGATTTTTTTATTTGATGGACTTTGAAGCCGAAATTATGTTTTATTTTGGTTTTTGGGTATGCTGATTTCAAATTTGCCACTTTCGAAACTGTCGGCTAAATGTTTTTTCGGGCATCTTGGATCATTTTCACTAAAGCAATGGTAAATTTAAAATGTCTTCTCCCGACCCACTGGGCCGATTTTAATTATATTTCGCAGGGAGCATCGTTAGGGCACAGAGATCCAAGTTTGTTCAAGTGGAGCTGATCGGTCAATGTGGGCAGTGGCCATCTTGTATTTTGACTGATGATTAGAAAGGTTTTCTAAAAATAAACTTCTCCGCTCGGGTTTAGCCAAGTTATTTGCTGTATCTTCTAATAGCTCTAGTTTCTGTTAGCTCTTTTGTTACCATCACACTGTTGTGATCGGGTCTGTCTCTCTATCTGTCCGGAGCTGTATCTCATGTTCCGATCTAGCTCAACGTTTAACACAGCGAAGGAACTTAACATGCAAGTGGATTTCCAGACTTTGGATCAAATTAGCGAGACGATTGGCCATGGTGTTAGTGTGATCGACTTGGCAGAGATCAATTCCCGATCGACTGTCAAGCGATCAGGTAGCGGATGAGCAATCGGTGGAAACATAGGCAATCTCCTTCACTCCTCGTTGTCTTTCTCCACCCAGGAGAATAAATGGGTACCAGTGTAAAAATTGGGGAAGTTACCAATAATAGACTGAAATATGAACCAGCCTAGACATGGCGTGAATGGGACCTCGAATCAGGGACTAGATAGAGAACAATCAAACTATTAATAATTTCTGTTCGGATCAAATTCGGGATTTCTCCAGGGGTAGATCTTAACTTTTTATGTCACTAGTTCATCGGACTAGTGATTTTGAAAATAGACTAGTCGCAGGTGAAAGCACTAGTCTTGTTAAAGAGTGTTTGGAAAATCTACATACCACACAATACATATCCTATGGTACTCACATTTCCCGCCAAAGTTTTTAGTACCCTTATCGTTTGATTTGCATAATTAGTTTGGAACCGCTATCAATTCTTTTAGCACTATAAGAATTATATTGTACTGGGAACCAGGTAATTTGGTGTGTAGTTCCAGTAATCGGCAAATCACGCGTATGAATATATATGTGCAGTCATGTTCAATAAGATTTTTTCTTTAAATTTGTGAGCGAAATACAGGATTAATGCATTGCACATCTTAAATAATACGTGCCATGATCATAAAATTTGGTGCATCTAAGAAGAATTAGCATATTAAGTGCCCAAATTGCATTACTATTTTGCAAGTCATGGAAATATCGTAACATGCATGCACATATTTTTATAGCACACTAACCAGGAAGTTAATTCTGTCAGAACTGCAGTACACCTGACCCGTTGTGATAGCTTGGTTCCCTGGGGAATTTATTTGGGAACCAGGCTACATGGTGTCATACGCCGTATAGCTACTATGCGCTGTGACATTTTATAAACAGACTCTTAGACGGTCAGTCACCGAATTGGAGTATGTGTAATGGCATAATTTTCTCAGTTCTGACTATCGCTATCCTACCGCCATTTTATCTTTAAAAAGTCATCAATTCAAGCCGTGAAATGAATAAATATCAAATTGTATTGTCTAGAAAGTGTGCTCATGATGTTCTAATGGTAGCTTAGTGATAATTTAATACATTTTATCATAGCGTTTGTCCCAAAATCAGTTGATATAGACATTTCTAAATTTGACACAACAATGTTCCTAGATAATAGCAATTCTCATATCCCCCTGTAGGACAAAATGAACTGGAAGTTTCAGTTCGTCGGAAAGTTGGGAGTGTATATGTTCCTCGGCAAAATCTGTCATCAGTATACTTGTTTAATTATTAAATGTAGAGTGTACAGGTATTCTCGTTGGTTTAATCGTTACGCTATATTATATGTAGTTTCCAAGCCATATACATATGCCAGATATGTCAGTGTTGGTCAAAATCAATTTTATGAATTCTACATAATTACCGATCAATTCATAAGCCATGCAACTCGGCTATGAGGCAATGAGCAATTCTTTTATCCCTCTAGGTTGAATTGACCAAGTAATTCGTTTTCCGATGTCGGCACTTTTGCACAGTGCACACATTAAGCGATTTCGCAATTTGGTTGTTTTCGGATCTTTTATGTCCTATCATATAGAAACCAAAAAAAGCTGAGCGTGAATTAAATACAAACGCTCCGGAATGGTTGCCGACTATGAACAAGCACTGCTATCATAGATTTTAACATATATAGCCTCTGCGGTAATTTTAAGCGGGTAAGCTTGTGTGTTTGCAAGAAATTTAATTCATTAGTTTTCTCAATGTCATGGAATAATTCGGTTTTGCGAGTCAGATAATTTTGACAGAAATTTTGCACCAGTCCACCGGACTTGTGACCAACAGACTATAAGTAGTCCGTATGAGAATCAGGTAGTCTTGGACTAGCGGACATAACTAGAGATCGAACCCTGATCTCGGGAACTACTGGTCTGATTTTATGGATATCTCTCGACGTACTGGTCTGATTTATGGATATCTCGGGAACTACTGGTCTGATTTATGGATATCTCGGGAACTACTGGTCTGATTTATGGATATCTCAGGAACTACTGGTCTGATTTATGGATATGTCAGGAACTACTGGTCTGATTTATGGATATCTCAGGAACTACTGGTCTGATTTATGGATATGTCAGGAACTACTGGTCTGATTTATGGATATCTCAGGAACTACTGATCTGATTTAAGGATATCTCAGGAACTACTGGTCTGATTTATGGAGATCTCAGGAACTACTGGTCTGATTTATGGATATGTCAGGAACTACTGGTCTGATTTATGGATATCTCGGGAACTACTGGTCTGATTTATGGATATGTCAGGAACTACTGGTCTGATTTATGGATATGTCAGGAACTACTGCTCTGATTTATGGATATCTCAGGAACTACTGGTCTGATTTATGGATATCTCAGGAACTACTGGTCTGATTTATGGATATCTCAGGGACAACTGGTCTGATTTATGGATATCTCAGGAACTACTGATCTGATTTATGGATATCTCAGGAACTACTGGTCTGATTTATGGATATCTCAGGAACTACTGGTCTGATTTATGGATATCTCAGGAACTACTGATCTGATTTATGGATATCTCAGGAACTACTGATCTGATTTATGGATATCTCAGGAACTACTGGTCTGATTTATGGATATCTCAAGAACTACTGGTCTGATTTATGGATATCTCTGGAACTACTGGTCTGATTTATGGATGTCTCAGGAACTACTGGTCTGATTTATGGATATCTCGGGAACTACTGGTCTGATTTATGGATATCTCGGGAACTACTGATCTGATTTATGGATATCTCAGGAACTACTGATCTGATTTATGGATATCTCAGGAACTACTGATCTGATTTAAGGATATCTCAGGAACTACTGATCTGATTTATGGATATCTCAGGAACTACTGGTCTGATTTATGGATATCTCAGGAACTACTGGTCTGATTTATGGATGTCTTAGGAACTACTGATCTGATTTATGGATATATCTGGAATTACTGGTCTGATTTGGCTAAAGCTTTTGTGCATGAAAGCCATTGAAAGGGTGTGACTATACCCTAGGTTTTCACAAGTTTGTGCCTGATCCGGAAAAAATCTGGAAAATCAACACAATTCAGGAAAATCAGACAACTTTTTATAATGTGACTGACAAAAACGTGAGGGTGGTTGTCTGCAATTTCTGATTGCTCTTGTTTTGTTGTTGCAGTTGACAAGACCCTGTTTGAGAGATCTGAAGAGAATTCACGAGGAAATGCAAGCTTTCATCAAAACATAACTTCCGTAGCAAAAACGACAAGAGTGCTGACTGTGATAGATATAACTGCTGCGTTGTACTGTTATTGTGACCTTTACCCAGCAATTTATTTACAAGTGCAAATTTACTATCGTTAATATGAGTTTAATGATAATTATATGTATACATTTACATTTTAATATAAATCTACATCACTTAAGGTATGATTTATGTCGTGTACTAATTATACTTGATGTACATGTTCACAGCAAAATGTGGGAAAATAAATTTGTTTAAATTGTGTACTTTTAGAGGCATTATTTGTGTGCATCAATGTCATGCACTCCGTACAAATTATTATAATTTTTAGCTCACCTGTCCTGAAAGGCAAAGTGAGCTTATGCCGTGGCAACTGTCCATCACCCGTCCGTCCATCAACCTTTTCTTTAAGCAACTTCTCAAGAACCACTCAGCCGATTTGAATATATTTGGCAAGAAGCAACCCTATCGCATAGAGATTCAAGGTTGTTTAAACGAAGTAGATCAGCCAATTTGGCCGGAGGCATCTTGGATTTTGGCAGATTTTTAGAAATATCTTTAAAAATCTCCGAAACCACTTGGCGAATCGATTCAATACTCATGAAACATCATCTAGAGAAACAGCTAAGCCAAGTTTATTCAAGAGAACTTGATTGATCGAATGGTTCGCTGGCCATTTTTGATGAGCTAGTTTTTGCAAAAATGACCTCCAGAACCCCTGAAGGAATCAGGCTAAAATTTGGGAGATATGATTAGGGACTAAGGGCCATTAAACCTTGTTAAACAAAAGTTGATCCGTCAAAAACGTGGCCCCCGTGGCATAATCGAAATGTAGCGTGTTTGGCAGGCATTTTGGTTTTATATAGGTTTTTGGGTATGCTGATTTGAAATTTGCTGCTGGAAACCGTCGGATAAACGGTTTAGTGACCATCTTGGATCATTTTCACGTCAAAAACTCTCATACTAAAGCAATGGGAAAATTAAAATGTCTTCTCGAGAACCATTGGGCCGATTTCAATAATATTTGGCAGGAAGCACCCTTAGGGCATGATAGATCCAACTTTGTTCAAACGGAGCTGATTGGCCAATTTGGCCAGTGGCCATCTTGGATTTTGGCCGATCTTTAGAAGTCTTTAAAAATCTCCGAAACTGCTTGGCGAATTGATTCAAAACTCATGAAACATCATCTCGGGCAAGAGCTAAGCTAAGTTTGTTCAAGAGAACTTGATTGACCAAGTGGTTCGGTGGCCATGTTGGATGACCTAGTTTTCACGAAAACTCCGGAGCCTTTGAAGGGATCAGGCCAAAATTTGGGCGATATGACTAGAGACTAAGGGCCATTAAAGTTTGTTCAAAGAAGTTGATTGAATAAAAAAACATGGCCACCATGGACCAATCAAAATGTAGCGTGTTTGGGATTTTGAATCTTTTTATTTGATGTATTTTGAAGCCGAAATTGGTTTTATATAGGTTTTTTGGTATGCTGATTTCAAATTTATCACTTTCGAAACTGTCGGATCGACGGTTTGGCGGCCATCTTTGATCTTTTTCCCGCCAAATACTGCCATACTAAAGCAATAAAGGAAATTTTAAATGTCTTCTCGAGAACAACTGGGCCGATTTCAAGTATATGTTGCAGAAACATCCTTCTGGCATAAAAAACAGGTTTGTTCAAATGAAATCAGTCGGTCAGTGGAGCCGGCGGCCATCTTGGATTTTTATCCAATTTTTAGAAATGTTTAAAAATCTTATCTGAAACCGCTTGGGCATGTTGGGGGGTAGGGGGGGGGGGGGGTTTGATTCAAATCTCATACTAAATCAGCTCTAGCACCAAATTTGTTCAACGGAACTTGATTGGGTGGCCATCTTGGATGACCTAGTTTTCATGAAAACAACTTCTCCAGAACGGCTTCAAACGGATCATTCCGAAATTTGGTAAATATGATTACGGTTGGTTCAAGGGCAGCTGATACATAAAGAAACATGGCCGGTGTCTTACTGGTACAATTCTGGTCAACTCCTTATGGTTCTACTTATAGGCGATGGCCTTTCTAGTTAAAATGGCTATGTTCCAGATGAGCGATACAGGCCCCTTGGGCCTCTTGTTTTAATTACGAAGTTGAATTAGGGACTTGTGTCTTTAATTCAATTTCACAACTAATAAACTAATATTAATTTATGTATAATGAAATCACATGTTAAGATTTATGTATAATGAAATCACATGTTAAGATTTATGTATAATGAAATCACATGTTAAGATTTATGTATAATGAAATCACATGTTAAGATTTATGTATAATGAAATCACATGTTAAGATTTATGTATAATGAAATCACATGTTAAGATTTATGTATAATGAAATCACATGTTAAGATTTATGTATAATGAAATCACATGTTAAGATTTATTTCACTTCATTACATATTGATCCATTTAATTTAATTTAAACCCCCCTAAAAGTATACAATTTTGGCAATCTTATTTTCAAGCATTTTGCTGTGAATATGCACCTTTAAGGGTCAAATTTGGTCAAGAAAATCCAAATATTTGCTTACTCATTGCCAATAATTCAATAACTAACTGTTGTTGAGCCAGTCATTTCAGTGGTAGATTTTCAAAAAATCTCTTGGCCTGCAAATGGACATGATCGCTGGAGACATAGGCAATCTCCTTCACTCCTCATTGCCTATCTCCACTCAGAAACATAAATGGCTGCTGGTGTTACCACTAATAGACTGAAATATAAACCAGCTTAAATGTATGGCGTAAATGGGAGCTTGAATCATGGACTCGATAGACACCAATCAAACCAATAACTTCTTGCAAACAGACATTACCACTTCCACCATTAAACCTTTCACCAACAAATCACTGAAAAATGTAATTCTTTACGATATAAAAACGTATTCTGATGAATATTTTGGAATTAATTTGGCTGGAAGCCATTGGTGCTTAAGGCAGCAAAGGCTTCCAGTCAAATTAATTTCAAAATATTCAATAGTTTTGACTATTAAAGGATGAGTAGCTGTGTGCGTAGTATGGCATCAAATCTGACTTACCCACTAACTGAGGAATCTATTGCTAGCTATGCCCCACCCCTTTCTAGCTATGCCACACCCATTTCTAGCTATGCCCGTCCATTTCTTAGCTATGCCCGTCCATTTCTACCTATGCCCCTCCCATTTCTTATCTATGCCCCATCCATTTCTAGCTGTACCCCATCCATTTCTAGTTAAGCCCATCCATTTCTAGCTATGCCCATCCATTTCTAGCTAAGCTCCACCCATTTCCAGCTATGCCCCATCCATTTCTAGCTATGCCCACCCATTTCTCGCTATGCCACACCAATTTCTAGCTATCCCTGCCCCATTTCTAGCTATGCCCATCCATTTCTAGCTATGCCCCATCCATTTCTGTCTATACCTCGTCCATTTCTAGGTATGCCCCGTCCATTTCTAGCTATGCCCCATCCATTTCTAGCTATGCCCCATCCATTTGTAGCTATGCCCCGCCCATTTCTAGCTATACCCCGTCTATTTCTATCTATGCTCCATCCATTTCTAGCTATGCCCCATCCATTTCTAACTATACCCCATCCATTTCTGTCTATACCTCGTCCATTTCTAGGTATGCCCCGTCCATTTCTAGCTATGCCCCATCCATTTCTAGCTATGCCCCATCCATTTGTAGCTATGCCCCGCCCATTTCTAGCTATACCCCGTCTATTTCTATCTATGCTCCATCCATTTCTAGCTATGCCCCATCCATTTCTAACTATACCCCATCCATTTCTGTCTATACCTCGTCTATTTCTAGGTATGCCCCGTCCATTTCTAGCTATGCCCCATCCATTTCTAGCTATGCCCCATCCATTTGTAGCTATGCCCCGCCCATTTCTAGCTATACCCCGTCTATTTCTATCTATGCTCCATCCATTTCTAGCTATGCCCACCAATTTCTAGCTATGCCCCACCCATTTCTAGCAATGCCCTGCCCATTTCTAGCTATGCCCATCTATTTCTAGCTATGTCCTGTCCATTTCTAGCTATGCCCCATCCATTTCTAACAATGCCCCACCCCTTTATAGCTATGCCCTGCCCATTTCTAGCTATGCCCTGCCCAATACTAGCTATGCCCACCCCTTTCTAGCTATTACCCGCCCATTCCTAGCTATATCCCACCCATTTCTAGCTATGCCCCATCCATTTCTAGCTATGCCCCATCCTTTTCTAGCTATGCCCCACCAATTTCTAGTTATGCCCCGCCATTTCTAGCTATGCCCCACCATTTCTAACTAAGCCCCGCCCATGTCTAGCTATACCCCGCCCATTTCTAGCTATGTCCTGTCCATTTTAGCTATGCCCCGCCCATTTCTAGCTATGCCCCACCCATTTCTAGTTATGCCCCGCCCATTTCTAGCTATGCCCTGTCCATTTCTAGCTAAGCCCAGCCCATTTCTAGCTATGCCCCATCCATTTCTAGCTATGCCCCATTCATTTCTAGCTATGCCCCGCCCATTTCTAACTAAACTGCACCCATTTCTAGCTATGCCTGCCCATTTCTAGCTATACCCCGCCCATTTCTAGCTAATCCCCTCCCATTTCTAGTTATGCCCCGCCCATTTCTAGCTATGTCCCACCCATTTCTAGCTATGCCCCACCCATCTCTAGCTATGTCCCATCCATTTCTAGCAATGACCCACCCCTTTATAGCTATGCCCCACTCCATTTCTAGCTATGCCTCGCCCATTACTAGCTATGCCCCACCCCTTTCTAGCTTTATTACGCGCCAATTTCTAGCTATATCCCACCCATTTCTAGCTACGCCCCACCCATTTCTAGCTATGCCCCGCCCATTTCTAGCTATGCCCCGCCCATTTCTAGCCAACTCCACACACTTTATGTGTGTTTGAATCAATTTATATGATGATAACTACGTAATCAGATCGGGAAACCAATGTCGTAGGTATTTTAGCCTGACGCTTGGTCGCAAATGTGAGACCAAAAGTCTGAATGATCTGGACTGAAATTTTTGTCCCTTTTATACCCTTCCTGGGTGAGCCTGTGGATTGAGTGAAACTTGACCATATATGGGCAGAGAAAAACCAGACTGGCGGTTTTCCCATTGGCGGTTTGGTCAGACATTTTTGCCGATTGACCTTCATTTTACCGGTTGGGGACAAGTTTACCGGTTGTGACTTTTTTACCGGTTGTCATTTTTGGCGGTTGTGGCCATTTTTGGCGGTTGTGAGTTTTTTGGCGGTTCTCCCATTTTGGCAGTTTTACAACTTTTTTGGCGGTTGTGGTTACTTTTGCCGGTTGTGGATTTTTTACCGGTTGTGTCCATTTTGGTGGTTTTGAAAAAAACTTTGTTTTGGCGGCTCAGATTTTTTAACGGTTGAGTTTGTTGTGGTGATTTGATTTCATCAACCAACTAGAAGCATTCGGTCCAACAAAACCCGGCACGCTTCTAGTAACAATGGATGTCACCTCACTGTATACTAACATACCCAATAATGAAGGACTAAGAGCGGTGGCCAAATTCTGCAGCAAATTTGGGGTACCAGGCGATCTCTCCATCAGAGGATTACTAAACCTTCTAAAACTTGTCCTCGAATGCAATAACTTCAAGTTTAATGGCGAGCATTACCTACAGATAGGAGGAACCGCCATGGGAAACAAGGCCGCCTGCACCTTTGCATGCATCTTCATGGCTGACTTAGAGCAAAGATTGCTGCAGACTGCACCACACCAGCCTGCACTGTATGTTAGATACATAGATGCCATATTCATAATTTTGGGAGCACGGCAAAACAGCCCTAGAAGAGTTTGTCACATACATGAATGAAGCTCACCAGAGCATCAAATTCACCATGGAATGCTCAGAAACACAAGTTTCTTTTTTAGACACACTGGTCAAACAGACACCGGATCATTCTATCATCTTTGATCTCTATACAAAACCGACAGACACCCACGGCTACCTGCATTATGACTCAGCCCATCCCTCAAACTGTAAGCACTCGTCCCCATATGGACAATTCCTCAGGTTGAGACGCATCTGCACGCTCATAGAGGACTATGACAAAAACAGTATCCTCCTACAAGGACACTTTGAAGCATGAGGCTACCCCACAGGCATCCTGAACAAATCCAGGGCCAAAGCCAGATCACAAGACAGACAACAAATCCTCCACCCACCACCAAAAACAACCGCCAAAACTCAAATACAAAGACCAATCTTTATATGTGAGTTCACCAGGACAGGCGTTTTTCTGAAGAAAACCATGAAAAAGTACTGGCCAATTCTGGAAGCCAGCAACAAATGCAGGTTAGCATTTCCAGAACCACCGCTGTTTGGATACAGGAAGAACAAAACAATCAAAGACACGATTGTCAGGGCCAAACTCCCAACAGAACACGCCCCTGTAATGCACAGAAACCCATTTATCGCATGCAAAACAAAAAACTGCACCACCTGCCACAGGATGGAGAAAAACAGATTCTTCACAAGCTCCCACACGGGCCTAACCTACAAGGCCAAAATCATAGGTAACTGCCAAACTAGAAACATCGTCTACCACCTAACTTGTAGCAAATGCAACAAACAATACATGGGAGAATCCCTGCGCACCTTTAAGATCCGAATTCAGGAACACCTGAGATCTATATCAAACCTCCACAAAAGTGAGAGATACGACACCCCAGTCGCCAGGCATTTCAACAAACCTGGACACTCACGAACAGACGTGCAGTTCAGAATCATACAGTTTCTCTCATCAGACCCCGATGATGAAAACTCCACACCATGGAGGAGACACAAGGAATGCCATTGGATACGCCAGCTCCACACGATGGAACCTATAGGCATCAATCTAGCAGGTTAGGGAACACCCTTTATCTGGACCAACACGCCTACTATAGGTGGACATGCCCAGTACGTTGTTATTACATTGAATCAATTTATATACTTTGAATTCTGAATTCCCAGAATCCTAATTTTGAGGTAATTGTACAAGTGAACTGTTGAATATTTTAAAGATAATTTTACGGGGGGCTGGTGCTGCCTATGACAGTAATGTTAATTTAATTGTCAACGGTTTCTTCTGTATTTTTGGAGGTGATATCTGTTGAAATCATAACTAGCAATGCCCTGCCCATTTCTAGCTATGTCCCGTCCATTTCTAGCTAAGCCGTACCCATCTCTAGCTATGCCCCACCTTTTCTAGCTATGCCCCACCCCTTTCTAGCTATACCCCGCCAATTTCTATGTATGCCCCACCCATTTCTCACTATGCTGTCCATTTCTAGCTATGCCACTTCCATTTCTAGCTATGCCCCATCCATTTCTAGCCATGCCCCACTCACTTCTAGGCCCCACCCATTTTTAGCTATGCCCTGTTCATTTCTAGCTATGCCCATCCTTATCTAGCTGTGCCCCGTCCATTTCTAGCTATACCCCATCAATTTCTAGCTAAGCCCACCCATTTCTAGCTATGCCCCGCCCATTTCTAGCTAATCCCTAACCATTTCTAGCTATGCCCCACCCATTTCTAGCTATAGCCCACCCATTTCTAGCTATGCCCCGCCTATTTCTAACTATGTCCCGCCAATTTCTATCTATGCCCTGCCCATTTCTAGCTGTGCCCTGGCAATTTCTAGCTATGCCCCACCCATTTCTAGCTATGCCCCACCCATTTCTAGCTATGCCCACCCATTTGTAGCTATGCCCAGCCCATTTCTAGCTGATCCCTTCCCATTTCTAGCTATGCCCCACCCATTTCTAGCTATAGCCCACCCATTTCTAGCTATGCCCCGCCTATTTCTAACTATGTCGCGCCAATTTCTATCTATGCCTTGCCCATTTCTAGCTGTGGCCTGGCAATTTCTAGCTATGCCCAGCCCATTTCTAGCTATGCCCCACCCATTTCTAGTTATGACCCACCCATTTCTAGCTATGACCCACCTATTTCTAGCTATGTCCTGCCCATTTCTAGCTATGCCCCACCCATTTCTAGCTATGCCCCACCCATTTCTAGCTATGCCCCACCCATGTCTAGCTATGCCCCGCCCTTTTCTATCTACGGCTACCCATTTCTAGCTATGTCCCGCCCATTTCTAGCTATGCCCGCCGATTTCTAGCTATGCCCCGCCCATTCTAGCTATGCCCACCCAATATAGCTGTGCCCTGGCAATTTCTAGCTATGCCCCGCCCATTTCTAGCTATTCCCCATCCATTTCTAGCTATGCACCGCCAATTTCTAGCTATGCCCCACCCCTTTCTAGCTATGCCCCACCAATTTCTAGCTACGCTGTCCATTTCTAGCTATACCCCGCCCATTTCTTGCTAAGCCCCACCAATTTCTAGCTATGCCTCACCTTTTCTTACTATGCCGCCCATTTCTAGCTATGCCCCATCCATTTCTAGCTATGCCCCACCCATTTCTAGCTATGCCCCACCAATTTCTAGCTATGCCCCACCAATTTCTAGCGATGTCCCACCCTTTTTTACCTATGCCCCACCCATTTCTAGATATGCCCCGCCCATTTCTAGCTAAAACCTTGCCCATTTCTAGCTATTGCCCACCCATTTCTAACTAGGCCCCGCCTATTTCTAGCTATGTCCCACCCATTTCCAGCTATGACCCACCCATTTCTAGCTATGTCCCGCCCATTTCTAGCCATAACCCATATTTGCTCACTCGACTGGTCTTGCTGACCTGGCAGATGTGTACGCAGTTGATGCTGCCAATGTAGAGGAGAGCGATGGCAAGTCATTCGCCCTACAGTACGAAGCAAACTGAAAGGCATTTTCCCTCCACCCCATTGGTGGTGATGGGGTGGAGCTGCTCACAGACCTCAAGGATGTGTCGAAGGAGCGCCTGGGTCGCAACATAGATGACCACAAGATCGTGTTTCGGTACGATTACCCGAAGAGGAAGTACAGCCTTGAGCCGTTGATTGAGCTCTCGGATACAGAGGTGGCAGACATCAACACCCTAAATAACGACCTCAGCTTTCATCTGGTCAAACCCTATTTGAGCGGTGCCCCGCCGATGTCCCATGATGGCCTGCTATTGACCCTGGAAAAAAACCTGCAGTTCATATTTGAGAAGAAAGAAGTGTGGTGCCGTGCTGGGCCTGGGGGTGACTGGCAAACATAGTTGCCCCTATATAGGCCTCCCGCAGTCATTGACATAGAGGTTACTCCCCTCTTCACTGTTGTGAAAAAGGATGGGACAGTTCGAAAGCTCTACAATTGGGGATCATCCTTCCTCACCTACATAGGTGAAGGTGTCTCTCTGACGAGGGTGGGTCACCGGATCGGGGTTACAGGTGGAAAGCTCCTGCTGCATCATCCATTCGATGGACCAGAAGAAGCTGTTAACCCCCACGAGGGCACCCTACGGGTAGATGGTGTGTCACATGTCTCCAAAGTCAAGGGTGCTGTTAAACTGCTTCGGCGAGTCGGACTCACTTGTACCACCCGTCTCCCCTCTAGAGAGGGTGAGATTACGTTCTCACCACCGGAGAGCAGCAGTCAGACAATCGGCATGGTTATATGCCTTGTTTAAACCCCTCCTATAGCAAACGACTCGTATAGTCCTAGAGCTATGTTTCTTAGCCGGCGGCAAAGTGAAGTAGCTAGCCCCTGCCCCTGAGGGGATGAAGATCACTATCGATCCGGATGGAACAGGGCTCGATCTGGCACAGATATTTCTGGAGGCGTTCACTCTGTTCAGTTTAACTCTTCATATATAGCCATGATTCTCATCATGCTGCTCATGTTGGCATCTACAGCAGTGGCACAGGGCGCTGAGACTGCCATGATATTGGATGCCAAGTGGGCCCACTTCCGGGATGACCGGGTACAATCCTTGGGTCGACCCCTTGCGGAGAAACATTTACGACCGCTTTCACCCACGTGAAGAGATCATATCTGTCTGTCACTTCTATGGGGTGGAGACAGTAGGCCATGGTTGTCTGCTGGAGATGCCTGCTCAGCACCAGATTCTCTGCGTAACATGTGAACATGCCAGAGTCTGCCGTGGTTCACATGCTAATCACTTTACCCTCCTCCCAGGTAAGCGTTGTCAAGGTAGATGGAAGCCCCTATGGGTGGTCCCATCATGCCGATGCGACTCTGGTAGAGACTACGTGTTTGTCTGAGCCTACACAGAATAGAGAGAGAGAGAGAGGGCAGCCCTGTGGTTGATGGCGATCAGTGGTGTATATGACTGTGGAGACTTGTCTTTAAATGGGCGTTCAGACCCTGGTAGTAGTGGTGTGATACTACCTCCCTGGCAGCTGTTCGGTGATCCGTGGTTGCCCCCGCAACCTATGGCCCAGGGATTGAGAGGGCGGTGGGTTCATTTGTGTAGTAGTAGTCGGAATTAAAATGATACAACCTCCCTCAACTGGCCGCCATTCGGCGCTCCATACCCCCCCCCCCCACCACCCTCTCAATCCCTGGGGCCTCCATCTAGAGGCATACCAACCACCTGTCTCAACAACCCTGGGCCCCATCTAGAGGCATACACCAATCACATGTCTCACCAACCTATGCCCCAGGGATTGAGAGGGCGGTGGGGGCCACGGATCGCTGAACGGCGGCCAGTTGAGGGAGGTGTAATCATTTTAATTCCGACACTACTACTAATCTGCTAACTTTCTTGCCTTGCTTTCGGAAGCTGTTCTGGCATCCCAGCAGAGAGGTGGGCAGATTCCTGCCAAGGTTTTTCGCACCTTGGCTGATGTTTCGACAGGTTCTCTTAATTCTGTGTGCCGGTCTTTGGGTTTTATTACCTCTATTAGAAGGTCTCTGAAACTTCAGGAGGCCCATGTTTCTAACAATCTTAAAGGTAGTTTGATTTCTGATCCCCATTTTGGCCAGGATATTTTTGGTCAGTGTTCTTCCAGTCTTATTCTGGCTAAGTCGGAGGGGGATATGCTCAGATTTCCGTTTCCAGACCTGCCGTTAAGAGAGACTCTTCCTCTGTTAAGATCCCCAATTCCTCTCCAAGGAGGAAGAGTCTGAAAATGGATGAGTTTGGGGCTTATCCATCTAGGATAATTACCAACTCGAATAGATCCTTTTCCAATTCCCAGGAAAGATCCACAGAGGAGGATCAATTTGAGTCTATCTCTTCCAACCGTCCTAGGTCCCAAGTTAAGCAGGCCCATTCATTTCAAGCGAGAGGGGGTCAAGTTTTTTATCAGAGATCCAGGTCTAGACCCAGAGGTCGATCTTCTTACAGAGGTTTCCAGGGTAAGAGAGTTTGAAGTTGTTGACTTATCCCGGGTAGGTCCAGCCTTTATTCTTCCTTCAGTCTTTCACCCACCTCTTCCTTTATCTGCGGATCTGTCGGTCCAGTGCCTTCTGCCCAGCGTGCCAGTAGGAGGGCGCCTGTCTCTGTTTTGGGAGACTTGGCAAGCCCTCGTTCAGGACTCTTGGCTTGTAAATCAGCTTCACTGGGGGTACACCCCTTCTTGGATCCATCCTCCTCCTCCCCTGTCCCTTCTACCCAAGTGGACTCCTGTTCCCTCCAATCAGGAGAAATTGGTGGCCTTAGAGGAGGAGTTGAAGGCTATGATCATCAAGGAGGCTATGGAAGAGGTTCCCCTTTGGAGAGTAGACCCGGGCTACTATTCAACCATTTTTTTAGCCTCCAAGAAAACAGGGGGATGGCGTCCTATCATCAATCTGAAGACGTTAACTCTTATTATTTTGACCCCGAAGTTCAAAATGGAACCCATCTCCCAGTTTAGATCCAGGCATGTGGACTTCTTCCATCGACCTCAAGGACGCTTACTTTCGTGATCTTATCCACCCGTCTTTCAGAAAAGTTCATGAGGTTCGCTTACAAGGACCGGGTATGCCCTTCGGCCTGACCACGGCCCCCTTCCTTTTTACCCATCTGGTCTCAGCTGTGGCAGGAGTCTTGCACCGTCATTCTATCCATCTTCACGTTTATATAGACGACTGGTTGATAAAAGCAGTCTTCCTCAATTATTTCAAGAATCACCCCAGAGGTTTTCAGTCTGACATGCAGCCTAGCTTGGATTTAAAATTTAAAAAGAAATCAAGCCTAGTTCCCTCCCAAGTGTTCACCCACTTAGGCGTTACCTTCGATCTGGCACAGGGCCTAGTTTTCCCATCAGACCCAAGAGTAGAGACAATTCTGTTGGCAATGGACATTCTGTCAACTTCTTCCACTGTCAGAGCAAAATTTTTTTTCAGGGTTGATGGTCAACACCGAGAATGTCATTCCTTGGACGGCGCTGATAAGATAATTTCAAATGTACTTTATGTCCCTTTGGAAGCAGGCGGTACATTCCATTTACCATCAGATTCCCATCAGAGAACATTTAATTCCCCATCTAGATTTTTGGAAGGATCGTTCTCTGCTTCTGATGGGTGTCCCTCTGGTCAAGTCCTCCCCTCAGGCGATTATCTTCACAGATGCTTCCCAGGAGGGATGGAGAGCAGTCTGGGACTCCCTGTCTGTCTCCGGTCTTTGGTCCCTGAAGGAGTCGACAGCTCACATCAACATCTTGGAGTTGTGGGCTGTCAAGAAGGCTCTTCTCTCGTAGTCAGATGGAGTGAAAGGCTTCAAGGTCTCGATTCGATCGGATAATTCAACGGTGGTGTCTTTCATCAACAGACGGAGGAATGAGGTCTTCCCTCCTTTGTATCGAGCTTTGGAACCTTCTCTTGTGATGCCACAAGAATCAAATTTTTCTAGTTTCCAGTCATGCCCCAGTCAGTCTGAATTTTCTTGTGGACCAGCTGTCGAGACCCAGCAAATTCGGACACACAGAGTGGCAGTTAAAGAGGTCGGTTGCCAAAGCGATTTAAAACTTTTTGGGTCGTCCCCACGTAGACCTCTTTGCGACTTGTCTGAATGCCCTGGTCTCTTTCATGTCTCCTTTTCCAGACAGTCAGGCATTGGCTCTGGACGCCCTCTCTCAGTCCTGGACAGGAATTTTGCTTATGCGTTCCCACCAATGATCCTGATTCCTTTGTTTTTGAGGGTCAGGGAGCAGATCTGCGAAATCCTTCTGATAGCTCCCTTTTGGCCAAAGCGGATCTGGTTTGGAGACCTCGATCTCCTGGTAAATTTCCCACGTCTCCTTCCAGTGGCCCCGGATCTTCTCTCTCAAGTAAGGGGCACTTGTCTTCATCCAAACCCTGAAATCTTCAGTCTGTGCGTTTGGAGATTACTGAGTGTCCAGTCTCTGAGATCAAAGTTTCTTCAGGATCTCGGGAAATTATTGATTCTTCCAGGAAGGAGTCGACCTGTCGAGTTTACAAGGGTCGAGTTAAATTTTTTGGAGAATGGTGTTCAGACCATGGTTTCATGCCCGATTCTGTTTCTATTCCCCAGGTGTTAGATTTTTTATCCTATCTTTTTTACTCTACACTTATCGGCTAACACTGTCAGGGGTTATAGATTTTCGTTGGCTTCTTAGCTTCCTTGTCTTTTGAATCCTGGTATTAAGGATACGAAGATGCTCAATGGTTTTATCAGAGGATTGGGTAACATTCGTCCTCCAGTAGCTAAGCCTTTGCCTTCCTGGAATTTGGCTCTGGTTCTTCAGGTTTTGACAGGTTGCCATTTTGAACCTATTTCGTCTATTAGTATTACATTTTTAACTCTTAAGTCTGTTTTTCTCATTGCATCTGCTTCTGCTAGAAGACGTTCAGAAATTCACGCTCTTTCCACTGAGAAGGATAGATTTATAGAATCTGTGAATGGTTTAGTTTTATATCCCAGAAAAGATTTTTTATCGAAGACCCAATCTAACCGTTACCCAGCTAAGCGGATCATTTTAAAATCGTTATCACTTTTCCGCCGTCTGACAAATTCTGGTGTCCTGTTAGGGCATTAAAGGTATACAAGTGCCAAACAGATTTTAAAACATCTGATCTGTTCCATTTATGGGTTCCGTTCGTGGAGAAGGTAGCCAGACCAGTCTCTAAAGCCACGATTGCCAGATGGATCTGTGAGACCATCAACATTTGTTATGAGCTTGCCTCTCCTGAGCAAGTAAAATTATCTCATGTTAAGGCTCATGGTGTTAGGGGAATGGCTATCTTTGCTCTTTTCGCCAGCTCATCTTTAGACGATGTCATGCAGGTTGCAGGCTGGAAATCTGAATCTACTTTTGCATCGTTCTACTTAAAGGATCAGAGTCCAGCGGCTTCCTTTTTTTAGAAATATGATTTTAACAAAACAAGCCGAGGACCATTTACCGAGCACATCCCGCCATTTTCGCTAAGACTATGTCTGTATGAAATAGTGAGAGTCTTTTGTTTTGTTTATTTCATTAAGTTTACAGTTATCCTTGTTTGATAATCACTGTGTGATTGGTTAGAATGCACTATTTTATTATTTTGTTTAACATTTGGATATGATGTCTTTAATTTTTATCCTTGTTTAAAGATTCTCAAATCTCCACCCACCAAAGGTTTTCAAGTGGGCACTGACAAATTCTACAGGTTTAGCAAGTAGTGATTGAACGGTATAGATGTTTTTGTGGTGTAATAACAACCCCCAAGACACCCCCACACCCCCACCCCTTGTGGGATGGTCTGTAGTTTTATTAACCACTATAAAACATACTTGCCGTTCAATCACTACGACCCGTCCTCAACTACCCTGCGTGGGAATGATTTGATAATCTGTTTATAATATTTTGGGCACTTATATTTAGAAAAGTGAATTTGTTTCTTATTTGGGGCTCCATTGTGCATGCGCGGTTATGTGCTGTAACAGGTGTCACTGAGGAGTGAGTATAGACTGGTGCCAGTCTCTTTCAAGGCATATGCTAGGGATGCACCCTACCAGTAGCCTGGTTGAGGGTGTGATGAGATGGAATAGGCATATGGGGGCATGTAAGCAAGCATAAAAATCTTATTCTTGTGGCTAAATGCAGAGTAGTTGATTTAGCAAGTAGTGATTGAACGGTAAGTATGTTTTATAGTGGTTAATAAAACTACAGACCATCACACAAGGGGGTTTCTGTTGGGGCTTTTATCTCTTCGATACCCCTATAATGCATCAGAAAATCTTATGAATTCCTATTAGTCAACGAGAATACACACCTATAATCAACCAATCGAATTTGAATCTTGACAAATTTATGAATTTCTATCAGCCAATGAGAATGTACATTTATAATTGAGCAATAAGAATTGCTTATGAAATCTTTTGTTTAGGAAACATTGGCATCTGGAGATAGTATATAGTGAGGAATGTATGGGTGTACTTAGGTGAAAACTCTTGTACTACTTTAGGTTAAATCGACTAACCTTGGGTACATTGCCGTCAATACAAACACAACTTATTCGACCAACCCTTGCTCATAGGTGCGTAGCCTCGAGTAGGTACTGGAGTATAAACTCTAGCCATTTAAGTACTACTATAGCAACTTGAGTAGCTACTCTTCTAGGAGTCCATGACACATGGCCCCATACCTAGCGAAGCTTGCCGATGCCGAATTCACTAAACTGAACTCTGCGTAGTTAGTACTTCTGTGTAGTTAGTACTCTTAAGTGACAAAAGAGGTTGCTTCAATTGACTATCATCGCACCACACACACACATCCACGCACACTCCATCCACTCACGTACGCATGCACGCACACACGCGCACGCACGTACACACGCATGTATGCACGCACACACGTCTAGCTCATCCTTGAACTAATAATCATATACTTTAACATATTGTTGAGAGAATTCTCTGTGTTTAGACTTGGTTAACCATTTCGCCAATGAATCCCTGAAAAAGTATATGCTTAATGATATATTTACTTAGGTTGTTTCTGACCACAGGATAATGGCCCAATGGTCAGGTCTTCTTCATCATGATACTGTGTACTTCATCCTCCAGTTTCTACCGTCACCATATAGTCATATACTAATGGCTGATCTTTCCAGTATTTATCTAGACAGGCCTTGAAGGTATTTACCGACGGAGCTTCTACAACATACTGTGGTAATTTATTCCAGAATTTGGGGACACGAACTGGAAAACAGTTTTTGTGGACTTCTAGTTTTTCCTTCAGCTGGAAAATTGTCTTATCAGGCCCCCTGGCCTCTTCTCTATTGACTACCTCTTCTCTTAACTTTAGTATAACTCCTATTTCTTCATCGTATACACCGTGCAGAGGTTTGTATACTTCGATCATATCACCGTGAACTCTGCGAAATGCCTTTTTTTTTCAGTCTCATAGCTAAGCTCCCTTAGACCAGGTATCTGCTTGGTTGCTCCCCTCTGGACATTTTCTATGAGTGTTATCACTGACATTTTGTATGAGCACCAAACAACTGCACCATAGTCGCTTTACCATTGCCATATATAGTGGAATGAAGTTTTTCTCATTTAAGTTGACATATGCTTGTATAATAATTGCAAACATACTATTTGCTTTGTTCACCTTTTCTGTTATGTGTCTTTCGAAGTTTAATGATTCGTCTATGACCACTCCAATGTCCTTTTTTTCTTTGGATTGCAAGATTTCATGGTTTTTTCCATCGCCGATGATATGGTAGTTCCTAGCATCTGCATTTGGCCCATCTAAAGCTAATTTTCACACACTTGTCTGGATGGAAGCATAGAAGCCAGGTATTTGACCACTCTGTTAGCTCATTCAAGTGTGCCTGTAGTGTAGCATTGTCCTCTGGACTAAGTATAGTCCAGAAAATCTTTGTGCCATCTGTAAAGAGATAAGCCTCTGAAATTATTTGTCCAGGTAAGTCATTTATATAAATGACAAAGAGCAATGTGTCCAATACAGTCCCCTGAGGGATTCCAATAGTAACATCAATCCAGCTTGACTGCTCACCATGTACGGCTACTTGTTGAACATGGTTACTAAGGAATGACTTAATCCATCCATGAATTGGATCTGTTATCTTATACGCCTTCATTTTATCCAGGAGCCTTCTGTATAGGACTGTATCAATGACATTTTTGAAATTCAGATATATTGCATCTATCGAATGGCCCTCATTAATTGCCTTTGTCCATTTGTCGAAGACATGAAGAATGATGCAGTGTTGTTGACCTGCCACTAATATATCCGAACTGGTTTAGTTTTACTAAAGAATTTATTTTCAGTCATGTAGCACATAATATGGTCCCTAACTATGCCTTCCATTACCTTGCATAGGATACTAGTTAGATTTACTGGTCTATAATTCCCAGCCTGTTTCTTGTCACCTTTCTTGAATATTGCTGAGATCTCAGCTTTCTTCCAAACTTCGGAAACTGACTTGGATCCTAAGGAAGTTGAATATATATATTCGCTAATGGAGTGGTTCTGCCAACTTTTTTAGAATTCTCAGATGGATGCAGTCTGGCCCTGGAGATTTAATGATGTTTAATTTCTTGAGGGTCTTCTTGTTCTCAAGTGGTACCATCTCTATTGTTTTGTTCACGATTTGAGGTCTTGGAATTTCCCCTGGTGGCTCCACAGTGAAAATGCTTGAAAAGAAGTTTGCGAGAACCTCTGCTTTCTCTCTGTCGTTTATATACTGTATCCCATCAGCCATTCCTTCTCCATTTGTTAACAACATGTCCAGTACACTTGGTTGTGCACTGATTCGACCTCTTGTTTCCTGGCTGACATGCTGGATTAAAAAAATGTATCTCTGACTCCTTCAACAAATAGGTTCAGTTCATCACTTGTCTTGACCCTCCAGCTTTCCCAGTTAATTCCTGGGTAGATGAAATCGGCCATCAACATTGCATGACTATATCCTACTGTGTTTGTATCTCTGATTAGGTCCAGCAATTTGGCATTATTATCTTCTGTTCCACTTCCACTGCGGTATATACATGTACATCATATCAACAATTTATCTCCGTTTTACTAAGTTGATTTCTACAAATACTGATTCTGTGAAGCATGTCTTTATCATCATCATCGTCATTATTTTACGAGGCATAAGCCATTGCCTTGATATTGCCTCAGTGTTATTTGTTATAGTATGGTTTGCACAGTCCAATTAAAAAATCTTTCTCTGTAGTAGATTATATCTAGTTTGTTCTTGAATGATTTGGCTGCTGTCGCTTAATTAGGTCTCGAAACCTTCAGTATATAAGTGACATTAGATTTAAGATTCTAACTCTGTTTTGTGGAAATGCTGTGGTGCTGATCGGTGTTCCCCGCGTCAGCTGCGGTGTGCCGCCTGCACTCATGGTTACACCCTGCTGGGCCTAGCATTTGTTTGCATGCTGAATCGTGGAGGCCGTGGTTGGTCTTATTGTTGCTGTTTTAATTTTCTGAGTTCATCGCTATCCAAATCTCTTCTACACTAGTGTTTCTTCATGCAATCAAGTGTGGATGTGGAAGCAGAGATGTATCTACTGGTCATTGGAATCTCTACCGATCATGTCCTTGTCTATACACAGGCTACTCCAAGATCAGTCCACTGTATTAGAAGAATTGCAGTATGACCTTGTGATGGGCTGGTATACGTATGGCCTGTTCAGTCAAATTCAAATGTTCTTTCTTTGAAGTAGATATCCAGTTTGTTCTTGAATGATTCGACTGTTGTTGCTTCAATTGTTGTAGCTGGCAGTGAATTCCACTGTGGTACCACTCTGTTAGCGAAAAAGTGCTTGCGAATATCTTTGTTGCTGCGCTTTATGTTGAGCTTGAACCTATGCCCTCTGGTCTGTGTAATACTGGATGGGTCGAAAAAGTAGTCCTTATCAATATTATATAGATCCCTGATGAGCTTGAATGTTTCAATTAACTCTCAAAATCCTCTATATTTCAGTGACATTAGATTTATGGCTTCAAATCTTTGTGTGTAGCTGTACTCTGATTTGTGGGGCGTTTTTTTTTGCTCGGCGTTGAACTCTTTCTAATAGCTGTGATTGCCTTTTCAGTCTTGGTGACCATGCCGAATTGCAGTATTCGAGAATAGGTCTCACTAGAGACTTGTACAAGAGCGTGAAAGTAGATGGGTTAATGTTGGTAAATGTTCTCTTGATTAGTCATATTGTGATGTTCGCCTATCCAAAAGTGTCATGCACATCCCTGTCCATTTGTGCAATCATCCCCAAAGTTTTAAGGTTCTATCTGAAATGGTCTAGGAGGAGTTGCATTACAATCGATAATTACTAGCCAATTTTGACGTTTTTACCCCCTGGGCCCAGCCCCGGTGGGTGGGTGGGGGGGGGGGTCAGAACAAAATTCCAAAAGTGCCATGCACTTCCTTGCCCATAGGTATAACCATCACCAACGGTTCAAGTTTCTATCTTAAACGGTCTAGGAGATTTGTTAAAATGAATAAGTGCACAGACGGCCGACACGCACGCACACAGGTCGCATCACATAATCCCAAACTTTTCTTCGAAAAGCGTTGGGATAACTAGATTGATCGGTCGATGACGCGTCATCACAAATCCCCATGTTCAGCACTTTGAAATTTTGCCACACCCCAGACCTCGGCGGCGGAACCAAATGTAAATGTAATTTTGCACGCAGCAATCATATGAATAATTCATATAACAATTTTTGTTGAATTTCGTCGAATAGTGTCAGAGGAGTTGCATTACAATCAATTTCATGACATTTTGACCCCCTCCCCATCCCATACACCCGTGGGGCGGGGCTAAATGTAAATGTACTCATTGACTCCACATTGATATGGGTAACTGACATACTTACTTTGGTTGGATTCTGTCAAACAGTGTCAGAGGAGTTGCGTTACAATCAATTTCATGAACCGTTTGACCCCCATCCCCCACCCGTGAGGGCGGAACCAAATGTAAAGGTGCTCATCCACAGCACAGCGGAAAATTAACACACTGAATGCGTCTGGCATGCGGCAAACCACAATGACATATACGCATGCCATTGTTACGTAGTAGTAGTAGTAGTAGTAGTAGTAGTAGAAGTAGTAGTAGAAGTAGTAGTAGCAGATTTAGCAGCAGAGACGGCTATGGCTGCTGCTGCTACTACTACTACTACTACCGCCACCCCCAGGAAATTGTGTAGGCAGTGATTTTATTCAATTAACTCCCTCCCTCCCTCCTCTCCCCCCCCCCCCCCCCACACCCCTACACCCACCCACTCACACCTGTATACACATTCCCTGCTGTTGACTATTTTTAGAATTAGTTTGACTAGGAGTTGGTGCTGTCTATGACAACAGCAACATAATCCAGTCAAATTAGTTTTAAAAATATTAAAATAAGAGCTTTCCTGTGTGGTTTTCTTATAATCGAGACACTGGAATTTCAAGGGCTAAGTGCCAACAGACAGTTGACCTAGTTTGCCGTGATCTTTGTTGAATGACAGAGGATTGATATTTACGACGTAATTTAACAACGTACATTTTGTTCGTTCCCACGCATTAGACTACTTGTGTTGGGTAGGTGTGTAGGATATATATATATATATATATATATATATATATATATATATATATATATATATACTACGAATGTAGTTGCTGGTCTGACTGTATTATAATAATCTTTGGGTTCGCGAAAATTGCTTGTCTGTTAGAACAAGTCGCCTCGTATGACGACAGCGCGTCAACCTTGAACACGTTATTTCGCTCAGCTGTTTCAGGCAAGCTCAGCCGATCCCCTGAAATGACGTCACGCGCCAATGGCCGTTCTTATTTCGTTTTTCAGCGAGTCGGCGCAGGATCGCCGAATTTAAAATAAATCCGAATAATATCTACTAATAACATTCTATTTCATCGTTTAATGCCCAATGTTGTATATGAAAGCCACTTTCAATGCCATTGTACTTCTTCTTTAAGATTTCTGAATTGACTTAAACAGTTGTACATAAACTGTGAAGGCTAAACGGTGCAGACTGTGAACACTATAACATCGATATCACATGCATTCAAGAGACTAAAGTAGCTAAACACTCAGAGCAGCAACTTCAGACAGGCCATAAGTTAGTACTAAGGAGCAAAAACAGGCCACTTACCGTGGATTAGGCTTCGTAATCGGACCAAGGGTATTGGACGATGTCATTAGTTTTGGATACGTCAATGATCGCGTTGCATTTATCGACCTGGCTATACCAATGCAAAATCGCACCACCACTAAGTGTCGCATGCATATGGGCCAACTACCGAAAGGGCCAAGGAGAATCCAGCTATATTAGATTCCTTTTATGCAGAACTGAACCCCGCCATTACTATCCCAGCTAGATGGCAACTGTTCGTGACACTCAAATGTCTTACGAAAAGGCCCTCGGGGAGCAGATAGCTAACATCGACGTCAGCTCAGATCCAAACGAAGCCCTAACCAAAATACTGATATTTATTGAATCATCTGCTACTAGCACCATAGGTGTACTAAGAAACAACAGAACTAGGTATACTGACAACCCTCTCGTAGTAAAACTGTCAGCAGAACAGAAATCGTTATGTCTGCGCATCTATCAGTGGCCAAAGTGAAGATCGCACCAAACTATGCCAGGAACGCAATAAGATTCTGTGCCACATTAGCAAACGCTTAAAAGATCTTGCTATCCAACAAGCAGACGCCCTAGCAGATGAAAACATTGCCACGGATGACTGCCACAAAATGTTTCGGACAGCCCGAGCCCTGAGAGTTGCTGACTACACACCACTAACTGTACACACCTCTGAAGGACACTATCGGGACTGACCAGGGCAAAGCCGAGGCAATTCGAGAATGGTTCAAGGAACAGTTCACTGACCACGATGATGAGCCCTTGCACCCATTCTCAGAAGACCCCAGGCCATTACTAATACCAATTAATACAGCAGAGGTTGAGAAGGCACTTAAAGCCCTGAAAAATGGACGTGCATATGGACCTGATGGCATGAGCAATGAACTATTCAAATATGCAAGTGACATTATCTCAAAACCGATCATGCACATAATCAAGTCATCTTTTATGCACCACCTTCCCATCGACGCTGTAGGCCAATGCATCCTTATCACGCTTCCCAAGCCCAAGAAGCCACCTGGCCCCCCAGCCATTCTGCGACCCATTGTGCTCAGCATACAGAAAATCCTATCCAATGTTACGCTATGCCACATCCGAGACAAGATAGACGACTTCACCGGATCATGTCAAAGTGGCTTCAAACGTGGACACAGCTACGCAGACATTGTATGGGCTCACGGCATGCTTGTGTCGGTAGTCATGTCCAAACACTGGAATTTCCACAAAATGGGCATTGACATGTCACGAGCCTTCGACACAATTAACCGCTCAAAGATCCTAGATGTACTACACCAGGCCAGTTGCAATGAAGATGAGCTACGACTAGTGAGACTACTGCTTGCAGACACCAAGCTAAGAGTACGAGTCAAGTCAGTGAAGTCTGTAGAGCTTGAGACATCAATCGGCTCCCCACAGGGAGATGGTCTATCCTCTGTGCTCTTCACCTGTTACCTGGCTGCTGCATTGAAATCCCCTGTGCTCTTCACCTGTTACCTGGCTGCTGCATTGAAATCCATGCGGGAAAAGTCCACAAGACCAACCCCCCCCCCCCCCCCCCCCCCCCCCCCCCCCCCCGGTGTCAATACTGTGCATGCCGCTAGAGATGGAATATGCCGACGATGTGGACTTTATAGATGAGGAAAAGAAACCCCTTGACGAACTTCTCCCAATAGCTGCAAGTAAACGATAAAATGAGAATCTATATGAATGAATCCAAAACAGAGTTCACCCACATATACATATCTACAAGCATGAAACTAAAGAAAATGACGATCCACTCCGTGGCGGTGAACCATAGAGGAAAAGTAAAATCCTGGGCTCACTGCTTTGCAGTACTGCTGACATTGGTGCACGCTGCATCATGGGGAACATAGCTTTCCAGTCCTTCTGGAAGCTATGGATTCGCAGATCAAAGATGCCCTTGGTAAAAAGACTATGTTTATACAATGTAACCTGGGTATCCTTGATGATGTATAACTGTAACAGCTGAGCAGTTCCAAAGGCAGCTCTAGACAAACTTGACGCCTGCCACCGCAAACACCTACGCACCATCATTGGACACCGATGGCAGAGAGCATAATTTCCAATGATGCACTATGCAAGATGTGTAATACGCCACCCCTGTCTGTAAAAGTCGCCCAGCAAAGATGGTCCATGTTTGGCCATGTGCTAAGAATGCAGGAAGACACACCAGCACAGAGAGCATTGAAATTAGCCCTACTCGGAGCCAGCAAATACAGAGCCAGGAGAGGACGTCATTGCATAAATCTACTAAGCGTGCTACGAGGTGACCTCAGGAAAGCAGGATTAGGTACACTCAAGTCAAGAATGGACCTGAGGAAGCTAAGGATTTTGGCTGAGGACAAGACACAGTGGGCAAAAGCGAAGAAGGACTGATTGCAGCTGTAGGATGTTTCTACAGCCACAGAATACAGCAATCATACATACATACATAAACTGTATTAACAGGCATCTTTAGTTCTATTTAATCTACATTGATTTCCAACTGTTCAATACTGTATTATAGCTACTATATTAACCCTTATCACATTAATGCCAAATATATTTGTAAGAGTAGAAGAAAGTCTGGTGTATATTTTACAATGTGTTTGAAATATGTTGCAGTGAATGCAGTCATATTAGACACCAACAGGTTACAGCAATTTTGTTTCCAGCATGTACACCAGTTAACATATGAAATGCAATTGATTTTGAGAAGCTGGTATTTCGGCGGTCAAAGGACAACACAGCAGATACACATTCTTTATGATTTAATATGTTTTGGAATATTTTGAACTGAGTCTGCTTGGAAGATCCCGCTGTCTATGTATATTTATATGAAATGTATTTGAAAAAGCATATGAAAAATATTTGAAATTTCAAATACCTTAGCAAATGTATTTAAGTGCAAATGAATTGCTCGCCCACGTCACTGCACGCACCCCCCCCCCCCCCCCCCCCGATGGTTCTGTGAGCCTTCTGGCAACCTGATTTACCTGTGCCTCCAAACTGCTATGGAAAGTACTGACGTGCACACTACACATACCAATACAAATCCACGAAGTTTAGAGGCAAGAGAGGACATGTACCCAAGAATGGGCAATGCCAATATAGCATATGGTCGTGATGCACCTCCTGTGGCAGCTGACAAGGACGGTCTCCTTTTAACCTGCAGAGGAATGTCGAGGAGCTGGCCGAGCAGATGCAGCACTTTGGGAAACTTATGACCCAGCTACAAGCACATAACACGACCCTCAGCATGCACATGCTCAAGGCAGAATGGCAGGCTGGTCCACTTTCCAGGCCCCACACCCTCTGCAGCCAGCACGAAGCCAACCAAAGTCCTCATCGCGTGCTTCTGCTTGAATATAAATGTACTCTCTAGTTACATCATTATCTTATTTTAAAAGTTTTGTTTGGAGTGGTCTATTATTATATGGTACTTTTTGTATACTACTGAGAGTGGGGGGGGGGGGGGAGCTCATCACTGTAGTATAATGTTAAAATAGTTGAGGTTGTTAAATATTAGGTAGATATGTTATGATATGTGGGTTTATTAACGAGAGTTGTAATGAAAGTAAAATATAATAACTGCGTCATCCATTACAGTCGACTGGCCTTCCAATTGGTCATGTGCTAGTCATGTTGATATTTGTCTCCAGTATGGAAATTGTTAAGATCCTTGGCTACTTTTTCCCCTTTCTCTTCCTAAGCCTTATTTTCAAGAAATGGAGGGCCTTTAGCATGTAGATGAAGGAAATATTAAGACCAACTGTCTAGAAGCCGCTGCAAACATGCATGCAAGTTGCAGTCATTTCCAGACAGCCACCATTAATAGGTCCATCACAATTTAAAGATAAGATCAGGTTGATTTGCAGAACGCAGGCTAAAAAGGCTCTATATTCCATTTCGTGCCAGGCTGTTATAGAGTTAGGCTACTTTGATAGTTAAATTTTATTTCTTGGTTTGCCCAATAGTTGTCCAATCTGTTCTTGAACATGCTTAAATTTGCAGATGTCACAATGTGCTCAGATAGTGAATTCCAGGCATCGATTATTCTATTGGTAAAGTAATGTTTTCTGAAATCGTGTGAAAAGCTGTGTTTCTTTAGTTTATGTGTGTGTCCTCTTGCTATTGAATTGCTTAATGTGAAAAAATGTTTTGTTAGTTGTGCGTCTTAATAACCGTGTATGAGTTTAAATATTTCAATCATATCTCCCCCGTGTCGTCTATGTTTTAGAGATGGGAGATTTAGGCTTTTTTATCCTGTCAGTCCCTTCAATGATGGAAGCTGTCTTCCCTCCTTTGAACATTTTCGATAGTATTGATATCTTTTTCTTTGTATGAGCACCAGACACTATTATCATATTCAATGTGAGGCCGTGCTAATGCTTTGTACAGCAGGGTGAAATTGTCATTATTTAGGTATGTGTAGGTTCGGCGAATTATTCCCATTGTCATGTTGGCTTTATTTACCTGTTCCTGTATATTGCAGAGAGAATTCGCTACGTTTTCGCCTGATTGACCATAAAATCAATCAGAGATGCATTATGAACGATAAAAATACGCTAACTTATACGCCACTAAAAGGGCTCAAATATCTGAGTAATCACTCCGATTCTCAATCAGCTTGTGGGTCAATCTAAAAAGAGGCGTGGCTTCTTCGAGAATACACAGCTAATGTAATGACTGGCCATCTTATTACGACATCACAACAACTAGACTGTTACACACACTCCACTTCGGAGACCAGACAGATCGGGACCCCGTCTATCTCTGCAGTGGACTGTAAAAGCAACACTGTGGATCGTGTAGATTTTGGTAGCATATTGACCTCAGTATCACTAGCTTGATAAAGACATTAAAATCGACTCGATCCATCCAGTGGTTCGTGTGATATCAGCATCTACCCAACGTATCATATTAACCTCTGTATCACTCGCTTGATAAAGACATTAAAATCGACCCGATCCATCCAGTGGTTCGTGCGATAGATTTGAATTTTACGACAAATTCAGAGGGACTATTTTTCTGTTAACTACTTGTCATACAGACTATTATGGGCTTTATAACAACTCGGTTTACGTGAAATATTATTGTCTAGTATGAAGAGAGTAGCACCCGTGTCCTTTTACACTTCAATTCTCTCTACCACCATATTCTGGTGGAAATCACTATATCAATGGCTACTCAATACATATGAGATATTTTTCTCGATCTCGTATCGAAAGAGATTTTGCGAGATACAGTTGTTTGTTGGTAACTAAACTAGCGGACTCAGGTAGTGACAAAAATTACAGCGAGTTACGTCAATGACCACTAGGAAGTTAATTTATATGAAGTGGTTACACTGAATCTGTGTAATTACTGGGTGCATAAATTCGGATATGTAGGGATACAAGTTAAAGTAATCCCACTTCAAAGTGAAGCATTATTAGGCATAAACTTTCCTCAAAAGGATCAACATTTTATATGAAAATGGTGCATTGTTTTAGGCCAAACTAAGGACTCGTTTCTGAGACTCGGAACAGGCAAATACTTTTAGAGCATGCGCAACTAATTTTGACCGATGAACAGCTAGAGAAATCATTACCAGAGACTAATGCAAAACTAAGCTATGATGTATGATGTCACCATCCCTTTAAAATGAGCTGCAGCTGTAAAAATCATCAGTTCGTTCATACGACTCACACTGACCACACGTCTCACTACATGCTCTACATACTGGCGGAATAGGCCCAATAGTGCACCAACAACAACCTATAGGCCAAGTGCCGGATTGTACTACCTAGTACTGCCATATGCGATTACCAATCGGATTCAGAAGTATTTATGTGGCACCAGGCACTACTGATGCCAGCTATCAGACTTAGTTTGTGTTCCATAGCGGATTCTACCAGTCCCTTGCACATTCATGAGGAAATAGACTATTTTCTGTGGGGCACTGGTACTCCTTGCGCCAGCTAACAGACTTAGTCTATTTTCTAAACGTCTGTGGTGGAGTGTGGGTACAGATAGCTGCGTTCTTAGACGAAGATTCCAAACTACGCCAGCAACGCTCATGTAGTGATTTGTCTAAGTTCGCACTTGTGTTTTATTATGAAACACATGGCTAATTTCCGCACCAAATATCTCAAAATTCTATAATTTGGAAGTTACAGCGCCATCATCTTGCATTGCGCCTTCCCAACAACACAGTGAACAAATACCTTATCTTTCCGCACATATTCTCCATGCATCTTAAAATAATCAGATATTCTCGCCAAAGCCCACAATGCCTTACACCTTGCTAATTGACTCTGTTAAATTCCGCACTCATCCACTCAATAGTGCAAAAATACAAACGTTCATTTAGTTCTTGATTTCTGTATATTTAGTTGTTTGAAATTGCACAAGTTACTTAGACAATTTCAGACTTATTTCATTCATGGTCCTACGGTGCAAGTATAATGCCCGTCAAGACTTAGAAAACTTTTTTGCAAATCCGCCTATTGGTGTTCAATAAAAGTTACCCTGCGAGTGCATCAATGCCTTGCCGAACATAGAAGATGTATCACAAATTACGTCCACAATCGCTAGAAACACGCCTTGGAGGACATAGTCAAATTAGACGCAATTCTGCCAATTGGTTTTGAAAGTTGTGCTCAGCACTTATAAATTCTAGGAGCAAAGATCCTCTCGGCCAAAATCCAGTCACATTAGCGTATGCAGGAATATGCCTACAGCACCAAGGCGTTGATCCTCTTACAATTTAAAAAGAACTAAATATTAAAACATAGAAAATATTAGTGGCGTGTACAGGAAAACATCTACTGTACAGTAGATGCCTGCAATCAGTGCTAAGAAGTCTGCTAGCACTTCTAAATTCTTAGACAATAGTGAGCACCAATTCTAAAAAGACAGTAAATTTTCATACATTTACACCACAGAATACACGCACCGTCACCACCCATATACTCCACAAGTGCCAAAGCTATAACTGCTGTACACTTTGTTGCACACACATACCATCCACATACGCTACCGTAGGTTGCAGGGATGGCCAACACAAACATGCCACTGGCACCCATTGTTTCAACAGTGTCACCCAACGATGAAACCATGCCTGCATTTACACTCGGCGCACACATTACACTCACAGAATTCACTGACAAGAACTTAGAAGATTTTGTCAGGAGTACAGATGACGCCGCGAGGACCTTAAGGTTCACTGATGCCGTTTCATCTTTCCCTGACATAGAGTGCACAGACGGATCTGAGAGTGACGCTGATAGCTTTACTCTCAATGCCTTGCACTCTGGTGTGCACCACAACGTACCAAATATCACAGTTTTGATGCCAGCGAACGCATCTGCGATGGGTCATTATGCCAACAGTTAGGTAAAACTCATGCAGAGTCGCATACTCTCGCATAGGCTTCTGGTCCATAGGGTACCCCAGCTACAAAACAATCATAGGGACATACACACGGCCGCTGCATCAACAGCGAACATAGTCGATTTGGAGGTAAAATTGCCAACACTTAGCAATCGTGCAATTACACCTAGTCGTGATGTATCTCCTGTAGCTAGCGAAGACAGTCTCGTGCTTGAGTTACAAACGGAAATGAAAGAACAAGCGCTAAGACAAGAAGAACATGCACTAATATAAGAAGAACAATTCCAAGGACAAGAAGAACTGGTACAAGACCAGACGGTCAGAATATCACAGATGGAGGCGATCGTGGTACAAATGGGGGAACACCGTAGTCAACTACAAACTGCACATGCTAACCAATAACCAATTGATCTGTCCACGCCATCCGCTACAATATGTTTTCAAAAGTTAAGCTGTCTGTCTATAAATATGCCTGGATTGTTTTCAAACTCAACAGATTCAAGCAGTATTAGGAGGCCATCCTCTCCACGTAGGTGATAGGATCTGCTTTCAACATTTTCTTTGCTTTTTATTTCATGAACTCTACATTTGTTTGGATGGAATTTGATTAGCCAGGTAGAAGCCCAGATGTTTATGGATATTATTTTGCTGTCTACCCTGTCTTGAATTTCTTTATAAATCTTTGCGTCATCAGCAAATAAGTAGATTTCAGAACGGACATTATCCGGTAGGTCATTTATATAAATAACAAACAGGATAGGGCCGATGACACTACCTCGTGGTACCCCACTGGATATATCTTGCCAGGCAGAAAATCTGTTATTAATCCGGACTCTGTTTATGATTTTCTAAAGAATTCCCTTATCCATTGGCACATTGTATCACTAAATCCATATACCTTCAATTTGATCATGAGTCGTTCGTGTGGGACCCTATCGAATGCCTTCATTAGGTCCATAAATACTACGTTTATTTCACTATTATTATCCAATATTTTTATCCAATCGTCTAAAATATTTAATAAATTCAGCATTGATGACCTCCCAGAAATAAAAACCAGATTGTTTACTCGGGAGTAGATCGTTTGACGTTATGTGCTTTATTATCTTATCCCAAATGAGCTTTTCCATGAGTTTGCAAACTACACTCGTAAGGCTTTTTGGTCTGTCGTTGTCGGGGCCCTTTTTATCCCCCTTTTAAAAATCGGTGTAACTTTCAATTACAGTTTTCCAATGGGTGGGTACACATCCTGATACAAATGATTTGTTGAATATGATGTTAAGTGGTTTATGTAGTACTTCTCTTAATTCATATGAGGCGAGGATGTACCTCATCAGGTCCAGATAATTTTGTAATGTTTCTTGGTTCCATAATTTTAAGTGTGTTTCGCTGAGGCTGAAGGTAGTGCCACAAGAGAGAGAGAGAGAGAGAGAGAGAGAGAGAGAGAGAGAGAGAGAGAGAGAGAGAGAGAGAGATGCGTAGTTTCGCCTAGTAAGGTGTGGAAGCACATTATCATCTTCATCAATGAAAACAGTAGTATAGAAATTTGCTAATACGTCGGCCTTGTCAATATCATGTTGTACTCTCAAGATTGTACCATTTGCTTCAACCTTATGATCAGGTATTCTGGCATTCTGGTGATGAGTTTGCTTGTATGGTTGACATGACACCAAAACTTTTTGGGATTTGTTTTTACACTGACGATTTCTTTTTCTTTTTCTTGTCTAGCATTTCTTATGAGTGTCTTAAGTTTGATACGGAGGTGTGTATTGATAGCAGCTTTCTTTCCCTTGTTACCCACATGTGGTGTGTATCTGGGGATATGTGCTGTTTCTGCTAACTTTAGTTTATTGCAAGCGGTGGAATACATGTTTTCAACATCTTTACCTTCTAAAAAATGTTTCCCAATCATGATTTAGTTCATGTTTCATTGCTCATAATTACCTTTGTCATAATTTAATTTGCTTATTTCAGTTGTCACAGTATCATTTGCACATTGGAGATTATATGTTATCACAACGTGGTCACTACTTCCCATGGGGATATTATATGCAATATCTGACACAAGAGTTTCATTGTTGCAGAGAATTAAATCCAGTGCATGTGGGGGTGTCCATGCCTTTAACTCTAGTGGGCTTATAAATTTAAAAAAAAGGAAATAATCTCTGATACATTCTAAGAATTCTTCAGTACTGTCTTTTCCTGTCCGGGAGTCCCATTGGATGTTTGGGAAATTGAAATCTCCACAGAAATATAGCACCAACTAGTAAAGTTTCATTGTTTTTCAGCCTTATTTTAAGTGTTCTTTAAAATTGCTTTTTTTACCTGTTTCACAAGTATCATAACACCTCTTCCAGTTTGTTCACAAAAGTTGTTTGGAAAAGTATCATATCGCTCGATGGACATTTCTTCTTTAGTAGGGAGAAATCTGTATTTTCTTGGAAATATCTCTGTTATTATAATGTCTGGTGTTTTTTCCATGGTCAAAAGCCTTGCTTTGAATTCAGGTAATTTATTGGAGAGACTACCTGCATTGGTGTACATGCATTTAAAATGTGGCTCTGCTTTCTTATGTTCTGATAGATGAGATTGTGAGTAATATACAATACTTTCTGCATGTTTCCTTAGAATTTTCAATTTCTTACTTTGTAGTACTTTCTTTTCTATTTGTTGATGATATAACTGTTGTTATTGTATCACCAATATATATCTTAGTATCCATTGTTTGTGGAACTATACATTCATCAATCAAATTGTGGTATCGCTTTTATAGATATATTGGCTTGGTTATTTCTGCATTTGGTAAATATTTGTACAGTATACAATCTTTTTTCTACACATTTAATCCTAAAAACGGACAAGGGGTTGTGTTTCTATTGTTTATGATGGCTTGATGGGGATGGTACGTGAGTTCCGATAGTTCATTATGTTGTCTGATATCAGTCTGACTCCATGGTAATTCGGATGAATAATGTCTTGGAAAAGCTCTTCATTTGCTTCCCCATTAGAATAAGTAAAACAGATAGAGTTACTCTGTGCCATTCTGCTAGAGAGCTGGGCATTTCATTAAACTCATAAACTAGGTTGTTCTCATGTGTGTTTTGGAGTCATGGCAGCGGGGATGATACATACACTTGAGTGTTTGGAGCTAGTGATTTGGCTCGTTCAATGAGGGCATCATATTCATTGATCATAATATCTTCTCTACGCTTACCAAAGTCATTACTCTCAACATGAATGATGACAAAATCTTATACATGTGTTAAGTGACAGAAACAGTTTTCTGCAATTTCACTAATTCTAGCCCCACTGTAGGATCTGACTGTGATGTTATGCATCTCTGTCGACATAAACCTACTATGTTTCCTGAGTGCCAAGCTTCCAATGATTAGAACTTACCTGGTTGTTGCAGTTTGAGTGTTGGATTGCAAGGATGGTTTTCTATTGTAGCTTTCATACTCTACATTGCTATGGCTGCTCTGGAAAACTGGTTTGTTATGAAGTTGGCCACCTTTGTTTGCATTACTCTGGCTATTAAGCACAACCTGTCTGTAGCTTCTGCTACTGGGTTTAGTATATTTGTCATCTGTATTGTTTATGTAGTGATGTTGACGAATATGCGTGTGCCTGTTCAGTTCTGAATTACCATGCAAAATATTGTTGGATGTTTGTCTGTTTTGGAAAGTGTTGTCTCTGTGCCCCCGCAGCTGAGTGACAGGTGGTGGTGCACTTTGGGTCTGGATATTACCTATAGGTTCATAGTTTGTGTGAAATGAACGTTGTAATGTACACTGCAAGAAAGTCTTTAATGTACTAGGAGACTTGGCAACAGTCTTGGCATGTGTACTTACCCTTGGTGGGTGCAAAGGTTGAAAGCATGTAGAGTGGGAGGTCTGTACATATATAATGCAACCATTATTTACAGTGTGTAGATATTGGATTGTCTTGTGGGAAGTCATGACCCCGCTAGACGTCTTATATCTATGAGTAAGACCTCAGTGAAATTTATATTTGAAAATACCAGATGAGCTAAGGAACTGAGTGAGGTTAAATATGTAGTAGGACGCTGCACTGGTTGACATCGACCAGTGCTGCTGATGATAAACAGTTTCGTGGAAAACGATGTGAAACCACATCGAAACTAGATTTAGTTATTATGTAGGATAAGCTAGGAATGAAATAGAACCGACGGTTCTGAGTTGGTGATATTTGTCAATAGTTGAAGTTGGAAGTTGCTGCTGTGGGATCGGCACCCACTTTTATAATGTTCAGCAGTCATTCGGCCAGTAGTTTAGTAAATATTCGAGTGAAAAGAATCGATAGGAATCGAGAGGAATTATAGGTAACAGACTGACATTAGTTGTTGGGAGTCGGAATGTCGACATTCCGACTCCCTTAAGCAAGTACAACAACACCAGCTGGCAATGAGATCATACAGCTCATGTGCTTATTAACGTTCGTTTCATACAGGCTTATCCAGGATAGGCAAGGGACAGGACAGAGGCATTGTAGCGTCCTGTAGGAATTAATAACACAATCGAAATTTGTATATCAACTATATGTCAATCAAAGAAAGGCATGCCACAACAACACATACCCTAATGTTGTTAGTTAGCTGACAGATCGCATCAAATCAGAACCAGCCAACACCGCTTTGACCCTGTGTAACAGTATCTCCCGCGAAGAGAAGCCCAGAGTTTGATTAGTCAGGATGACGTCATAATCAATGAGCATCGAATCAAACTCTGTGGCAGAGAAACCAAAAGAACTAAGTTTCAGAGTGAAATCGAGAGATAGGCGAACAGGGCTTGGTCAGAACGACCAACAAGAATAGGTACGAACTTCTAGGAAGGGATAAGCAGATGTTGATTGGAGGCAAGGATATGTGGGCCAATCAAACTGTGGTTATATCTACCTAGAAGGATGAAAGGAACAGAAACTATGTATTACGATATATATAGATCTATATATCGTAATAGGTATAGAAGTTAGTAAAATGTAAATTGTATATAAGAGGCACTTTGTCTCTTAAATGTTTAATCTTTTCCATCCGTGATTCCGGAGTAGACGTGACTTCGTTATCGAGTAAAGTTCTTAGTGAATACATTGGAGTAGCTAAGAACTCTAGTAGAGAGGCGTATAGCAAACCAGCAACTGCTGGGAGTAATTCATCTAAAAATAGAGTTAAATCAATATTCAAAGTATATCATATCATTCTACGACAGTAAAAGTCGCATTTGTTATATATAGTAGTAATGTACAGTTAGCGTAGAGAATAAAAGAAAACTTAGTTATATCAGTAGCTAGTCAAAGTTGTGTGTTCGGAATACTCCAGGAGCACGGAGAAACACCGTGCCTTACCTGAGAATTGTTAGATAGTCGGATAGGCCCAGATTGGTCAATAAATATCTTCATAACATCAGAAGAGGCGAGCCAGCAATCATCCTACGACAGCGTCGCAAAGATAGATTGTCGCAGCAATCTCAACATCAAAAGTCTTTGCGAAGTTGGAGTAAGTTAGCGAGATACGGAGACCGAAAATCTTCAAGGTGTAACATTTTATCATGTACTCAGAGTCTGGTTTGCCATATTTACATTTTGCTTTGGGCTTAGCACCACCGTTTATATTTGCAATAGTTGTAGTATCTGTAATAGTGTTTGTAGTTGTTGTTGGTGTGGCTTCAACATGAGTGTTTATAACAGTTGTAGATGGTGTAATATTGGTGCGTGTAGCTGTAATGAGTGTGACTTCAGCATCAGTGTTCGTAGTAGGTAGCCTTCTGTATGATATCGGAAAGAATGAAAGTAATTCACTAATGGTCATTGTACCCATAGCCTATAAGTTGTTATCGATGTGATAGGGGATTTACTCTGCCCCTCTCGTTCCTTGATCTTTGGCTGTCGAGGATGGCAGAACGGGAATACTGTTTAAGGTTTGGGTTTTTAACTGCTTCAGAAGCTTTTTCCTTTCTCCTCGTTTCTCTTCTTTCTTCTACTTGTGTGGTGCTGCATTCTTTGCAAGTTTCACAGTCATTGCATGCTGGCATATTGACAACTTACACCTTGATATTCACTTTAGAAATGTAATCAATTGAATAGTGTGTTAGTATTGTGTCAGTATAGTAAATATGTAACAATATGCAAAAGTGTGTTATAATCTGAGGTGCAAAAACATGTCGCAAATATGCAATTGGATGGAAGTACAAAGACACTATATATGTATGTGAGTGTGCATTATAATCTGATGTGCAAAAACGCCAAACTAAGAAAGAACCGACCTGGTTAGATGAGATGAGTGTTAGTTCCTCTGCCCCGCAGTTACTCGGGGAAAGCATTGGCAGGGGGAGCCATAGGATCGAGAGACATAAAAAGAGAAAGTAGTGTTAGACAGAAAATAATGGGATGACACTGGTGCAATGTTGCTATGTCTGTATTATGGTGAATTGCTGCTGAGACTGTATTTGTTATCTCTATAAGTGGTATGTTAGTCGACTTACTATTATCCATTTGACATGACACTTTGTCATTCGTTGTGTCAACTCATGTGGTTTTGAGCAGAATTTTGTTTGCACTTCCCATATATTCTTATCAAATGTATGTTCATTCCATGACAGAAACTCTAGAATGTGGCTAGAGATGGGTGTGCAGAAACTACATGGGTATTTGTGCTTTGATGTGAGAGCAGCTAGCATGTATGCGGGTAGATTTGAGGAGGTGTAATGCAACCATACTTTGCAAACTTAACACCTTATCATATATGGATTATTTGGCTCACCACACTGGCATGCACCTTCCGTTAAGTGATTGGCATGATCATGCTTGCTTGGGGTTTTATTGCTCGGTGTAAGCTTGGTAGGAGTCAACATTTAGATGTGGCTAGAGCATGTGCGCCATCCTCCAGTTTAGTTGATGTTGTTGTAGTGTTTGTAGGTGTTGCTGTGGTAGTAACTTGATTTGAAGTTTCTGCCAAAAAATATTTCCTGCGGACCGCTTCCTCCCTTATACTATCACATTCTTTACAAAGCAAATAACCAGATGACATATAGTGAGTCTGCTTTGCAGGATCTTTACAATCCTCGCACACCATGGTTGTTTACTCTGCAAATCAACAGGTTAGATGTTTGTTTGATTGTAATAAATAATTGTACTAAAGGATATAACAAGCATTCTGTAAGTATTGCTTTGCAATACATGTCCCCTACCTGGTGATATAAATCTTTAGAGATTGGCAGTAAAAGATTTCATTAAAAATTGTCAAAAGCAGCTGAAACTCGAACTTGATCTGCAACTTCTCATAACATAGCAATACACCAAGTCTCAGTTATATATAGTGAAGGAGAAGGAAAAAGTCTTGAAAGCTGATATGTTTGTATTTCATAAGTCGAAAGGGGACATAACTCAATCAAAAAATGACGCAAACGCCTGAAACTCTAATTTGATCTGAAATTTCTCATAGTAAAGTAATGTACCAATTCTCAGTTGAATATCTTGAAAGACTGCAAGAAAAAGGGCGGAAAACTTATATTTTTCGTATTTCATATGTCGAAATGGGGCATAGCGCCATGAAAAATTGACGAAAATGTCTGAAACTTGAACTTGCTCAGTAACTCCTTATACTAAAGCGATGCACTGATTTTCGCTTAAATATCTTGAAGGAGTGCAGAAAAAAGTGCGGAAAGCTAATATTTTTCATATTGCTTAAGTCGAAAGGGGGCCTAACTCCATCAAAAATTGACGCATACGCCTGAAACTCCAACTTACCGGTAGGGGACTAATAATAGCACCTATTCCCATCGAAAATAAATTGAAAGGACTCAACCCCAATAAAAGCAATGGCCCGGGTGAAATAACAGTGAGATTATTAAAGGAATTAGTACACCACTATGCATAATCTTTAACAAGTTTCTGCCATCTGGAAAATGGCAAATGTATGCTGCATACACAAAAAAGGTTCCAAAAAATGACCCAAGCAACTACATCTATTTTCACGCTCTTGTACAAATCTCTAGTGAGACCTATTCTCGAATACTGCAACTTGGCATGGTCACCAAGATTGAAAAGGCAATCACAGCTATTAGAAAGCGTTCAATGCTGAGCAACAAAACTCGTCCCGCAAATCAAAGAGTATAGCTACATGGGATGACTTGAAGCCATAAATCTAATGTCACCGAAATATAAACGATTTCAAGCTCATCAGGGATCTATAAAATATTGAGAAGGACTACTTTTTTAGCCATCCAGTATTACACAGACTAGAGGGCATAGGTTTAAGCTCAACATAAAGCGCAGCAACAAAGATATTCGGAAGCACATTTTCGCTAACAGAGTGGTACCACAGTGCAATTCACTGCCAGCTACAACAATCGAAGCAACAACACTTGAATTATTCAAGAGAAAACGAGATATCTACTTCAAAGAAAGATCATTTGAATTCGACTGAACAGGCATACATATACCAGCCCAGCACAAAGTCATACTGCAATTCTTCCTACACGGTGGACTTATCTTGGAGTAGGCGGTGCATCGACACAAACATGCTCTGTAGCGATTTCAATTATCGGTAGATAAGTATCTGCTTCCACATCCGCATTTTGTGGTAGCATGAAGAGACAATAGTGTAGGGAAGGATATTCGGATAGCGACAAACACAAAATGAAAACAACAGCAATAAGACGAACCACGGCCTCCACAAGTCAGCATGCAAACAAATGCTAGGCACAGCAGGGTGTAACCATGAGTGTAGGCGGCACACCGCAGCTGACGTGGGAAACACCCACCTGCACCACAGCATTTCCACAAATCGGTGTTAGACCTTGCTGCTCCGATGTCAAAATTTTAAATTTTCATATTAAATTAAAAGGTGATCTGGTATCTATTTTTCCGGTAAATTTGGTGGATGATGTTGTTGTCACAGACATCAACATCAGCAACAACCAAACTCTTGAGAAATGTACACCGACTTCTTTATTATTTACACAGCAAAAGAAAGAATATTGTCATCGGAGTGGTAAGAGTTAAACTCTTAAATCTAACGGTTTCGAGGAGACGTACCTAATTAATCAACAAGCTAAATCATTCAAGAACAAACTAGATATCCAAGAAAGAACTTTTGAATTGAACTGAGCAAGCCATACTACAACAATGATGATTGTTTGATTGCAAATCAGTAGAATAGCTATGATTAGAGTAATATCCCTAGTTGCAGGATAATATAGCTTCAATGTGCAAAGGACACACAGGATAGAATTACATACAAATATATTAGTAAGAAAATCTGATTGTTAGGTTCTCTGCCTCCTGGCCACTCGGGGAAAGAATATGACACAGGGGCAGCCGGAGAATTGAAAGACCATACAAACAGAAGTTAGTTAGGATGGGCAGACAAGAGAGGCAAACACAAGTGCATAATAAATTGAATACATTATTTTGCTAAATTATAGGCCTATATGGTTATTTATTAATTTTTATATTTATTTAGTATATTTATTGTTAAATGTGTATGCGTATTTGTAAACGATTTTGATTTGTTGAATTAGCTATATCTATTCTAGCATACTATTATAATGATGCAATGTCACTTGATGATCAATGCAACATGCATAACAACGGTAACAATTTATATATGTTTATGGCGTGCGTGCGTGGTGTGCGTGGTGTGTGCGTGCGTGCGTGCGTGCGTGCGTGCTCAGCTTTAAGTATATGTCAACCCACTAACTATAACCAATTATAGCCATAGTTTGCATGGAAATAATTATCCCATTTTAAACTATTTCAAACAATTCTAATTAATATTTTATCCTAACATCAATTGCACAGAAAACGCTTTTTTTTTTTTAAATATGGGCAATTCAATCTCATATCTTAAACTATTTTATGCACATTTTGATTCTATCAAGTTTATAATGCAATTGAAAATTTAATATTTTGACAGGAATGTGCCAAGTAGAACTGACTACCGTTGCTATGGTGAACCAATCACGGAACCCTGTGACAACTAAGAAAAAACCCCTATTTAACCCGTCGAATCAACGATTTTCACAGTTTACACAAATAATCAAAGTAATCATGTTAAATACTGACTAAAACAAGTATGGATTATCGTCTCAGTCTATAGAAATTTATTTTTAATCAGATTTTGCTTCAGCTCAGACGGAAATGCGACCAATGACTGACGTTCTTATTTAATGTAGGATGCCCATCCGATTATAGACGTAACCTTTGATGGACTACCCATTCGGACTTTGTACATATACTAATATGCCGCAAAATCACTTATAAGATAAGATTGGTTTGCGGAATGTAGGCTAAAAAGCCTCTATTTTCCGGTTTGTGCTAGGCTACTATAGAGTTAGGCTGCTTTGATAGTTAAATTTTATTTCTTGGTTTGCCCGGTATGTGTCCAATCTGTTCTTGAATAGTGTAATCAAACAGCAGCCGGATCGAATTTTGAGATTGTGTCAACTTACATTTCATTTGAACTGCGGGTTTGAACCAATTTTCATTATTCGATTGCGGTGCTCCTTACATAGGAGGGATATTACTCTTCAGTTTGTTTACCGGTCATTTTTTGTGTAATGACATTATTTGCTGTTCGACGGACTTACTATAGATGTAGTTTATTTGAGTGCTTATCAGATGCACGCATTTACTTGGATAGATTTATATTGGAATGTGTTCGCTTGAGGAATAGTTATCAAAGACTATTCATTGGAGACGAACGTACGTGAATTTAGACGGGGTGGCTTTTGTTAGGTTCCAGATTTACATATCAAGTAATGGCTAGCCCGACACATTAACCACTCGATTCTGATAGCCTGTTTTTTTAGATTCTCATCATATGGTTGGTGTCTTGGAATTTGTTTGATTTTCTTTGAATGATGATGCTAGAAGTTGTTGCAGATGAGCAGTGCAACAGTTTCCGGTAGTTATTCAATTAATTTCTCGCAGATTCTCAGACCGATGCTTTCTGATGTGTGTGTGTGTGTGTGTCGAAACGGAATTCAGAGTGGAATGGTTACATGCCAATTTTGGAGTAATGCTCTGACTAGATCGTGAGCTTTATGTTAGCATGATTTCAAATCCGAATATAAACTGCCACTTTGGCAATTGCAGTTTGTCCAAAATATTAGCGTTAGGGCAGTGTGTTACTTTCTGAGTTTTATTTATGTAAAATGCTAGTGGGCTCGGATTCTGTATGGCCAGCTGATTAATTGGTAAACGTGGCTGTGTTTTGTACGACAGAAAGTTGCCGTATTGCCACTTAATTTGAAAGCGCTTTTGCTGGCTCGAACCGAGTGCCAAATGTGCTCACAAGACCTATTTTCTGGTCACAGATTTGATATTTAACTTATTTGTGATAGTTATAGTTTGCATACTGCACAGTCAGAGAAAGGGAACACTCAACGTCATGGCCAAGGAGGCGGGTTTCATTGCTGTAATAGCGAGTAACATTAGTTTTTGACATTTCCGCCTTCTTGTAATAAATTGTTATCAGGTCTTAAACCTGTATTTTAAGCAGCTTTTTCTAAACCATTCCATGTTCGTACATGCTCGCATAATTAGTCCTTGTGGCTATGGGATACGTTCATGGAACAAGATACGCCACATTGTCACATGATTCACTCAATTTCAAAGCTAGCTACGCTTTTATGGCCGGCCGCCATCTTGGTTATTTAATCAGTATTGTATAAATCCAGTAAGAGTAACTTTCAGACTGTATTGGATAGTCATATATTTCGCCAGTAACATTTGATTAGGAGATGCATTATGTTAAAATTGTCCAGTAGTAAATGAATTGAAATGCATTGTGTTAAAATCGGCATTTGGAGCTAAAAATACTACAAGTCACGCTTCCAGATATAGAAATGACAGAGAAACCGAAACTTCTTCTTGTTGCGGATAATCCACCGCTTCGAGGCGCAACCAATTATTGTCCAGTTTATGAAGTTTACACTCATGTAGGCATACTTCAACAGTACACATACAGAACCGAGAATTGTTATTACCTAATATACAACACTAGGAGTTTATCTGATTGTCAATTAAAAGATGCCATTTATTGAATATTTCAAATCTGTTTGTTAAAGTGCTAGGTCATTGTCAAAGGGGTGTTCCTCCCTCTTGACGACGGCTTCAGTACTAAAATGTCATAGTCTAGAGATTTCTATTAAAGTAAGTCGGCCGCACACTTTTTAGGCTATGTCTAGGATAGGTAAACCGGATTTATTAAATAGCTGCCTAGGGTGCTTATCAGGTCTGTCGTGGCTGGTTCTGTTTAATTTAGTAACACTTTGACTGGGTACTTTAAAATTAGTTCCAAATTGCCACAAATTTGGCTATAGGTATCAGCACCCTTTGGATGCTCAAAACTTAGTCCGGTGTCACATTAACCCAGGTCCCACGGGAAAATGTGTCCATCTTAGCAGGGAGCGCGAAAGTAGAGTAGCAGGGTTTAAACTCTTTCTTGTGATGAATGTTGGTTAAATGTGTTTTCAAGAACACATTTTGAAGATTTCCACCTCCTCTTCACTCACTTATTCTGGGGCTCCTCCTTCTTCGATACAACCTTGTATGTTTGGCTGCTGCGACAAACGGTTTTATCGATGAAGATGGAGCGCGACACTAGCTCGCCTCGTAGGTACAGAGACCTGACGATATTTATAGAAGTGCCTGGGCCTGATCGGACTGCGCATTTCAGAGTGATTGGTTCGACACGGTGGTCTTCCGTGTTCTCCAGAGTAACAACGAGATACGCCAAACTTTTGCCTTGGATTACACTCAAGGTGATCGTTTTATTTCTAACTTTAACTGTACAATAAAACCTACAAAGCTTGGCAACTTATGCTGTCACCAGTTTACGTATTTACAGCAATAAATAAATTTACTCAATGTTTCCTAAGCTTCCCTAAACTTCAACCAGCTCTTGCCTACTTAAAACAATTCAGCAAGAACTCCTTAAATCGGAACCAAGACGACTCTCCGGACTCCCGATAAAAGGCAAAGTGTCCTTTATATACTACTCTCAGTTTCGCTTCTCCCTACATCTTGGTTTCACACCACCGGAGGTTTTTCCTATTCTCATTGGATTACGACCTTAATTTGACCAATCACCACTCCGACCCTCCCTGCTAGGGAGGGTGCCTTTTACCTCGCACTTGCGGTTTGGCTGGTTCTTGAGTGATGGGATCTGTCATCCTCCTAACTAATATTTAGAATTCCAGCTGGCTTAACTTGTCAGGTCTGACGAATGACCTGCCAAGAATGACGGATGCTTGTTTGATAACAAGGATTACTGGTGTATTAACATGTCTATACGATTGATATGCTTTTGATAACTACTCTCGATTGTGCACCTATTGCCTACAGGACGCTACAATGGCCATGTCTTGTCCATGGCCTATCAGCCGACAACCTGTAGAATGCTAGAGTTAATTGGCACACGAGTTACCATTCATCATAGCTGGATTATATTCGGCTTATGTTGTCACACGCTTCCGTGAGAACACAGACCGCTTACGTAACTAAGTCCGTCTGTCATATCTAATCCCTTGATTTATTGCCACCAGGTGCTACACCTTGTGACTCATACTCGATTCAGTTTCTGCGAAACTGTAACTGCGCACTAGCTGACGTAACCACTGCCAGTCATCCAGTGCTGCTAATATATATCAAAATAATAAGATGCTTACTCTACACCTACTGGTAATGCATCTAAATATAGACTGTTACGTAGTGCTGGTAATATATCTAAATATAGATTATGATCGCATCGTTTCTGCGAAACTGCTTGATGCCAACCAGTGCATCTAAATATACATTGTGACATTGTCTATTAGCTCACCTGGTATTCAAACATGAATTTCACTCGGGACTTACTCGCACATATAAGACGTCCAGTGGGGTCATGACTTCCGACAAAACAGTCCCATATCTACAATGCGCTCCTATAGCCTAAGAAGTTAGCCTCAGCACAGTCTAAAAATCAATAGTCTTATTAAGTCAATTCAGTAACCGGCTTCCTTAGAATTTAAGTTTCTCTGGCGGCCTTATCCTCATTCTTATTACGTTTGAATAGCTTTGCATGCAAAGTAATCTTCTTCTGCTGATTCACCTCATGGTTCATCAGCAGCTCATGATTGCTTTCCATGCCAGGTTGTTCTAGTTAATTTGTAGAGTTAGTTTTCCTTTTCACTTGGTAGATTTCAGGACAGTAGTTTGTTGTCAGTGCTTTCCATTTGGTACTTGTTGCCAGATTGCACTCATACTTGGTACTTGTATACTCAACAACATCGCTGAACCCAGTCCTTTCATTTTCGGTGCTTGAACATTGTCAGAGTACTTTCTATTTGGTAGTCGTTACCAGATTGTACTCGCAGTATTCTGTTGTCAGATGGTGTAAACTCTGTTACCCCATTAGTATGTGTAGTTATATCAAAGCCGGATAGAATTTAAATTGGAGTGCTGTTGCCAGATAGTGTGCGATACAGAATCGGAGCATTGTTAACTGTTGCCAGATTGTTATCAGCACAACGTTTCCAAAGTAACCGTAGGCATTATAGCCAGATAGTGAGCTCAAACACTATCAGTACAGTATTTAATCTGTGCACCATTTACTTGCCAGATTGTTATTATTTGTCTCTACCTTAGCTATTGTTTGTAATAAGTAACATTTATTTATAACATTCAACTTTGATGCCAATCACTTAGTCAATTTTTAATTGATCTTTTTAAAGTGATTTTTTAAGATAACCATTATACTTTTCTGTGACACAGTAGGCTAAGTTGACCTTTGAGCCGTTAGCTAGCTATTAGTTCATTAGATTTTTCCATTTGTTGGTATTTGAACTGTTGGTCTGTTCGATTGCAAATTAAGTTGCAAGGCTGGCCAACAACTTTTCAACTAACAACATTTTGACTTAAGATCTATTTTTCTTAGCAAGCTCGATCTTTTCTTGTAGAACCTTTATATTGCATTACATTTCCCGTAAGAACTTGATTCTTCATTAGAACTTAGCAGATCAGGCACAGCCTTAGATAACCCATCAGAATTTTAGTGCCAACCCTTCCTATTGCATTTATAACACCCTCTACATCGCACTGTCTTTGCACTAACATCACATTTGTACACTTTACTCCTCAAGATGTCCAACAGAGTCATCTGATCCTATTTAAATTATGAACATTTCATCTTAATGCTCTCAGTGGATCTTTCAAGCGAGTCAATTGTTTAAGAGGTTCTTGGACTGCAGGGAGATGGAATCTTCTGTGTATAAAGAAGGATTTAAACTAGGTCAACGACGCAAAGATGAAGCAGCTATCCGGCGGCACCAGCGAACTTCAGATCCAGATTATTCGCATGGTCGTGGGTGGAAAGGCATGTGGGGAAATTCTTACCCATAGGTCCCATGTAACCCATAATTAACCACCTTTTTCTGTCCTGTTCCTGGTTTTAGTATCATTCGTTTTAGCCTATTAACTCCCTATTTTATTACAATATATTTAAATTTTCCGATGTTACAATGTGATCAGATAGTGAATTCCAGGCATCGATTATTCTGTTGGTAAAGTAGTGTTTTCTGAAATCACGTGAAAAGCGAGGTTTCTTTAGTTTATATGTGTGTCCTCATGCTATTGAATTGTTTAATGTGAAAAGATGTTTTGTTAGATGTGTGTCATAATAACCGTGTGTTTTTTTAAATATAATTCAATCATATCTCCCTGGTGTCGTCTATATTTTAGAGTTGGGCGATTTAGTCTTTTTAGCCTGTCAGGGTAGCTGGTGTAGCGTGGATCGGCCGGATGGGTACAAACCGTCCCAGCTAAGCTGGGTACGGGACGACCGCTCTGGGTACGTTCCAAGCACGCCCCCCCCCCCCTGAGTAGGATAGTATGTGTATATAGAGCCTTATGAGAGAGGTTTTGTTAAAACAGTCAAGTCCGTAAGAACGCATAGCGCGCATGCGCGCACGTCAGAGCTTCCCTGACAACACGTGTCAGTATTGGGAGAGAGTGTATGCTTATAGTGTACCGAGTTGGTACTAGTGATTTCTTCAAATCACACTATTCTCGTCGTTCTTGGTATCGACCAGAATGAAACGAGGATTTCAGAACTTTTTTACCTTTTTAAAATCAGACCAGAAATGGTCGAGTTATCGTTAAATGGCTCACTTAAATTATCTTCAAAATATTGCTTTGACGTCGTAATCACGTGTATGTATTAAATGAATGGGAAATGCGCTGATCACGTGATCGCTACGTCACCCTTTCTAGCTGCACGCTGATTGGCTACTGCTCGCCCGCTGATTGGCTGGAACGTCCTGCCTCTGACATCAGGAGTAGTATAAAAGGAGCCAGAAAACAAGAATCAAGAGCACTTCGGCGTGGAAGCCGACATGACAGCAAATCTGCTGGACCAGCGCAGTGCTAGACGTATGAGAACTGCTGACTGACTGTGGTACCTACATCACAGTGGTGCCCTTCAGAATTGAGATCTCCTGCGCCAGTGAGCAGCTTTGAACATCCGCAATTACGAGTTTTGGAAGCTCTCGGACAGCCATCCAGGGTCAAAATTAACTAATAGAAGAAATCCCTTACCGAAACTCACACAGAGGAGCTTCTCTGTGGATGGGCCATGCGGGCCCGATGTAATTCTACAGGATGTAGAGCCGAGGTGATTCTTGGTGGATAACTCGCCGGATCTTCCGGACCAGGCTGAAAAGTGGTATCAAACTTCCGCGCAGCATGTCGTGTGTTATAATTAACTTTTAGACCACAGCCTGGTGGGGCAAGAGCTATGCAACGTATCCCGCACGGTGTACCCAGTTGATGTACATGCATATTAATTACCACTGTAGCCCTCCTTGTTAATGGCCAACTTTCAAACTACCATCGCTGGACGGAAACTTTATAACATACTGTGTAAATTTATGTATCAGTTATTCTGACTGTCTAGTGGACATCTTTTTGTAGCTGTTCTCCTTCACCATCTTGAGAGTGAGCCGCATCAACAGTCTGCTTGCGGAAATCTTCCCTGCAACTCGGAATCATGCCATCTCGCGCTACTGATCTGCAGCATATCAATTTCCATGATTTATGAACTCTTACTGTACCGATGACCAATAGGTACTCAAGTAGCTATACTATTGTACTATTAATTATTTCCGTAATAGGCACTGATGACTAATAGGTGCCTACCCGGTCTTTAAGACTGCATTTTTATATTTTCTGTTTCATACTGTATATATTATCTTCATTTCCGTGTGCTTATAACTAACAAGCACCGTAAGGTCCTATGACCTGATATACTGTTAGCACTGTATCAGTTAGTTATGTATATGGCAAGTAGCCATCCTAGTTATTCTGTTTTGTTTATATATAAAAACTCTAGAACGCAGTATGCTAGGCAATACAACACAGCAACTTTATATCCGCATCACTACTACCCCATCAGCATCAATTTTACACTGAGGTCACTATGCTCGAACCTGACATGTGACCGACTAAACCTGGCTATTCTAGCTCAATAGGATAGGTTTAAAGTAGTTAGGGACAATCTCTCCGTAAGAGACACATTGTGTACGCCTCTTTTCCGGCTGTAGTGGATATGTAACACCACATACCAGCTAGATTGTATAAATTGGCCAGTTACCTTAGGACCTCTTATTAATATCGAGTGATTGTCTCTTTCTACGCTCCTCAGGCCACAAGGCTTAATAATTGTCTGGACTCCCAAGCGACACATTAGCAGGATCCGACTCTGGGAAACTATTGGTGTTCTGATACCAGTTAGTTTAGAAACCCCCGCCAATGTAGGAAGCACTGCGAAAAGAAATTATATTATGTATAACCGGCCTGCAGTGCATCTCTGGGCATTCTGGAACATAACCCTAATGACGGGTGAAATGTTAATTCCGTAACGCACAGGTGACGGACGGGACGCAGATCTCCATCCAACTCAGTATAGGGACTGGGTGAGGTCTTAAAACCCACCACACCCTCTCAGGAAGGTCACTAGCGATGGATATCTGTCTGTTACTCGCCACCATAAATACTATTGCTTATGTGAACTGTAAATTGTCCTAGTGATGTTATATGTAGTTGTGGTGCAATGGTGACCTAATCGTCATATGATTCGGGAGCTGTCGCTCCGTAACATGTACGCACGCTGTCTTTCTGAGGAAGATGCTATGCGGGGCGACCTTCGGGAAGCTGGGCATCTTCGCCAGTTAGACGTATGTGGCAAAGATAGGTAGGAATCCCTGCCACCTGTGGCCAAAGCTTGGAATTGTATCTAATAACCAAATGGTAGGTTAGAATTTAGCAGAAGGCCTGCATAAATAAAGCGGCAACTACCAATGCAGTATCTTTGGACCTACATAAGAAGGTGACCTATGAATTCTTCGGAAATCATCCATCCTGTCTTCATGTTAATGCATCACATTAATTATAGCTTCACTAGGATTGACCATGGCACATAGCTTTTTGTTTGAACAAAAGAGTGCCCCTTTTTGCCTGCTCTTTTCCTCCACTGTGGCGTTGAAGGCATTTTCCTGTGACGGAGGCCCGCGCGAGACACTTTCCTCTCACAACAATAATATTTTGTATGTGTTAGGGGTATATTGGCTTATATTAAACTATCCAAGTAGCCTCGTTGCGATGCGCCTTACAGGGATACCTCTGCGGATTTACGAATCTGTGTGGTACCTTCGACGACCCCGCGTAGAAAGATCACTGGTTGGTTCTATGTACTGTATAATTTTGCTCATTCACTAGCAAACGAGTACCATTGTTTGTATAGTTGTTATTCTTTTTAATTATTACTATAATGTCCAGACTTTTAATCTTTTAATGGACCGACATACCGGTGACATGAACAGTTGGGATGAGACCTTGAGGTTCAGTCTCGGTGGCAATGGTCGCACGGCCCCACTGGAACGTTATCGTTCCACCGGCTCTAGAAGCCGGTCTTTGTACCTTCCGGAGAGTCGCGATACGGGATCCGTGACCCCAAGAACCGTAGCTAACCAGCCCTCCTGCGCATCGTGTACATGCGGTGCAATGGAGTGGAGCAACTTAGCGGATCAGCACGTACCCCCGTGAGCTACACTCCATCCCATCAATGACGGAAGCTGTCTGGTTGCCCTCCTTTGAACATTTTCGATAGTATTGGTATCTTTTTCTTTGTATGGGCACCAGACACTGTTAGCGTATTCAATGTGAAGGTGTACTAATGCTTTGTACAGCAGGGTGAAATTGTCATTATTTAGGTATGTGTACGTTCGGCGAATTATTTCCATTATCCTGTTGGCTTTATTTACCTGTTCCTGTATATGTTTTCGAAAGTTATGTTGTCTGTCGATAAATATGCCTAGATCTTTTTCAAACTCAACAGATTCAAGTGGTCCACGTAGGTGATAGGATCTGTTTTCAACACTTTGTTTGCTTTTTATTTCCAGAACTCTACATTTGTTTGGATGGAATTTTAGTAGCCATGTAGAAGCCCAGTTGGTCATGGAGTCAAGATCATTCTGTATTATTTTACTGTCTGTCTTGTCTTGAATTTCCTTATAGATCTTTGTGTCATCTGCAAATAAGTAGAATTCAGAACTGACATTATCCGGTAGGTCATTTATGTAAATAACAAACAGGATAGGGCCTATAACACTACCTTGTGGTACCCCACTGGATATATCTTGCCGAGCAGAAATTTTGTTATTAATCCTGACTCTCTGTTTACGATTTTTTAAGAATTCCCTTATCCATTGGCACATTGTATCACTAAATCCATATGCCTTCAGTTTGATCATGAGTCGTTCGTGTGGGACCCTATCAAATGCCTTCATTAGGTCCATAAATACTACGTTTATTTCACTATTGTTGTCCAATATTTTTGTCCAGTGGTCTAAAACATTTAATAATTGTAATGTTGTTGACCTTACAGAAATAAAACCAAATTGTTTACTCGGGAGTAGATCGTTTGACGTTAGGTGCTTTACTATCTTATCCCAAATGAGCTTTTCCATGAGTTTGCAAACTACACTTGTAAGTCTTATTCGTCTGTAGTTGCCTTAATTAATTAGTTAATTAGTTAATTAGTATAACATTTGCAAGTTTGGAATGGGTAGGTACACATTCTGAGACAAATGACTTGTTGAATATGATGTTAAGCGGTTTATGTAGTACGTCTCTTAATTCATATATGAGCCGAGGATGTATCTCATCAGGTCCAGGTGATTTAGAAATGTTTATTGATTCCATAATTTTAAGCGGTTCGCTGAGGCTGCATAGACATTTTGTGACTTTGATGGAATGCCCATTTTCAATATACATATATGTAAAATATGCTATGAAAGAAATAACTTTGAACATAAATGGCATGCCTGAACTAATACAATCATCCAGTCTATATTTTTATGCTGGTGACACAAAGATATTCAAGCACATCTGATTGTGATGAACTGCAATCAGATCTGACAAGCCTGGAAATGTGGTCAAAAACATGGATGTTAAAATTCCACCCTGATAAATGTAATGTATTATCCATTGGTAGAGGTACAAAACAGAATTTCCAATACAAACTTAAATGTGATAATGCTAGCCATACCCTATCCCATGTGGACAACGAAAAGGATCTCAGAGTCATCTTTGACTCAGCTCTCTCCTTTGATCACCACATTCAAAATAAAATCAATAAAGCCAACAGTATTATGGGCCTCATTAGACGGACCTACACATATTTGGATAAAGAAAACTTTTTGCTATTATATAAAGCTTTTGTGTGCCCCCACATTGAATTTGCACATGCAGTATGGAAGCCACACCTTAAAAAACATACATACTCTGTGGAAAATGTGCAGAGGCGTGCAACAAAGATTATCCCTGGATTTCGCAATCTCAGTTAAACCTCCCCACACTCACATACAGACGTCTGAGAGGGGGCATGGCTGAAACATATAAGGTTTTGAATACCTATGATCCAGACACAGTTCCATTATTAAAATTTGCTTCAAGAAATAGTAACAGGGGTCATAGTAAAAAATTATTTATCCAGAGAGCTAAATACAATATATCCAAGTTTTCATTTTATTACAGAATAGCAAAAGTATGGAATAGCCTAACTGACCATATCGTTAATGCCCCGACCATTCAAAGCTTTGAAAACCGACTGGATAAATACTGGGACAATGCACAAATTAAATTTAACTTCAAGGCACCTTCACCATGAAATAAGCATTTCAATACCTAGCACCACTCATGCACCTGAATATAGAGGCTTGTACGGCCAGTGTTCAGTATTTTCCATAATAATAAAAATAAAAATAATAATAATAATAATAAAAATAATAATAATAGTATGTGATAGGTCCAGAGCTCTGTGACATCATTACATCCGCATCCGCATGGATATTGGGGTGATTGTGACACACGCGGCATTTTACTATCGTTTTAAAATGACTGGGTAGCTTATTGCGCTCGCCCACTAGGCATCGCCTAATTTCATATTAAAGACTTAAAACTACACATACGGTAATTCTCATTTATGGGAGGTTTATTCCTAAAAGAAGAAAAAGTGACGTCATTAGCTGGGAAAGCCCTTTTCAGCCTGACCAATCAGCTGCCAGATGTGAAACGGGGAAACTGAACCGGGACCCAGCCTTATGTTCGAAACGGAAAACGTATCAAAACGATGACAACCGGCTATTCTCGCATTTATTATGTAAGATTGTACATAAGATGAAAAAAGCCGATATGTTGCGAAGAGAGCGCTCGAACAGTTTCTCTGTTTGAACGCAAAACATTTCAACAATAACAATGGCTTACTGGTTTCATAGAAATCCATTAAAAGCTACAGCACCTGTAACATTTGAGCTGCGGGGAGTATCTACCACTGAACAGTCAAGAAAGATATTCAGGTAAAATTATATGAATATGGGCAGTCTGTATTGTTGGTTGTTTGGCAACAGTCATAACCCAAATGTGTTTTGTTTCCTATTTCCGGGATTGATGATTAATAACAATATGATCAATGATGATGACTGACATGCTATCATCGGATATTGGGGTTTTTTTTGCATGTAAGCACCTTTGGCTATATCCTTATTCTGGCTATATCTTGATTCTAACCCCTCCCATAGGTTTACTATGGGATTTTGGTTTGCCACGAAATCTGGTTAAAACACTGAATAAAATTATCTATGATGTTGTCAATGTCTACAACATTTTAATATCTACGGCAATACTTCTATGATGCTTTTTTCTCCATATGAAGAAAGCCGTAAAATTAAATAAAAGAAATAAAAGCGAGTTACCACTTTTCGTGAGGGGTAAGAATATAGCCAATGGCGAGGCAGTGCATATGTTATCTACCTCGATTTTGCCAAGGCATTTCACACTGCCACACCAAAGACTGATTAGCAAATTGAGAAACTATGGCATTGGAGATGAAGTCCTGGGTTGGAGAGCCGATTTTCTTAACAACAGAAGACAAAGAGTATCAGTGGTAGTGTTTGGAATGGGGTGCACCGCTGCAACAGCGCCAGATGGCATTGGTACATTGTGAGGCATCCTCTCTAATGCAGTCGTATTTGACAGTATGCAAGTTTGTACTTTTGTTATTCGTATCTATTTAAGTAGTTATAGTTCGTATATACGCTGATTCTAGTTGCTTTGTTTAATACCGAATCATTATTGACAATATATATTTAACAATGACTTTGAGTGTCCAAATTCGACATTTTCAAACGTCGTTTCCGTGATTTAAAGCATCACCTTCGGACAGAGACATAAATGTCACCACTATCAAGTAATCACTAATCAGACACCGGTGCATTATTAATCCACTTGTAAATAATGCGATAGTGTAAATTGACAAGCAGGAGCATCTCCAGGATTAGGTGGTGGGTGGGCAAATATTAGACAGAGTATCCATCTCTACCAGTACTGGGAAGGGAGGCTATCTTTATATAGGCAAAGATAAAAAACTGTTTGAGTTAATTGCATCACAGCAGGTTGTAGTGTCCATTAGGGGTGGGTATTGCAAACATTATTGTATCGCGATATATATCATGATACAGGAAGATTGTATCACAGTACGTATCATAATATATTGTTCACTTTGAAGGAAACATTCTGTCCATTATTTATAATTAATTTCTGGTCATTCTGCTCATAAAAGAAAGGCACAAGCCGTGGATAGCAATCAGTGCATTTTTCTTTATCATTATCAAGATCTGATGATGGAAAGACCAAGAAATGAATGCAGTAATTGATATCCACAACAAGTGATTCACTCCAATGAAGAAGATGACTTAAGAATCAATATATTTGTTTCATTTTCCTTTAACATAGATTTATGGTAACAATTTGATGGAGGCTTTTTTAACAGAGAACACTTTTCACAAACATAGACCAAATTCTGTTACTCAGATTTACTCTAACAAATGGCATTACTTTACATCTGCTTCAGGCGATACATATCGGTTTGTGAGGAATGTATCGCGATATTTATTATTAATGGCAGTGTATTGCGATACAGCTACGTATTGATAATACCTCCCAAGTCTAGTGTCCATACATGTATGCATAGACCACGTTATGTATGAGTTTTTATAAGGCCTTATAATATGTATAACCTTTTATAAGGCCTACCAAATATACAATCCAATCTATTACATGCATGGCTTGCTTAAATGTGTTACAAGTTCTGAACTGAGCTATTGAGGGTGAAAGACCATGGGGAGAATTTAGTGGTGGTAACTTTCATTAATCAAGCAAGAATGGTCGTTGTTCCCTACTAAATACTTGGAACAATAGTTTCTACTCCCCCCCCCCCTCCCCCCCCCCCCCCCCCCCCCCCCCCCCCCCACCACCACCACCACACACACACACCCCATCCCTGTGTATGACCAATCTTATTCTCATGGTGGCACGTGTATTGCAGTAGCAACCATTTACGTCATAGTAGCGATCATCTATCTAACTAGCCTATACTTAGCCTCACTTCCCTATTGCTTACTTCCCTATTGCGTGCTGGTAGAGATGGATACTCTCTCTTTCTATCTATCTACCTTCCTGGCTGTCTGCCTGCCTGCATGCCTGCCTGCCTGCCTTTTAACAGTTTACTGGTCAAGGCAAAAACCCGCCTCTGGAGTGGTCTTGAGAAATGCTCACTTGCAGGACAAGTGACGAGAACCTTTGGAAGTGTACCACTGGAATTCCTGGCTCGATAACCGAAACAGTCATTTCAATGGTACATTTTCAAAAATACCCTTCTCTTGGCCCGAAAATGGACATTCAATAAGCAAACACTTTGATATTAAGGTCTTGACTAAATTTAGCCATTAAAGGGTGAAATAGATGCATCCTATGATCCATATAACATTCTATTTGACCTTATAACATACAGAGCTGAAACACTGGAATAATGAATATACTCTTTATTTATATAATGAAATGCCAGTATCCCCAAGTTTTTAAAACCAATCAGATTTCCCAAATTTTTTCACACTTTCTGGATTTCTTCGGATAACGCCCGGCCAACATTGGCCGTGCCTAGTACAAGATCACACTCTTTCTTGTGGTAAAATTTTAGAAAATCAGACAAGCAGTTTCTGAGATATCCATAATTTGATCCGATTTTACAAGCTTAATTCATGTGACAGTTCACAATTGAGCAAATTACATCCCTCCTAAGTCACAATAATATTGATTAAATACCACCATTCACAAGTCTCAATTGATTAAATATCATTATTCACACGTTTCAATTGATTAAATATCATTCTCAAGTCATAACTGAGCAAATATTATCATTCACAAGTCATAACTGAGCAAATATTATCACTCATAAGTCACAATTAAGCAAATTTCATCACTTTTAGCTCACAGTTGAGAAAATTTCATCACTCATGACATGACATAAGGCAGAAGTTAGCAACTATTATCACTCATAAGTCACAAATAAGCAAATTTCATCATTCATAAGTCATAAATAAGCAAATTTCATCATTCATAAGTCATAACTGTGCAAATATTATCATTCATAAGTCACAATTTGGCAAATCTCATCACTTCTAGCTCACAGTTGACAAAATTTCATCTCTGATAAGGCACAGGTTAGCAAATTTCATCACTAATAAGGCAGCAGTTAGCAAATATTATCACTCATAAGTCACAATTAAGCAAATTTCATCATTCACAAGTCATACCTGAGCAAATAGTGTCATCCATAACTGACCATAAGTCACAATTGGGCAAATTTCATCACTTCTAGCTCACAGTTGAGAAGATTTCATCACTCATGAGGCAGAAGTTAGCAAATTTCATCACTAATATGTCACAAGTAAGCAAATTTCATCACTAATAAGACAGAAGTTAGCAACTATTACCACTCATAAGTCACAAATAAGCAAATTTCATCATTCATAAGTCATAAATAAGCAAATTTCATCATTCATAAGTCATAACTGTGCAAATATTATCATTCATAAGTCACAATTTGGCAAATTTCATCACTTCTAGCTCACAGTTGACAAAATTTCATCTCTCATAAGGCACAGGTTAGCAAATTTCATCACTAATAAGGCAGCAGTTAGCAAATATTATCACTCATAAGTCACAATTAAGCAAATATCATCATTCATAAGTCACAATTAAACAAATTTCATCATTCACAAGTCATACCTGAGCAAATATCATTCACAAGTCATAACTGAAAAATATTATCATTCATAAGTCATAACTGAGCATATATTATCATTACAGTACAGCTCAGAAATAACATAACATATTTCCAAAGCAAAATAAAGCATACTGTTGAATATTTTAAACATAATTGGATTGGAAGACATTGCTGCCTAAGCTTCCCAATTATGTTCAACCAGAACATTTCTTACTAACTTCATTCATAAGTGACAATTGATCTTGCTTCATCTTTAGCTCAACATTTAAGAAGTTTTACCATTCACAAGTCACAACTAGCAAATATCATCATTCACAAGTCACAACTAGCAAATATCATCATTCACAAGTCACAACTAGCAAATATCATCATTCACAAATCACAACTAGCAAATATCATCATTCACAAGTCAAAACTAGCAAATATCATCATTCACAAGTCACAACTAGCTAATATCATCATTCACAAGTCACAATTAGCAAATATCATCATTCACAAGTCACAACTAGCAAATATCATCATTCACAAGTCACAACTAGCAAATATCATCATTCACAAGTCACAACTAGCAAATATCATCATTCACAAGTCACAACTAGCTAATATCATCATTCACAAGTCACAACTAGCTAATATCATCATTCACAAGTCACAACTAGCTAATATCATCATTCACAAGTCACAATTAGCAAATATCATCATTCACAAGTCACAACTAGCTAATATCATCATTCACAAGTCACAACTAGCAAATATCATCATTCACAAGTCACAACTAGCAAATATCATCATTCACAAGTCACAATTAGCTAATATCGTCATTCACAAGTCTTAACTGAGCATAAAATGGTCATAATTATCTGCCTTTATTAAGTTTGATTGTAACCAGATTGTCCTGAAATCTATCGAAATTCGAATACAAACAAGGTCACACTGGACAGCTACACAGGAAGTGAGTGTCATTGATAGATGAAGTACTTTCACCGTCCTCCATTGTCTCCCTGACGACTTCATTTCCAATATCTAGACTGGCACCCATCACATCTGGAACTAGTTTCCTATTTCTTTGTGTACTTTCCTGTCCCTTAGCCCATGGTGTAGATGGAGTGTCAATGTTGAACACATTTGAAACAGTAGTAGCTGGTTTCAGGCACTTACAGGAGGTACCTGTAAAATAATCAGAAAACGGATCACAAACATTATTAGCAACTCCCGAAGGTGTGGGGGGTGGGCTGAGCTTATGCCATGGTCACTCTCCATCTGCCAACTTTTTCTTTTAACCCGTTAACATATATAATGCCAATGTCTCAATTTCAAGACATACATGAAAGCTCTTGAATATTTTGAAACTAATAGGGCATAGGGAGCAACAATAGCTCACAGTCAACTTGGTCGCCTAATATTGAACAGGGCATTACATACATCATATATAAAACATCTTGTTTTCTGGCATATAGAGGTTAGGGTGTTAAAAGACTACTGCTCATTATCTGCTTGGCCAATTTTAATTTTAAAAAAAACAACAGGACAACAATAAGGTAAGTGTATGATAATTTTGGAACTAATTTGCTTGGAACCTACTGGCCAGCAATGGATCCTCTCAATAGGGCTAAAAATAACCACTGATTCTGTGATCCAGATGCTTTTTTCACAGAATACTGCTTTAACGCTTCAATGGCTAAATGTGATTTAAAAAATGTAAATATTTACTTATAAAATGTTCATTTGCAGTTGACGAGAAGACTATTTTTGAAAATTTACAACTGGAATGACTGGCAATGCAGTCATTCCTGTGGTAAATTAAAAAAAATTACTTTTCTATTGTGCTGCAAATAACCGTTCCTCAATACCACTGCGGAGGTTGATTTTGCAGTTCTGTTGAGAAATGACCACTTGCCGGTCAAGAGAAGACTATTTTATTAGCCAGTCATTCCAGTAGAATTTAAAAAAGTCTTAACCTGCAAAATGGACATTGACTATGCAAGCATTCTGATTTGCTTAACCAATAGTGATCTTGAACAATGTTTAAGTGAAAATGGATGACATCAGTGCTAACAAACGAAATTGAGAGACCTCCCAAAGGAGAATTAAAAATGTGGTCGCTTAAGGCAGGTGGTCTCATAATAGAGATACAATGTGTAAGTTTTGACAGTGAAAAGTTGTCATTACGCCTCCTATGATGTACATACATTATGCTGTACAGGTCTGATGTTAAATGTTATAATATATGTAACGGTCCACCTGCAGCCAGCCATTCCCTTGACAAATTTTCAAAAACAATTTTCTTTGTAGGCTTACGCCGGTATTCAACTGGATATTTTCTATGAGAAAATATTTTTTTTTCTGGAACAATTTTAGCATTAAAGGGTTAAAACAGGTTTACTGATCAACCATTGGCTTTACAGAAACTTCCACATTCATGACATTGTACCGGTACATTCCATACTGACTTGTCTTCATCTTCATCATCATCATCATCATCATCATCATCATCATCATCATCATCATCATCATCCAGGGTTCGTACGCATGTATGCAAGTCTGGAAAAGGTATGGAAATTTAGGAAAGCCTTTTCTAGGGCTGGATAAAGTATGGAAATTCCAATTTTGGGCCAACTGGTATGGAAAATTAAAATATCGACAATCCTAATTTTTCAGACCGCCATTTTTTTGTTTACGAACGAAATCTCGCGTTTCCGCCAGTCTCGCGAGAATCTAATTCGATTGGGTCCCAGTCGTGTCTTACAATAGAAAACCGCCTATTACCGGGAACATCTCACGGTTGTTGAGCAATACGTGTCTGAACATGTTCAATTACAACGCAATAAAAATGAGCGAATCGGCAGTCATCTGTCAAATAGTACGGCGTGTGAGAAGTCAAAACAATGAAATAATTTGCAAGATTGCCGTTTTTTGTGATACAGTAAACATGGGAATGTGCAAGTATTCTAGTGTTTGGGAAACTAACGATAAATATAATGATTGGATTTTACCGGACAACACATCAAACTCGCATGCCAAATTAGTGTTTGCAATAAGGCTTTTGACATCGGGAATATGGGTGAAGTGGCTCTTGTTAACCACATGTCGGGAAAAAACCCATGAGACACTGCCAGAAGTTCATCTAACGCCAGTGCCGAAAGTTACAGATTTCTTTGGTTCACGGTAAGAATATTTTACATTTTCAGTGATAGTACCAGAATCATTTAGAAGCGTAGGCTTACTCCGGTATTCAACTGGATATTTTCTATGAGAAAAATACTTTTCTCTGGAACAATTTTAGCATTAAAGGGTTAAAACAGGTTTCCTGATCAACCATTGGCTTTACAGAAACTTCCATATTCATGACATTGTACCGGTACATTCCATACTCAGGCCTGTGCTGTTATGGTAACCTGTTGAAAACGTTCTCCATGAGGTTGCCTTAATTTATTTTAGGGGACTTGAAACAGGTTACCGTAATCTGTTGATTTTGGTATGGACATCAATGAGCTTTCTAAAGATTAGGTTACCATATGTCTCCTTAAAAATATACGGCAACCTATTATGGGTTACCATATGCATTGGAAATATTACAGCACAGGCCTGATACTGAGTTCCATCCCACACTGACTTGTCTTCATCATCATCATCATCATCATCATCATCATCATCATTTTACGAGGCATAAGCCATTGGCTTGTTATTGCCTCAGTGTTTTTTGTTGTAGTATGGCTTGTTCAGTCCAATTCAAAAGTTCTTTCTTGGATATCTAGTTTGTTCTTGAATGACTTGACTGTTGTTGATTAATTAAGTCTCCTCGAAACCATTAGATTTAAGAGTTTAACTCTTACCACTCCGATGTCAATATTCTATCTTTTGCTGTGTAAATAATAAAGAAGCCGGTTTACATTTCTCAACAGCTTGGTTGATGATGTTGATGTCTATGACAGCAACATCATCCACCAAATTTACAGAAAAATAAACACCGGATCATCTTTTAATTTAATATGAAAATTTAAAATCCTGACATCGGAGCGGCAAGGGCTGACACTGGTTTGTGGAAATGCTGTGGTGCAGATGGGTGTTCCCCACGTCAGCTGCGGTGTGCCGTCTACACTCATTGGTTACACCGTGCTGTTCCTAGCATTTGTTTGCATGCTGACTTGTGGAGGCCGTGGTTGGTCTTATTGCTGTTGTTTTCATTTTGTGTTTGTCACTATCCGAATCTCCTTCTCTACACTAGTGTCTCTTCATGCTACCACAAAATGCGGATGTGGAAGCAGATACTTATATACCAATAATTGAAATCGCTACACTAGCATGTTTTTGTTGATGCACAGCCTGATCCAAGATAAGCCCACTGTATTGGAAGAATTTGAGTATGACTTTGTGTTGGGCTGATATACGTATTCCTGTTCAGTCGAATTCAAATGATCTTTCTTTGAAGTAGATATCTAGTTTGTTCTTGAATAATTCAAGTGTTGTTGCTTCGATTGTTGTAGCTGGCAGTGAATTGCACTGTGGTACCACTCTGTTAGCGAAAATGTGCTTCCGAATATCTTTGTTGCTGCGCTTTATGTTGAGCTTAAACCTATGCCCTCTAGTCTGTGTAATACTGGATGGCTAAAAAAGTAGTCCTTCTCAATATTATATAGATCCCTGATGAGCTTGAAATCATTTATATTTCGGTGACATTAGATTTATGGCTTCAAGTCATCCCATGTAGCTATTGTAGTTGACACAATTTAAATGTTTTTAAACATACATGTTAGATATTCTTTGAAACACTTCGGCGTAATATGTAGATCGCTGTAAACGATCTCAGTTGATCTCGGCATCCACAGTTTGCTCATCGCCGTATCGATTCACGGCTATTCGCAACTTACATAGCATATCTGCTTCTTTCAGGAATCTATTCCCACCTCTTAACTTTACAGCCATGAACACAACAATAGAACAGCATTTTGTTATCTAAACCGGCTTTATGTTATGCAACGATACAGTAATTTGACGTGGTTACTATACACGCCATTGATAAACAAGGAAATTTGTGCCTCACAACGCACACACGCCCTCTGGGGAGATAACTCTTCATGGTGTGCCCCTTTGGTACTATTTTTGCGATCGATGATTGGTTTTATATACTAACCGATGATCAGTTAATGATTGATCATAACAGGTTCTCATTTTTTACCCATTTTGAATGGAGTAATTATAGCATGTTCACGGATAATTCCCCCTTTCAAACCAAGTCGCAGGTATGACAGATTCTTAATAATTTAAGAAATACTCTGTCGAATATTTTGAAACTAATTTGACTGGAAGCTGTTGCTGCCTTAGGCATGTTATTGGTATGGTTGCTTTGAAATTAACATACTATTTCAGTGCTGAAAGAATTAATGTCTTAGACTAAGGAGTAATACTATATAGTTGTAACAATTAAATTTAAATTCTTTTCCAAGAAAGTATTCGTTTTCTAGCTTGACCAGTTAAAATATATTAATAAAATCAATTTATCAACAACCAAAATCGATTTCTTAAATCATGATCGATCGGTTGGATGAACGTGCAAACCAATCAATCATCGATCAAATCGATTAATCGGAACAACACTAGTAAATGGTTCCTGCTCCAGCTGGTCACCAGTGCTTAGTGGGATACCCCAGTTAAGTGTTTTAGGGCCAGTACTGTTCGTCTGCTTTATTAATGACATGCCACAAGTTGCCCACAACTTAATCAAGATGTTCGCTGACGATACTAAGCTCCTTTCGCGAATCACTACAACAGAAGAACACAACAAGCTCCAAACAGACCGTAACAACCTAAAACAATGGGCAGACACCTGGCAAATGCGGTTCAATGCATCCAAATGCAAAGTAATGCACTTAGGCAGATCCAATGTGACGATGATGTATACCATGATAGAGAACAGCCAGGAGATCAGTCTAGATGAAACCACTTGTGAAAGGACCTGGGCATTTACGTCGACGACAATCTAAAATTCTGACAACATGTGGAGTTGGCAGTCAACAAATCCAACAAGATCCTTGCTATGATTCGAAGATCATTTGTCTGCCTGCAGGCCAAGACACTTATACTGCTTTACAAGAGCCTAGTAAGGCCATATCTAGAAGAAGACTAGCACTCCCAACACTCAGATATAGACGCATGAAAGGAGATATGATACAGACCTTTAAGATCCTGAGGGGTATATACGACCCAGAAGTAACCTGATATATGATGGAAACGGTCAAAGAAAGTATCACAAGAGGGCACGATTGGAGACTCCTTAAGAAGTGATACAGACTGGATATCAGGAAGTACTCATTCACCTGCAGAGTAGTGGACCTACGGAATAGCCTACTGGAAGCTGTAGTAAACTTCAAAACAGTTTTTCTGTTTGAGGTAGGACTAGACAGATTTTGGGAAATGCTGGAAGTAAAATACGACTTTACAGCAGAGGTCACATAGCCAGGAAGTCACGTGTGTGAGTCGTACCCAGCAGTGGCAAAAGACGAGGCAGACAAAGGCTACACAGGCCTGAGTCCATAGAATCATCCTAAGAATACGGAAATGCAGTATGGTCCCCCTGCACAAAAAAGACATATGGCTCATCGAGAATCTCCAGCATCAAGCTACAAAACTGATAGCAGGCGTGAAAGATAACCCATATGAAGACTGCTTGAAGGCACTAAGTCTGCCCAGTTTGATATACCAGCGCTTGCGTGGTGACCTAATAGCGACTTATAAGTATGTTCATGGGATATATGATGTAAATAGTGAGGAGCTGCTGCCATCTGGCGATGGACATCGCACGAGAGGTCACAGCTTCAAACTGTCAAAGCAACGTTTTAAATCTAACACATGAAAAAGATTCTTCAGCATTCGGGTGACAAACTACTGGAATGGTCTACCTGAGTCAGTTGTCACAGCTCCTATGCTCAAAACCTTCAAGGGAAGACTCGACAAGTTTTACAAAGATCAGATGTTCAAAAATGACTCCGATGAATTAAAGCTTATTAAAGCAAAAAGGTTATGTATCAGTATCGCTCCGGGGCAGATGTGGGGTGGAGTGGATGTTCTTCTTCTTATTCTTCATTATAAGCTCCAACTTCATTCAATTGAAGCCACTGGCTCTGGGTGTAGTATGCATGCAGTTAAGTAGGCTTGTAGTTAAAATCAATTCAGAACCTGATTAAAAACAGATAAAACAAGCTCAGGGCGCCAGGCTCCTCAAGGCAGGGCCGCTGCTCCCTGTCACTGTGCTCCAGCTGGAGAGGACTTTTGATGGCATAATTTAGAGATATTGATGCGACAGTTTGCTTGTCAAGGTGTTCCAATCCTTAGCGGTAGACATCAATAATGACCGGCAGAGATATTCACTGGTTGACATAGGAATTTGATATGTCTGGGAGTTTTCTGTGCGTGGGGTGGCATGGGTGTGTTTTGGAGTCGGAGGCATACTTGTTGCAAAAATAGTCTTCTCTGGGGTCTGCAAATGGACATTTTCTATGAGAAAATTGATATTTTCTTGAATAAATTCAAGTGTTAAAGGATTAAGTATGGCTGGGGCCAAAGCCTAGGGGAACGCTATGGGGATACACTATGGGAAATGAAAAATCTGGAGTGGGGGAGGTGCTTGTGCCATCCCCCCCCCCTTTCTTACCCCTGTGGGGTGCACTAGTAACAACACAGCCATAGTGCGTACTAGTACATCTGTATGTCTGTGGTTAGTCTATATGTAAATGTCCTATAAGCTAGGTATAGCACGCATTTCAAAACTATTCCTATTACTGATAGAGATGGTGAAAAAATATTTTCCTGTGAAATCAGTTCCTGAACCACAGGAGTGAACGAGTAATGACTGACGGTGGATCTGGTAGGGGCAGTCACTTATTGCCATACAATGTCCCTTACTTTTTCAATGTCACATTCAACTCATCATATTGAGATAACAACTTAAACATGCCAAAAGCCATTTACATAGGCATTTTTGTTCAGATTCCATTCCAGTAATTTGTTGATAAAGCTAGCTAGAATTCAACAAATAGTTAGAACTTTGTCTTTTCTTGTGTGACCATGTCTCCAAATTCTTTCAGCTCCATATGATACTTCTGGGGAATTTTTCAAGGACTAGGATTTATCATCACCTATCCAGGGCCAGATCTATTAATGGTGCAGCCTCTGGGAAGTAATTGTGTGAGGATCTGTGAGGGGTGTCCCACTTCCCGTAGATGGGGTTTCATTTAATGGCTTCTCAGAGGATATAATTTTCAATTTTCTCCAGGGGGGACCCCTCCCGCCTCCTGTGTAGGGAGGGGCACAATCTGCCATTTCCTGCATTCATAGGGGATAAATAACATTCTTAGTTTGCTTCGAATGTTGCCAAATGAATCAATATAATTTGGAATATAACAACCATTACTCCTCATGAACCACTTGGCCGATTTCGACCAAATTTGGCTGGAAGGTCCATATGGTGGTAGACTCCAGAATTTCCATTGAGAATTTTGATTCATCAATTTTTTTGGGTGAAAATCTTAGATATTATGAAAAATGTACTGGAAATTGTCAAATTGTTTCTTCTCCTTACCTTTCTGAGCTATTTCAACCAAATTTGGCTGAAAGGATCCTGTGGCAATAGGCTCTAGAACGTCCATTTGGAATATTGATTCATAAATTCTTTGGGTGAAAATCTTAGATTTTATGAAAAATCTACCAGCAATGGTCAAAATGCTACTCCTCCTTAGCTGCCTGAAATATTTCAACCAAATTTGACTAGATGGATTCTATGGTGGTAGGCTCTACAACTTTTATTCAGAATTTTGATTGATCAATTCTTTGGTGAATAGCTTAGATTTTATGAAAAATCTACCAGAAATGGTCAAAATGCTGCTACTCCTTGGCTGCTTGACATATTTCAACCAAATATGAGTAGATGGATTCTATGGTTGTACCCTCTAGAACATCTGTTCAGAATTTTGATTGATAAATTTTTTGGGTGAAAATCTTAGATTTTATGACAAACTTACCAGAAATTGTCAAATTACTTCTTCTTATCAACTTAACTGATTACTGCAAATATGGCCAAAAGGATCCTATGATCATAGGCTCTAGAACTTGCGTTCAGAATTTTGATTCATCACATTTGTTGTGTAAAAATCTTACATTTTATTACAAATTTACTGGAAATTGTCAAATTGCTTCGTCTCCTTATTACTTTGAGCAATTTCAAGCAAACTTGGCTAAAATGATCCTATGATCATAGGCACCAGAATTTCCATTCAGAATTTTGATTGGTAGATTTTTCCCTTGAAATTTGTTTTTTTCCATCTTGTTTAATATAACGAATCATGTATATTTAAATGCAAATGCTTCAAATGCTAATGGTCCAGGTGAGCATCACAGGCCCTTGGGCCACTTGTTATGATTATCACAATAATTAAACTTTGGAAAATAAGGTGTCTGTCAAGGACATTATCAGGCACCAAACTATCAAATGTCAGGCACAGTCTTGCCGGTTCTTGACATTTTGTCAGGTACAGATTTAAACAGTCCCAATAGTTGCAGTGCGTAACAAAAAGGTCTGCATACAAGTGTTGACCAACCCATAAAATATTCATCTACCTAAGGTGTATCATGATCATTATAACACATGTTTAGTTGCTTTTTGACATGTTTCTAATAAGTTCAAGTAAAGAACACTGTGAAGTAGAATATTGTTGACAGGCAGCAAATTCTGGATGTCTGGTACTAAGTAACTGGTGCCTGACAAAGTGTTGGACACTGTTGAAAAAGTTATTTCCAGGCCTGAAATTCTCACTGATCACTCCTACTTACATATTATAATTATGGCTTCGCAGCACGACAGTTCTTGGTGGAGGCCCCCATAGACAGTTTCCATAGACATGTATAGACAGGCTCAAATTTTTGTGTCTTGTTATTAGCTCACCTGGCCCTTGTCTCTCTGTCCGTCCGTCACCTTTTGGTTTGAAACATTTCTCCTCCTAAACCACTTGGTGGATTTTAGCCAAATTTGGCCAGAAGGATCTTATGGTGGTAGGTTCTAGAACTTCTATTCTAAATTCTGATTGGTCGATATTTTGGTGCCCATCTTGGATTTACTGAAAATTTTCCGGAAAAGCCTGATTTAAATAAAACTTTATGGTGGTACGCATCAATATATATCAAATATTGGTCAATTTGTTTTGAGGGTGGGGTCATCTTGGATTTTCCAAAAATTATCTATTATATCAATTTAAACAGTAAAGGGAAATGCTGCTTCAAATCTTAATGGTTCAGGTGAGCGTCACAGGTCCTTGGTCCCAGTGCTCCAGGTAAGGCATGTACAAGCATACTGTACACATAGAAATTATCCATGTACACAAGCATTTAAATATTCATGCGTACCATGTACGCCTCATGTAAATACAGTACGCATCAGTGTATTAAACTGCCTGTACTGGCCTGTTGTCATTGTTAAATATAGCCTACTAACCCAATTACACAAAGGAGAATCAACACACTAGTCACATACTATGACATACCGACCTCGTAAAAGCCGCACCTATACTACTACCATCTGTACTGTATCTGTAATTCCAGCTGCTGTGGACTCACCCCTTAAGTCAGGGTAAATATTCCTCTTTCTTCTGACATACCTTTTGTGGGGCACCAACCTTAGCGCTCGTTGTCGGCAATCAAGTATAAAATGGTCAGATTTAAATTAAAACGGCAACTAAATATCGTTCTATTATAGTGTTCTAGCATCAACGGTTTGTTAATTCTTGCATTTAAAAGCTAGTTAGTAGTAACAGCTCGTACACTTACACGTGCATTGCAGTCATTTAAAAGCTAGTTAGTAGTAACAGCTCGTACACTTACACGTGCATTGCAGTCATTTAAAAGCTAGTTAGTATTAACAGCTCGTACACTTACACGTGCATTGCAGTCATTTAAAAGCTAGTTAGTATTAACAGCTCGTACACTTACACGTGCATTGCAGTCATTTAAAAGCTAGTTAGTATTAACAGCTCGTACACTTACACGTGCATTGCAGTCATTTAAAAGCTAGTTAGTATTAACAGCTCGTACACTTACACGTGCATTGCAGTCATTTAAAAGCTAGTTAGTAGTAACAGCTCGTACACTTACACGTGCATTGCAGTCATTTAAAAGCTAGTTAGTATTAACAGCTCGTACACTTACACGTGCATTGCAGTCATTTAAAAGCTAGTTAGTAGGGGGAAGAAGATGCAAGCTGATCCATAGCATTACTTCTAATACTATGCAGTGCTACGCAGAGGAAACGGGTGATCCTAGCAATTTGTGGTGAGTTTTTTGGAGACAGTTGAAGACCGTGCTCTGACTTCATATTTTCATGATCTAAAATTAGGTGTGCTACAAGTGAAGGAGTCGCCATAATGTTCTTGATGGTGTCTTGGTGATTTTCGTCTTGTAGTATGATTTGAATGTTATTTATGTAAGATTTTCTGTAGTTTTCAGTCACTTTGCAGGTTACTAGAAAATGAATCCTATTCTCAGGAGCATCGCGACAAAGCAGACATGTATCCGGCATGTTATACTGATTGAACCGAGCTCGGTTTGATTGAAGTGTATATGATCCAATTAATAACTTCGCTTTTATGGCTGCACGCCTAGCATCTCTAACGTTATTATCAACTGAGCTCCAACAATGGTGAACTAATCCCACCGCACATGAGTTAATACACAAGTACATCAGAGATGACTTCATTAGCGATTCTTCGTGCCATTGTGCTTGGACTGCAGTATTAATTGTGTCTTGTACCTTTGATTTCCATTTATCTTTTGTAGGAGTGTTATGAATCAGCTCATATATGCTTGGTAACTCATAGTTGTGAAGGATACTACGACACTCAGAGAACCAACTGTTGCTGTTGATGTCTTTCATAGCGATTTGCCGGGCCATATTTGATGCTCAATAGTATTCTTTTCTGAAAGGATATTGCGAAGAAGGATTAGTTTCCTGCTATCAAGTTCAGCTTGGACTGGTCTTACACCAAGCAAACTCAAAACTGAGACTGATGCTGTGTTTGACGGAAGTGATTGTAGTTGTGGAAGAACTGATCGCTGGAACTGTTCATGGTCATTAATAGCTAGTTGTGTTAGCTTTAGTGCTTCTAGGCCATAAAGGATTCTGGGAAGATAATAGATTTTCCAAATGTGACTTGATACAATAGGAGAGAGACCGCCATGCCCATGTAAGCCAGCACCCATCATTGTGTACAGTGTTCTGTGAGTTGAGTTGATACGCTTTTCAATATTCTCCGTATTCGAGACTAACCGTTCAATTCCAAGGTGTGTTTCACTCACTGACTCTTTGATGATATCTCCCGCTAGTGATATCATGCCCAACCTTTTCACATGTTTGCTCAATGATATAATGTGAACCAACGTCTTCAATAATATGTAGCAATTTATTATTAAACTGTTTGTAGTGAATGGATGAGAGTATGCCACCTTGAAGAACACCTTGGTATATCTGGAAGGGGTAAGATGTACACTTGTTCACTTTGAGGGCTGTCTGGGCACCCGAGTACATCTCTGATAATAGTCCATAGTGAACCTGTTATGCCAACGCTGTAGATCTTTCACAAAAGTGAGGAATGCCATACAGTATCAAAGGCTTTGCATGCATCTAATGTTACTAACAATAGTGGTTCATGTTTGTCCATGGCCTCATTTTGTAGTTCTGTGCTAATCAGGGCTGTGTTTATGGATGACGATTTTTCAGTAAACCCTCTTTTGAAGTTAGACTTCAACATCATGAAACGACTTTGTCCTCTGGAGTACAATTTTCTCAAGAACTTTTCCTATGATTGATAATACTGTGATCCCTCTATAATTCGTTGCTAATCTAGTGTCTTTGCCCTTCTTTAGAATTGGTGTGAGCCTGCCTTGCTTCATGGCAGTTGGTATATATCCTGTTTTAATCATCACTAAACGGTATGATCTCCATCTCCGCAAGAGGGTGTTTTTTCTTTATTACAAGACCTTTGCGTTACATATGTGCACCTATAGAAGTGTCAATGAAGAAAATTCAACGGACATTATTTTCGTACATATTGCCAAATTAGCTAAAATATCACCGGAACTTAGTTGTTCAAGACATATTTTAGTTGGAAATAGGAGTACATGCATAACTTTTACAGTAGGCGTCATAACCGTGAATAGTGAGGAGTTTGACCCAGACCATAATCAACCGCAACAATATATTCAGGGTTTGTCTTTCACAAACTCTGAATCTCCAGGAAGGCATATCTTATATGGCAAATTATAATTATGGATAACATATGAGTGGAGATGGAAGATTTTTCAATTGTGAATATTCCATTAGATACAGCAAAATAGCCAGAAATATTTGTAAAAATGTGTTCTTTCCCACTTATTTTTAAATTGGAGAGGTAATTATAGCAATAACTTTTAATATGAAATTTGCAACAATTTCTGTCGGTAGGCTGAAGCATTAATCTGCCAATAACAACTGCAAGTTCTCTTCACCTGATTTAGTTTACCGGCATATATTAAACGATCTGTTCTCTTATTACAGTAAACAATATATTAGCGCTTCTAACCTGAGATTATATTTTTAGTAAGACACTTGCCAAGATTAAATGGACAATATTCTAATTGCAATAACCTGTCTTGTCAACGCTTCTATACCTTTGTCCCATCTTAATCAAATAAGAAGCAAAAAACTGGAATTTCCCTTCTAAATAAATAAATACTCTGAAAATGTGGAGTGCATAACTCTTCCTTCTATGTTATAGTAGAAGCTCTGCTAATTATTTTGAAAACAATTGAACTGTAACTCCTGTAAGTGATTAATTGCTATAATTTCTTTCAGTCAAACTAGCTTCTAAATTTACGTCCTTTAAAACAAATTTCAGAATTCAGAATGACAAGTATTATTATAGCAATAATATGTATTCATTTGCCAGTATGCCGCAGAGATAGTCTTTAGAACGCTAGTGCATTTCTATAGGTTAATCGTGTCCCACCATAACGCAGCTAGATTTAAAATAAACACACGTGATATAAAAATATATTTTCATTCAGAATTAAAATCTGGTTGGCATGACGGACTAGTTAGTTGATCAATAGCAAAGAGTGCCAAACACCCTGCCCCAACCAGGACATGTAACTGTAATGGCTAATCTTGAAAGTTTACCGTAGGAAATAACATGGAGGGTGGTGGGGATGACTAGTTTATCCCTTTAATGCTAAAGCCGGCCAGTGGTCTTGGGAAATGTCAATTTGCAGACCAAGAGAAGACTATTTTTTGAAAATTTACCCCTGGAATGACTGGCTCGATAGTCAACTCAGTCATTCCAGTGATAAATTTTCAAAAATAATTTTCTCTTGGTGTGAAACTGGACATTTGCTCTGAGAAAGTAGAAATCTTCTTGAACAAATTTGAGGGTTAAAGGATGACACAGTGGTCAAAAGTGAAAAGGACTGATTGCAGCTGTAGGATATTTCTATTACTACAGCCGCAGAATGCAGTGATTATTCATACATACTGTAGCATGATGATGTGATGGTACAATTAGAATGCAATGATTGTTACACTTTCATATGGTAAGGATACCACACCATTTATTATGATATATATATATATACGGATAATTGTTCAGAATTCAGTAACAACAAGTCTTGTACACCTCCTGAATTTGTCGTATGCGTATGAGTACCGTACTCGCAATTGAAGAAAGTTATCTGGAGCACGGCTTGGGCTTCTGGTTTTAGTGACTTGTCCTACTCAGAAGTAGAATTATCTACATGGAGGACATCTGAGCTGTAAGATGGTGTCTCAACTATGATTATTCAAAATAAGCTAATCTGTTCTCCGATACATGCTGCAGACATACTGCATACGTTACCAAATATAAGGCCATCAGCAGCGTCAATGGTTCCTGATCCATAGCGAGCATGGCCGCCCTCCTATCAGCCACATCCTGTAGGAAACTGAACTGCATTGATTTCATGGACATCATCTGGAGAAATAGGATAGGCATCAATGGGCAGGTCCTCAATCAGGTCTGCGAACTCTACCAAGGAGAAATTGTTCTTTGACCTGTAACATGCGACATCGACACCGCATATCCTCAAACCAGTCACTGATCTTCATGATGCTCACTTAAGTTAAAATAACATGGGCACCAATAATGCTTCGTCTTCTCTCCATCAAATCAATGAAGCAGTTGTGATGGTATTGGAGGAAATAAGCCATTCTAAGCAATGGAAGATGAGGACACTAGATATTCACATATGCTCTCAATCAAAATGAAATAAATAGGGAAAGACAACTGTGGCAATAGACTGTGCGCATGTGAAACATTAGCTGATCACTGTCACCTTCACCTCAAATGCTACAAATAAATGTATCAAAATCCGACTGGATATAAAGGTGATCAATGGATTGGTTTCTAGCTAGACATAAGAGACCAGAAGGAAGGAAATTCAACAATCAAATTATGCCAGAAAAGTTAATGCAGGACAGAAAAGCATCTCTCCAATGGACCGTTCCGGTTTTAGCTATGTCCCGCCCATCTCTAGCTAAGCTCCACCCACACCTCGCTTGTGTTGGGATCGATCGATCTCTACCAATTTCCCGAAAACTATACAGGTAACCTATTGAATATTTTGGAACTAATTTGACTGGGCACTTGCCTGTTGCACCAACAGCGTCCAGTCAAATTAGTTTCAAAATATTCAACAGCAGGTTTATTAAATAGTAGAGACATACAATTCGTACAATGTGTCGGACTATTAAAAGTTAAAGACGGGCCAAATAGAATCATTTATGACATAATGATTATGACATCATCCCACACAGCACAAATGATGTCATATGACGTCAGGTGAATTACAATATAATCAACGAAAATTATAAAGTAATCTAATGAACTCTTACTATATATACGGAAGGTAAGACACTTGAGGGAATTGAATCCTGTTTGATTGAAAGCCATGCTGATTAATCCATTGTTTTGTAATTACACATAGTATTTACTCAAGGATCAAAGTGATTAATGAGGACGATAATAACTCAAAGATCAAAGGAAGTGACTATAAGCTTGTGCAGAATTGGTGTAGAATTGGACTGCATCCAATAAATCCTCAAACGTGTTAAAGAAAATTTTAATTGTCTCATAGAAAATGTCAATTCAATCAAGCAGAGCGATAGACTACCACTTATCGGGCCAGTCCATCAAGTGATAAGTTTTTTTAAATAGTCTATCGGTCTGATAATTGACATTTCTCAAGGCCATTGTAGAAGCTGATTTTAGTCAGACTGAGTGCCAAACCCTTTAATTCTCAAATTTACTCAAGAAAATTTCAATTTTCTCATAGAAAATGTCCATTTGCAGACGAAGAGAAGACTATTTTTTTAATTTTACCACTGAAATGACTGGCTTGGCTATCGAGTGTGACTGTACACTCTGTCGTACTGCATTGTGGTACCGCAGAGTATTGCCATGTGACTGTACACTCTGTAGTAACACATTGTAGTACCGCAGAGTATTGCCATGTGACTGTACACTCTAGTACCGCATTGTAGTACTGCAGAGTATTGACATATGACTGTACACTGTAGTACTGCGTTGTAGTTCTGCAGAGTATTGCCATGTGACTGTACACTCTGTCGTACTGCATTGTAGTACCACAGAGTATTGCCATGTGACTGTACACTCTGTAGTAACGCATTGTAGTACCGCAGAGTATTGCCATGTGACTGTACACTCTGTCGTACTGCATTGTAGTACCACAGAGTATTGCCATGTGACTGTATACTTTGTAGTACCGCAGAGTGTTGCGATGTGACTCTACACTCTGTCGTACTACATTGAATATAAAATTAATCAAGTGTTCTGAATGCACCATTTGCATCATATTATGGGGATAATTAATCATTTAATCATCAAGAGGTCAAAACATTTCCTTGCTTAATGTCCATTTGCAGATTACACCAACTGGTTGATGAAGTAAGCAGTAAATCATGTTTAAATTGTGTCATAAATCTACTCCTGCTGAAACACAGTGATCCAGTCAGATCAGTTAATGTCCTTAACGCAGTGATCAGGTTATTGATCTGTATGCAAAAAGGGCCGATTGATTACAGGATCAGTGGTTAATTTCTAACCCTGCCTGCCTTAGTAGTTAAAGCAATGCAACATTCAAAATGTCTTTGAGAACCGCTGAACCGATTTTAATCAACTTTGGTAGAACACATCCATGTTTCTGTCACACTTTTGACTAAGATGTTGGGGCTCTACTTATAGTCGATGACCTTTCTAGTTGAAATGCTGATGTTCCAGGTGAGCACTACATGCCCCTTGTATCAAATTCAGTGATTGATCTGACATTTACAATGTATATATATAGGCAGCCAACTCACACATAAATATAAGTTTAGACAGAAAATATAATAGATGGTGTGTCTAATTTAACTGCTCATGTAACAAGGTCAATAAAATCTTGGTAGCTGCGGGTTAAGAGTGAAAAAGTTAGCTGTATCTAAAAATGGAAAAGCCATGATTAGTAAATAGGTCTAAGAGATTCTTTTACTTTCTAGAGAGAGGTTTATGGTTTATGAAATGTTTTGTACAGGATTGTACACAAGTTGTCTTAGTTTCTATTGACGTAACCCTATAATTGACAAAACTGTCCCTCTATCATGTCTATAGTTCTCTTGTCAAATATCTCCCAGTACATGTGTATTTACAGAGAAAATAATTTTTGAGATTATGACTCGCTTGAAAACTGAGTCAGTAATTCCAGTGGCAAATTGTCAAAAATAGTCTGCTTGGTCTGTAAATTGACATTTTCTGTGAAAGAGTACAATTTTTGTCACTAAATTTCCCCATTAAGTGGTTTGTGTATTCTTATGTTGACAGTACTTTGCGGATATGCAGAAATCGTCTGCTGGAATATATGATGGACCCAAATCATGAGGTCACTGCTATAGAAGACACACTGGCTGAGTACAGCAGCTTAATCCAAGGACTGTATACTCCATTTGATGAGAATGAGCAAACCAATAAGTTGAGAGATCTTGTACGCTTTCGATGGACCAACACATTGCTGGGCAACAAAGCGACGTATGTATATTATTATCTACCAGGTCTGGAAGAAGGGGGGTATATAGCAATCAGCATGTCTGTCCATCCATCCGTCTGTCTGTCCATCTGTGTGTCCACTCCTTGTCAACACATCTCCGACAGTTTAGTTTTACAAAATTTGAAACTTGATAAAGCTAATCATTACCATCTGAGGATGTGCATGTGGCCTCCATATGCGTGTAACTCTGCCAGTCTGTCCAGAATGTCCGTACATCTGTCTGCCAGTCAATTTCTGTCAATTATTTCATGTCAACGAAACGTCTCATACAGTTCAGATCTGCATATGCCTTTGCAGCAAAATTCATCCATATTTGCCAGAGTTATCACCCCTGAAAATGTAAAATTCATCAAAAAATTTCGGACCAGATCTCGAACAATTTTGAAGCAATGTTTTTCCACTTCAATGCGCAGTGCTATGACTGTTTCAATGAATTCTTTCCATATTTGTATGAGTTATCTCCCTTGAAAAACTTAAGATTTAAAGGAGGGGAAAGGGAAATAACATACAAGTTCATACAATATTACATAAACTACCACTGGTAAAAATTGAAATGAATCGGGATTGTTTGAGAAAACGCGTTTACTAAATCTGGGAGTGCTTAACTCGGAACCAATTAGTGACGCTGCTGGTGCTTCACACTATGCCGGAAGCGCCCGCCTTGTGTGTCAACTGTGTGTACAGGTATACCGCGTACTTGAATATAACAAAAGCAAACCTGAATATAGTTTCGTAGGCGGTATAAATAGTATTCTCTATAGGCGCCGATGTAGAGCTATTAACTCACTACTGTTAATTTACTATTGATCCTTTTGAAAACATTATATTTGAAAGTCACTTTTTCTGGTGGAAGCAACAAGTTTTGGTTAAAATGATTTAAAAAACCACTGCTGTTTTCCAGGGTCACAAAATGATACCTACTGAATATTTTGAACTTTGTGTGACTGAAAGTATATCTTGGAAGCAACAGCTTGCAGGCAAATTGTTTTAAAATTAGACCGTATTTTACCTGTAGGAAGTAGTGGCTAATCAGCTTAAGGCAAATAAAGATGAGATTATATGACTGGCTGTAGGGGCTATTATTTATTCACTCGGCGTAAACCAGAGCGCATAGAACCAGCTGCGATACTAACTGGTTCCAGCCAGAGTGACATACATGCTATTTAGCTGCTTTTTTCAAATTATTTATTTATTTATTTGTTTTTAGCTCACCTGGCCTGAAAGGCCAAGGTGAGCTTATGCCGTGGACACCGTCCGTCGTCCGTCAACTTTTCCTTTAAAATGACTTCTTCTCAAGAACCACTGGGCCGATTTCAATTATATTTGGCAGGAAGCATCCCTAGGGCATAGAGATTAAAGTTTGTTCAAATAAAGCCGATCAGCCAAAATCCAAGATGGCCGGCGGCCAAAATAGCCTATTTTTAGAAACACTTTAAAAAATCTTCTCCGAAACCGCTGAAGGAATTGATTCAAAACTCATAACACATCATCTAGTGCAAGGGTTGACCCAAGTTTGTTCAAAGCAACCTGATTGGACGATTTGCCTGGCGGCCATCTTGGATGACCTAGGTTTCGCGAAAACAATTTCTTCTCCCGAACCACTGAAGGGATAGACCTGAAATTTGGTAAATATGGTCCATTCAAGTTTGTTCAAGCGAAGTTCATACGTTAAAAAACATGGCCGCCATCAACCAATCAAAATTTAGCTTTTCTCGGTCATATTGGCTTTTTTGTATTTGATGTATTTTGATGGCGAAAATTGCTTTATATATGCTTATCAGTGTGGCCAGTTCAAATATGCCACTTTCGAAACTGTCGGATAAACGGTTTTCCTGCCATCTTGGTTTGTTTTCCCGCCATGGTGTCCCATAGTAAGGCAATGGGCCCATAGTAAAGCAATGGGGAATTCTTTAAACGACTTCTTCTCAAGAACCACTGGGCCAATTTCAATTATATTTGGGAGGAAGCATTCATAGAGCATAGAGATCTAAGTTTGGTGGCCATCTTGGATTTAGGCCGATTTTAGGAAACGTCTTTAAAAATCTTCTCCGAAATGGCTTGGGGGATTGATGCAAACCTCATAAAATATGATTTATGGCAAGGTAACTTGATTGGTCAAATGGTGCGGCGGCCATCTTGGTTGACCTAGTTGTAGTGAAAATGACTTATTCTCCAGAAGCGCTGAATGGATCGGGCCGAAATTTGGGAGATATGATTAGGGCCTAAGGGCCATTAAAGTTTGTTCAAGAGAAGTTGATCCGTCAAAAAACATGGCCGCCGTGGGCCAATCAAAATATAGCATGTTTGGTGGCCATAATGTATTTTTTTATTTGATGGATTTTTGAGGCCGAAATTGTTTTTATATGTGTTTTTGGGTATTCTGATCTCAAATTTGTAATTTTTGAAACTGTCGGATGAATGGTTTGCTGGCCATCTTGTTGATAAAGAGCATTCTAGTGTTACATATGCAATGGCGACCATCCGTCGTCTGGCGTCTGTCAACTTTTCCTTTAAACAACTTGTTCTCAAGAACCACTGGGCCGATTTTAATTATATTTGGCAGGAAGCATCCTTCAGGTATAGGGATTCAAGTATGTGCAAACGGGGCCGGTCTTCCAAAATCCAAGATGGCCGTCTGCCAAATCGCCCGATTTTGAGAAATGTCTAAAAATCTTCTCCGAAACCGCTCAGGGGATCGATTCAAAATTCATGGAATATCATCTAGGCGTGTAGCTGAACCAAGTTTGTTCAAGGGAACTTGGTACTCCATATGGTCCAGCGGCCATCTTGGATGACCTACTTTTCGTGGAAACGACTTCTCAAGAACCACTGAATGGATCGCGCCCAAATTTGGGAAATGTTATTAGCTCACCTGGCCTGAAAGGCCAAGTGAGCTTCTGTTGTGGCGACCATCCATTGTGTGTCCGTCGTTCGTTCGTCCATCCGTCAATTTTTCCTTTAAACGACTTCTTCTCAAGAACCGCTGGGCCAATTTCAATTATATTTGGCAGGACGCATCCTTAGGGCATAGGGATCCAAGTTTGTTCAAATGAAGCCAATCGGCCAATTAGGCCGGTAGCCATCTTGGATTTTGGCCAATTTTTAGAAACGTCTTTAAAAATCTTCTCCGAAACCGCTTGAGGGATTGAAGGAAACCTGATGAAATATGATCTAGGGCAAGAGCTCAACCAAATTTGTTCAAGGGAACTTAATTGGTCAAATAATTTGGTGGCCATCTTGGTTGACCTAGTTTTAGCGAAAATAACTTCTCCAGAACCGCTGAAGGGATCAAGCCGAAATTTGGCAGATATGATTAGGGACTAAGGGCCAGTAAAGTTTGTTCAAGAGAAGTTGATCCGTCAAAAAACATGGCCGCCGTGGGCCAATCAAAATATAGCATGTTTGGCGGCCATATTGGATTTTTTTATTTGGTGGATTTTGAGGCCGAAATTGGGTTTATATAGGTTTTTGGGTATTCTGATCTCAAATTTGCAACTTTCGAAACTGTCGGATAAACGGTTTGGCGGCCATCTTGGATCATTTTCCTGCCAAAAGCTCACATACTAAAGCAATGGGAAATTTAAAATATCTTCTCGAGAACTGCTGGGCTGATTTCAATTATATTTGGTATGAAGCATCCTTAAGGCATAGCGATTCAAGTTTGTTCAAACGAACCCGATCGGCCAATTTGGCCGGCGACCATCTTGGATTTTGTGCGATTTTTAGAAAGGTCTTTAAAAATCTAATTCTCCCAAACCATTTGAGGGATTGATTCAAAGCTCACGAAATATGATCCAGGGTAAGCGCTAAATCAAGTTTGTTCAAGGGAACTTGATTGACGAAATGGTTCAGCAGCCATCTTGGATGACCTAATTTTCACAAAAACAACTTCTTCCGCAGAACCGCTGAAGCGATCAGGCCGAAATTTGTAATATATAATTAGCAACTAAGGCCGATTAAGATTTGTTCAAGAGAAGTTGATTCGCAGTGGACCAATCAAAATATAGTGTTTGGTAGCCATATTGGAATTTTTTATTTGATTGATTTTGAGGCCGAAATTCGTTTTATATAGGTTTTTCGGTATTCTGATCTCAAATTTGCAATTTTCGAAACTGTCGGGTAAACGGTTTGGCGGACATCTTGGATCATTTTCCCGCCAAAAGCTCCCATACTAAAGCAATGGGAAATAAAAAATATCTCAAGAACTACTGGGCCGATTTCAATTATATTTGGCATGAAGCATCCTTAAGGCATAGAGATTCAAGTTTGCTCAAACGAACCCGATCGGCCAATTTGGCCGGTGACCATCTTGGATTTCGGCCGATTTTTAGAAATGTCTTTAAAAATCTCCCAAACCATTTGAGGGATCGATTCAAAACTCACGAAATATGATCTAGGGTAAGCGCTGAATCAAGTTTGTTCAAGGGAACTTGATTGACCAAATGGTTCAACGGCCATCTTGGATGACCTAGTTTGCACAAAAAATGACTTCTTCCCCCCACCCCTTGCTGAAGCGATCAGGCCGAAATTTGTGATATATAATTAGCAACTAAGGGCGATTAAGGTTTGTTCAAGAGAAGTTGATTCATTGAAAAACATGGCCGCGGTGGACCAATCAAAATATAGTGTTTGGCAGCCATTTTGGATTTTTTTATTTGACAGATTTTGAGGCCGAAATCCGTTTTATATAGGTTTTTGAATATTCTGATCTCAAATTTGCAATTTTCGAAACTGTCGGATAAACGGTTTGACAGCCATCTTGGATCATTTTCCCGCCAAAAGCTCACATACTAATGCAATGAGAAATTTAAAATGTCTTCTCGAGAACTACTGGGCCGATTTGAATTATATTTGGCAGGAAGCATCCTTATGGCATAGAAATTTCATTTTGTTCAAACGAAGCCGATCGGCCAGTGTAACCATCTTTGATTTTGGTTGATTTTTAGAAATGCCTTTAAAAATCGTGTTCTCCGAAACGGCTTGGGGAATCGATTCAAAACTTATGAAACCTCATCTCGGCAAAGAGGTAAGCCAAGTTTGTTCAAGACAAGTTGATTGACCGAATGGTTCAACAGCCATCTTGGATGACCTAGTTTTCCCGAAAACGACTTCTCCAGAACCGCTGAATGGATCAGGACAATATTTGGGAGATATGATTAGGGACTAAGGGCCATTAAAGTCTGTTCACGGGAAGTTGCTCCATCAAAAAACATGTCCGCCGTGGGCCAATCAAAATGTAGCGTGTTTGGCGGACATATTGGATTTTTTTATTTGATGTATTTTCAGGCCAAAATTGGTTCTATATATGTTTTTGGGTATTCTGGGCTCAAATTTTCAATTTTTGAAACTGTCGGATAAACGGTTTGGCGGCCATCTTGCATAATTTTCTCGTCAATGGCTCCCATGCTTAAGCAATGGGAAATTAAAAATCTCTTCTCGAGAACTACCAGGCCGATTTCAATTATATTTGGCAGGAAGCATCCTTAGGGCATAAGGATCCAGGTTTGTTCAAATAAACTCGATCGGCCAATTTGCTCAGCGACCATTTTGGATTTTGGCCAATTTCAGGAAATGTCTATAAATCTTGTCAGAAACCAGTTGCAGAACCTTCATCTAGGCCACGAGGTAAGCCAAGTTTGTTCAGGAGGACTTGATTTACCAAATGGTTCGACGACCATCTTGGATGACCTGGTTTTCACGAAAATGACTCCTTCAGAACCGCTGAAGGGATCACGCCAAGATTTGGGGCATTAAAATTTGTGCAAAGGAAGTTGATCCATCCAAAAAACATGGGCGTCGTGGGCCAATCAAAATGTAGTCCACTGACTCATTTAAAAGACTGCTAAACTACCCACCAACAATTTTGACAAAAATTGATGGTGCTGCAGGTGAGCGACACAGGCCCCTTGGGCCTCTTGTTTGTCTTGGTGATGGTGTCATTTTTTATTTATTTAATATGGTGATGGTTAATGTCTCTTAATTGTGGTTCTTTCAGAGAGTTTTTGAAATTGAAGCAATTCTTCTTTTTTCCAATGTCTAGTAATACTTTCATCAAGTATTAGAGAACGTGCTAGTCATTTAGAGCAGCGTTTTTTCTTAACCTTCCTCAGAAAGAGAAGGGGGGAGCGCATTTGCCTTTTGATCAATCTCTCTTCATCGGTTGATTATCCGATGCAAAATTCTATTCCTGGTTGTGTTTTCAGACACAATTTCAGATGTTTTAAATCTCTTGAAAATTCAAAGAGCCTAGTCTCTTCAAGGGTGTGCTGGTTTTCAGGACCTTGCCTCCCTCCCACCAAATTTACTTTCAAATTCTGGTTTTTATCAAGAGTGTTAGGGAGGTAAGTATTTTCTCATGATGTGAAATAAGAAAATTTACCAAATTTCTTTTTCACGAATGAGATGACATACTTACCTCCCTAACAGGATCCCGGCCTCTCCACCCCACGGAGGCCTGGTCCTTTGGTTATTTGAATAGTTGCTTCTATGTCAGCCAATATTTAGTAACGGAAGTACCAGTATGCGCATGCGCAGTAGGTGGGGTCTGTCATGTGCATGCCTGTGTACATCCCCTGCCCATTATGGGCACCTAACTTTTTATAATTCTGAATATTATTGAACTTAGAGCCGATATACTAGTATATCAAGAGTGTTAGGGAGGTAAGTCTGTCATCTCACTCGTGAAAAAGAAATTTGGTAAATTTTCTTATTTCCATTGATACTTGTAGCTGATTTAGATGCTATGTGAATTGGCCTATTGGGTTTGTACATACAAAATGGTTAGTCTGAAGCCTATTGAGATAGTGGTGCGTGTGTGCATGCATGCGACAAAATTATCATATAATAATATTTTCGGTGCATTGACTTTGGGCACCACAAATAGGGCAGAAGTGACATTTGAGTTGCTGATTGTCTTTGTCTCAAAATATTCTTTTCAAACATTCCCATTCCTCAGAAATGGATTAATGTGTTAGATGAAGCTGAATATGGTAACATGCACAATCAAACATTCCCATTCCTCAGAAATGGCGAAATGTGTTAGATGATGCCAAATATGGTAACATGCACAATCAAACATTCCCATTCCTCAGAAATGGCAAAATGTGTTAGATGAAGCTGAATATGGTAACATGCGTAATCAAATATTCCTATTCCTCAGAAATGGATCAATATGTTAGATGAAGCTGAATATGGTAACATGCGTAATCAAATATTCCTATTCCTCAGAAAGGGATCAATATATACACCTGTGCAAAAGTTAAGCACCACCCTATTTTTACGCATATGCGAGGTTATATTCATGTGCTATGAAGAAAGCAATAGCATAAACATTTATGTACCCATGCATCTTAGTGCAAGAGGTAATAATGCAACTAGAGGAATGCTGATTATGATGGTGGAGAAACACTGTATGTTTTTGTTTGAACTTGAAAACGAGGCCTGAATATGGTTACGTTGACACAACTGACAACTATTGCCCTACAGTTGACACACGTGGCTAGATTGTCATTAATGGTGTCTGAAAACGAAGTTTAACATCTGTGCACGAGTTTGAGACTGTCATTATTAATACCGGGTATATCCACCTTGTGCCTGGATGACGGCCTGGACACGACGTCTCATGCTGGTCACCAACCGACTGATACGCCATTGTGGTATTCGTTGCCATTCAAGATGGAGTGCGTCTGTTAATTCCTGTAGGTTCTGCACAGGAGGATCCCTCCTTCTCACCATGTTTCCCAGAATGTCCCAGATATGCTCAATAGGGTTCATGTCAGGGCTCCTTGCTGGCCATGGTAGGGTTTCGATGGCATTCTGGCAGAGGTATTCATGCACAGCTCTAGCACGATGTGGTCGGGCGTTGTCATCCATGAATATAGGGTGGATTCCAGGTGCATGATTTACAAAATGAGGGACCACAACTCTATCCAGTATGGAATCTTGATATCTTTGTCCATTTAGTGTTCCAGGTACAGTCAACAGATCCAGCTTACAATCAAATGAGATGCACCCCCATATCATAACGGAACCTCCACCAAATGGAACTTCTTCCATGATGTTACGTTGGTCGTACGCCGTGCGTCTGGACCTCCATACACGAGTTCGACCATCTGTGGCATGAAGCAGGAACCGACTTTCATCGGACCAGTGTACCCGTCTCCAGGATCTCATGTTCCAGTATCTTCTTTCGTTGCACCACCTCAGACGCTCCTCTTTGTGGTGTGCAGTGAGGAGAGGACGTCTGACAGGTCTCCTAGCTTTCATGCCAGCAGCATACAGTCTCCTTTTGACGGTAGACATTGACACTCTATTGCGCGTTTCCCATTGCTGGCTGAGCACTCTGCTGTTGGTGAATGGAGATCTCCTAACAAGGCGTACTAGGGCTCGATCATCACGGGCAGTAGTCTTCTTCGGTCTTCCAGATCTAGGCCTGTCCTTCACCTCGTTAGTTTGCCCATGTTTTGCAATCAAACGACTGATTACAGTATGGTTAATGTTCAGCTGTCTGCCAATCTCTCTGCATGACATACCAGTGGTATGCATGCCTATGATTTGCCATTTCACACGATCACTTAACCTTCGTCTTGCCATAGCGGTTCACAATCAAGAGCTAATTCTCTCTGTACAAATAAACCACGGTCATAAACACAAAATTCCTAATCTTGTCGCCTAAATCTGTATGTAATGTTCTACACCTCAAACTGGACTTTTACATAACTGAACACGTGTGCTGTTTCCCGCCACGCACGGACATCAAGCGGCGTGAAGTCATGCATGCATGTGCATTTCGTACTTGGAATTATGTCAGCTAACGCGGGGACAAAAGGTATGGCAGCCTAGTTGTACCATCATGTTTCTACGTTCTATTGTTTTTGCTGGTGCTTAACTTTTGCACAGGTGTATATTAGATGAAGCTGAATATGGTAACATGCACAATCAAATATTCCTATTCCTCAGAAAGGGATCAATGTGTTAGATGAAGCTGAATGTGGTAACATGCACAATCAAACATTCATATTCCTCAGAAAGGTATCAATATGTTAGATGAAGCTGAATATGGTAACATTCACAATCAAACATTCCCATTCCTCAGAAATGGAGAAATGTGTTAGATGAAGTCAAATATGGTAATATGAACAATCATGAGATTGCAGACCCCTCCGCCATCCCGTTTTTGTCACATTTTTCAAATTTTCTCGACAGACCATGACCGAAATTGTGGATTCCTAGTTTATGATAACAATATTTCTTGCATTAAAAAAGAGCCACATCTGACCAGAGGTTTTCAGGATATCCATCATGTCCATATGTCTGGAAATTGAACCTATCCAGATCCAGAATTTTAATCCAGATGACGGATAGCATCTGAAAATCATCTGAGATAGTAATAACCTTTCTTCTGTTATAAATTGGGTGCAATCAGATCAGTAATTGCTGACATTCAGCCCCAAATGCAATACACTTCATCCCCTTATGAAGCGATGGCAATAACAAGCCATAACATCATCATTATCAGAGTTATGGATGTCTCGGGTCAGACTGGTTTATCACTTGTTTAATAATTCAAATGTTCAAAAACTGACTGGGCCAATGGAGGGATCCAATCTGTCAACCAAGTATCTGATGTCATAATAAATTATGTCACATGTTAGCTAACTCCACAATCATAATGACATCTTATAACTCTGTCATGACATGCATGAAAATTAAAAAGTCTCAAGTTTACAAGTGTCTTTGATGGATTTACAATTTAATAACCTTTCTCAAATATTTTGAAACTGATTTGACTGGGAGCTGTTGCTCTATACCAGCAACAGTCCCAGTCAAATTAATTACAAAATATTCAACCGTTCTTGTCTAGTTACGGTGTTACCTTTAATTTACGTTGGGGGAGTTCAGGTTTCAAAGCGAGTAACACTTATGCAGCGCTTAACTAAAAGGTGTGGCATAGTTAGAAATGGGCGTAGCATAGTTAGAAATGGACATGGCAAAGCTAGAAATAGGTGTGGCATAGTTAGAAATTGGCATGGCATAGCTAGAAATAAGCATGGCATAGCTAGAAATGAGTGTGACTTAACTAGAAATGGGCGTGGCATAGCTAGAAATGGGCATAGCAGTTAGAAATGGGCATGGCCTAGCTAGAAATTGGTGTGGCATAGTTATAAATTGGCGTAGCATGGTTAGAAAAGGGTGTGGCATAGTTAGAAATGAGTGTGACTTAACTAGAAATGGGTGTGGCATAGTTAGAAATGGGCGTGGCATAGCTAGAAGCGGGCGTGGCATAGTTAGAAGTGGGCATGCCATAGCTAAAATTGGTGTGGCTTAGCTAAAAATGGGTGTGACAAAGATAGAAATGGGCCTGGCATAATTGGAAATGGGCGTGGCATAGTTGGAAATGGGCCTGGCATAGTTAGAAATGGTCGTGACATAGCTAGAAATGGGCGTGGCATAGTTAGAAATGGGCATGGTATTGTTAAAAATGGGTGCCGCATGGTTAGAAATGGCTGTAGAATAGCTAGAAATGGGCGTGGCATAGTTAGAAATGGGCATAGCATAGTTAGAAATGGGTGTGGTATAGTTAGAAATGGGTGCCGCATAGTTAGAAATGGGCGCGTCATAGTTAGAAATGGGCGCTTCGTAGTTAGAAATGGGCGCATCATGGAAATGGGCGTGTCATAGCTAGAAATGGGTGTGGCATAACTAGAAATGGGCGTGGCATAGTTATAAATGGGCGCATCATAGTTAGAAATGGGCGTGCTGTAGCTAGAAATGGGCGTGGCATAGTTATAAATGGGCGCATCATAGTTAGAAATGGGCGTGCGGTAGCTAGAAATGGATGTGGCATAGTTAGAAATTGCTGTGGCATAGCTATAAATGGGCGTGGCATAGTTAGAAATTTGCGTAGCATGGTTAGAAATGGGCGTGGCATAGTTAGAAATTTGCGTAGCATGGTTAGAAATGAGTGTGGTATAGTTAGAAATGCTCGCCGCATAGTTAGAAATGGGCGCCGCATAGCTAGAAATGGCTGTGGTATAGTTAGAAATGGGCGCTGCATAGTTAGAAATGGGCGCCGCATAGCTAGAAATGGGCGTGGTATAGTTAGAAATGGGTGTTGTATAGCTAGAAATGGGCGCCGCATAGTTAGAAATAGGTGCCGCATAACTATAAATGGGCGTGGTATAGTTAGAAATGGGTGTGGTATGGTTAGAAATGGGCGTGGTATAGATAGAAATGGGTGTGGTATAGTTAGAAATGGATCGTTCTATTGCATTCATGTATCTATAAATGTTTATTTCAAAATCTATGGATTCCTAGCAACGCGTTACATGATTTTTATTTTGTTTTGTTTTTTATTTCAGAGAAATTTACGATGCCATTTACGATCATGCCTCTATGTTGATCAATGTAGCTCTGTGGTACACAAAGCATGGAGCAAAACTTGCTGCGAAGGATGAGTATGTTCAGATTCCATTAAATATACACCCGGAAAACTGCGCTATATAGTAATCACTTTGTCAGTTCATGCATCTATGCGTATGTAATGTATGTCAACTGCACTATATAGTAATCACTTTGTCAGTACATGCATCTATGCGTATAGTAATCACTTTGTCAGTACATGCATCTATGCGTATAGTAATCACTTTGTCAGTACATGCATCTATGCTATAGTAATCACTTTGTCAGTACATGCATCTATGCTATAGTAATCACTTTGTCAGTACAGGCATCTATGCTATAGTAATCACTTTGTCAGTACATGCATCTATGCTATAGTGATCACTTTGTCAGTACATGCATCTATGCTATAGTAATCACTTTGTCAGTACATGCATCTATGCTATAGTAATCACTTTGTCAGTACAGGCATCTATGCGTATGTAATTTATGTCAACTGCACTGTATAGTAATCACTTTATCAGTACATGCATCTATGCATATAGTAATCACTTTGTCAGTACATGCATCTATGCATATAGTAATCACTTTGTCAGTACATGCATCTATGCTATAGTAATCACTTTGTCAGTACATGCATCTGTGCTATAGTAATCACTTTGTCAGTACATGCATCTATGCTATAGTAATCACTTTGTCAGTACATGCATCTATGCTATAGTAATCACTTTGTCAGTACATGCATCTATGCTATAGTAATCACTTTGTCAGTACATGCATCTATGCTATAGTAATCACTTTGTCAGTACATGCATCTATGCGTATGTTATGTATGTCCAGGATTCTTCGTCCAGATCGTAGCTTCAGAATTTCACTTCAAGAGTATACTTAGCATCCTGATACTCATTGATATTTCCTAAATATCTCTAGCTACAATATTGGACAGACTATAAAAGAAACTGCCCCCAATAGGCAGGTTATGTATCTGTCAGTCTCGTCGGATGTCGCCCCAATGGCGCACATCCGCGGAGACTGACACATCCTCTTTCCTAGATATTGGCTGCAAATGCAACACGCTTAGCTCTTTTGCTATTAATTTGAATCCAAATTCTAAGACTATTTGAGATTTCAAGCCTTAATTCCTTCCTCAAAATCATGGCAGACAGTGTTCAAATGCCTGATGATCAGTCGGGCACAAGCTATCAGGTGTATACTGATAAAATTTAGCATTAGTGCTTAGTGTTACCTAAATCCAGGACTCGCGATTATCGTGATCCAGGACTCGCGATTATCGTGATCCTGGACATATTGTAATGTATTTAGACATTTGTGATGGTTATGTTAGCTAACCCCATGAAGTTTTCTATCTTACAGATTCAACAAAACAGTCCTGGCTTTCCATCTGCCATTCAGCCTCTTATGTTAGGTTTTAAATATATTCAGAGATGTAAAGATAGCACAAAATATCTTTACCTCTCTGCCCTTGGGCTCCAATTATAGGTCCTGAAACTGTGCAGAGCTTTGACCGGTGGGTATCTCTCAGATGCATCTTAGTGTAGGCTAATATGGAGATGTTCCATCTGAGTAGGGAGATTTCAGTAGGGCTTTCAATGGTTTTGAAAATCTTAGCATTTTTTGACTGCCTAGCCTTCTTCCTGTTTTCTCCAAGGGCAAAGTATTGGTGTATGCAAAAATCATTCAGAGGGATAGAATGTATGCATGAGAGTGCTGGATACAATCTGATTATCTGATTGTTGGAATGGAGTAATATATCAGATTGTTATTCATTAACTGTATATCTCGACTTTAGAAAACGACTTCATAATCGACCTAAAGGTCGAGTTGCTGGCTACCCTACAGGCTCAACACCCATGGCTTCAGGGTAAACCGGTGATGGCCACTATACTGTCTCCGCCATATGCTGAACATATCATTGATATGTTTAAGCATGAAGAGACTTTCATCAAACCTGTTGATGCTGAACATTCACGGCAATACGGCGGTGTCCCCAAGCAATGCATGGACGACCGTATGGAAGGAACACAGCCTGGGTCCTGGTCCGAGACTGGTCCCTTGTATGCGAACAATTTTTATTCAGCCAACTCCACGCTACAGGATTCGGAGGAGAGCACTAAAGTTGCTACCTATGTATTGTCTCATGCCTCCCAGCTGTTAAGGGGTGGTAACAGCATCCGCATACCATATCCCGTCACCGATCACAGTTCAGAGAGCCATCCAGGATGGCATCAACCTGGCTCTGGACTGTATGAACATGAAGTGTTACCTGAAGTTTCTGGGTGCTTTAGACAACCTGTGCTCATCTCAGGACCTATATACTAGGATTCTAAGGATGCCTATGACAGGGTCTGGTCTTTTTGGAGGTCAAGGGTGCAAAACATCTCCAAGAAACAGTGACTGGGTAACAACCATAGGGCACTGTGTGAGCAATTTGAAGTGCTATGCAGAGAACGCATTCACGCAGTGCCCCCTGTGAACCATCCGCAGCAGCCTAGAGGTGGTGGCCAACAGGCTAGGGCCTCACCACTATCTTCAGGGAGGTTCATGGCAAGATAGGTATAATTTGTTCAGACAACTCAACAATAGTGATTTACATAAGCCACCAGGGTGAAATGAAGCCCCCAAGTCTGCATGATGACATGGAAACTGGTTTGCTGGTGCCTAGGTCATGGGATAACCGTGAAAGCAGCTCATATTCCGGGAAGACTAAATCTCCTAGCAGACTCATTGAGCCAAAGGTTGAGCATTCTTCCAATGGAATGACAACTAAATCAATGTGTGACGGAGCATCTGTTCAACCACTGGGGCAAATCCAACATAGATTTACTCGCAATGAAAAAGAATGCAAAGATGACGACGTTCATCACTCAGATTCCAGATCTGAGCGCCATCGCAACATATGCGCTATCTATCAGCTGGAGGGAATGTATGAATACGCATTTCCACCAGCAATCCTGATTCCGAAAATCCTTCAGAAAATCAGGCAGGAGGCGTGCCAAGTACTTCTGATAGCTCCGAATTGGCCAAGTCAATTATGGTATACGGATCTGCTGGACCTTCTGGTCTGCAATCTGGTTCCCTCTGCCTCTGATGGGCAGTATAATCTTCCAGGGCAAGACCATACAGAACAATCCGTCAATGTTCCAATTGACTGCATGGATGTTGTCAAAGAATCTACAATTAGGGAGGGCTTTTCTGAGCAAGCAACCATGTTCATGGTCAATGCCAGAAGTGGTTCAACCTCCAGAGCATATAATTATAAAATCAATAGATTTGCAGAATGCTGCTCAAACAGAGATGTTAATGGATGCATCTATTCAGGTAGTAGCCGATTTCCTCTGTTACCTATTGTACGTATGTACGTGTCAGTAGCCCAGTGGCACTGTGAGTCCAGTTTTACGGACTATTACTCACCTTAGCGATTTTGAAGAAATAGATTATATAGCCATTGCTTTCATATATAACACCTATGGCCTGGATCGCTCGCTAAACTGCGCTTATATTAAGAGGATATCGCCAACAAACAAGTTTACTCCACTGTTTGTTTTGGTTATGCGTTCTGTCATGTATTCCGTATATATCCGGTAATGGTTAGGGTTGGGCGATTTTTCGATATTATCGTCAATATCGCGATATACCGAATACCGATACCGAAATCATCATAAATTGGAAAAATCGTAGATATCGTCAATACCAACAGGACGATATTGCACTTTTAACTGTGAGTATAATATAAATAATTAAGTTAGAAATGTCATACTCTTACCTCTATTCGGTCCGGTAATAGTCTTTAAGTAATAATCCAGTCTTTGTCTAAGGTAATAAAAACTTAATAAACTCCAAAATAATCTGTGCTCATTTAAGTCATGGTTTGTTTGCGCTAATAAAATGATTTAAAGTACAAAATAATCCTTTGTTGTTCACTTTTCATAATTACACAAATAGACGACGCCATGTTTTTTCTTGCCTCATTCTGAGTATTAGTCAGTGGGGAATACCGTTTGCACTACCCACATTCCATTCTGATGACGTCATTACTACAGGTCAAGCTATGTATCCATTAGTCATTGATCTGCATGGTTAAACATTCTTCTGACCATGAAAGATTTAAATTTTAAAGCTTTTGAGGTCGATAGGAAACCACACACACTTAATCCCTTATCAATACCACAGCTTGGAACTGTGGGTGAGGGGGAAGTTAATCTCTTGCTTTACCGTTATACGTTTTTATGTAACTTTATACAATATATTTAGCATTTTTAAACGAGAAATTCATTATGGATTTATTCTAAGTGAGAGACGTCCTTAAAATTAAGAATTTAGACCTAATTATTTCCAGTCTTCTATCTGTTGTGGCAGTCTTGGCTGCAGAGTTAACTGGGTTAATTTCACACATCCCGGCTATGCCTTGATATCAATGGATAAACCCGCTAAGTAGTGAGTGAATTTGAATAGGTCTACAATGGGGCAAATTAGTATTTAATATTATAGACCAAATAAAATCTGATATGATTGTTTCCAGTCTTCACGCTGGTTCTCGTTCAAAATCATGCAGTGTTATTTTATTAATTAGCGGCGGGAGTGATAACAGCTGTCGGAATTCTGCAGTCTGAATTCTGATTAGCTCAAGTATGATACGGCGGCCAATCAGATTTCGCTCTGCGGAATTCCTTTCTGCACAATGAAGTTAATGCGTATTCCTTGCTCAATCTTTTGACAGTTGTCGTGAGGTAAAGATAACACAAAATATAACACAAGAACAGAAGAAAATCCTTTATTTTTCTTATTTGTGATGAATACGGCTAGTTGCATTACATTCGTTACTTTAAACTGTATATTGAAGGGTGTCAAAGTGTGGAATTTCGTGTATTAAATATGCGGAAATGGCAATCATGGCGTCTCAATTTATGGTTTCAATGCACCAAATTTAATGAAAATAACTTGCAGACGCCACCAATTAGAAATACATGTTATTCTATGTTTACACCATAACTCCACACCCCACCCAAATGACGATATATCGCGATGCCGCGGTATTTTAATGAGGTACCGATATCGTCATGCCTTGAGCAATATCGCCCAACCCTAGTAATGGTTCATGTTTTGTATGTGGTTCATTATCAAGAGTATACGAAATTTAAGCATTTTGTTCGATGCCCTATAGTACTTTGACTCTAGTACATAGATGGCATACTCCTCTTTATCAGAAAGAATGGAGTGGGGTTGGTGGGAGAGCGCAGTCCTTACTCGCAACATTGGCTGTGTTATTGGGTGATCAAATCGCTTCCTGGTTGGGTTTTTTAGCAAACAACTAGCTTTGTGCCTTAAACGCAGAGTATTCTCTTCTGGGGAAGAGCCGGTCTTCTGATCACACCTCACCTCGCGCCGATTTCACTTACGAGTTCTGGCTATATCAATGAGTATCAGGATGGTAAGTATACTCTTGAAGTGAAATAAACGAAATTCCAGATTTCTTTTTTCATGAGAGAATTGATACTTACCATCCTTATACGAACCCAACCTCTGCCCCACAGAGACCCGGTCTTACATTTAAAGGTAGCCATGGTCAGCCAATTATATATAGCCTGAGGATGTGTCACTCTGCGCATGCGCGCCATTGGGTCAACATCCACCGAGTGACAGATGCATAACCTGCCTATCGGGGGCAGTTTCTTTGAAGTCTGTGTAATATTGTAGCTAGCGCGATATTTAGGAAATATCAATGAATATCAGGATGGTAAGTATCAACTCTCTCATGGAAAAAGAAATCTGTGATTTCGTTTAATTTTTCACATAGTCACCAGCTTGGTATATCGATTTATAAGGTGTGTCATATATATCATAAGTAGGTCAGCATGACCTACTTTTCACACTTCACTGAACATTATAGAAAATTCTTGTCCCTGACCTTGAACATGTTGGACATTTACAGGTTAAATGGTGTACATTTAAATTGGCATAAGATAAAATTTTTATCATCTTATTATTTGCAAAGAATTTTTGAATGTCACAATATTTGATGATTTATATTTCTTAATGAAACTATAGAAACACCAAATATGTATTCCAAAGTCTATATCTGCTATTAATAAATCCATCATAATCTATCTACAGAATGAATTAATACAATTAATTGTATTGTCCTTAACACTATAATAAAAGATTATTTAAATATGTTAATGTCACTTTGAATTAAAAACAAATATTTTCGACAGCCCAGTAACCTAGTTAAATGCCACGCCAATCTAAAACATAGCACCGTTCACTATGACATCACACATGAAAGCAATGTGATCAATATTGCTGCATCCTTGGTACAGAGGAAATGTCTTTAAAAACCTGTATTTAATGAAATAAACTTAATATATTTCCTTTTGAAGCTACTTATTCCAGGTATCTGAAAATTATAATTATTGTGAATAATACAGCTTTGTAAAAGTCAGACTTGAATGGCGACAATCTACAATTGTTCAATGTATGGGACAAACAATGTCTAGGGCCTAATAATAGTAATGTCATTATTGAAAAGATCAGGGTGGGGCTGGGGTAGTGGGGATGGTATTTTGCACACATGCCATTTTGCTGCATTCCGATTGAAAAATACACCTATATGCTCTGTATTGGCATGAATACCATAAAAATTTGACTAAAGGACACAGTTTTTTGGTCAAATTACATGTTCTAGGAAGCGGGGTGCGTCCTATAATTGAGAAAATTCCTTGAGTACATACTACCCTAGACAATTCGCGCCGCCTGAGGATTATGTTTAATGTATACTCCAAAAACACCAAGCGGAAGTGAAATTATTAAATTGGAGCGCCTAAATATTGCTTATTCTTTAATAAATATCACTTATTACATCAAAATTAATTCAGAATTTGACATAAAATGGCCTCGAGAAACGATACATGTATAAATCACGTGATTCGCCTCCAATCGCAAAAGATCTTTATTCTAATTAGAGCGAGGACTCGGATATAAATATTCTGGACTCGGAAATTGCTATATATCATCATTGCGCGATAGGAACTGAATGTTCCCATACCAGTTTGATAACCAACTCCCGTTAGCGCATAAGATTACACAGCGCCTCCAATCGCAAAAGAGCCAGATAACCAACTCCCGTTAGCGCATAAGATCACACAGTGCCTCCAAATACTCCGTGATTTCTATATTTTCAAGGAGACATTTTATGCCAAAAATAGATTGATTTTGATGTAATAAACGATCTTTATCGAAGATACACACCATTTAGGCGGTCCTATTTAATAGTTTCTCTTCCACCATGATAATTTTTAGTCATACATTAAACATAGCGCTGAGTGATAGTAATTTTTGATACCAATTTTTTCTTTTTAAAGCTACGTTTTTCCAAATTTAACAGCGTCTTATACTTGAATGCAAGAGTTTTTGGGGCTGATTTTGGTCAAATTTGGTACAGCGTTCTATGTTCGAAGGCGGCCTTTAGTCGAGAAATCACGGTAATATGTTTAGTGAAATATTATTCCTCTTTCATTGCTGTGATGCACATTGTGACAAATATAATCTGTAGTATTAGTAAAAATAGTGCAATTATTCATATTTCAAGATGGATATGCTACAATTAGAGCCGTTCCTGAAAATGATGAACGTGAAATGGCATGTCTGTGCATTTTTCCATGATGTGAAATAATTGCTTACCTAACCCTTTTTTTAATGATCAACATTCTTTATTTATTCAAACATAATTGTCTACTGTTTTCCCAAAACTGCCCTAATTCCAGTAACAGTATACCTAAACAAAATTCTAGACTTAGGCCTAATAAAATTCATTTTTATAGCACTTAAATTTGGGTTTGCACGCTTTTCCGATATAATCGAAATGTTAAAGCACAATTTTGCATGATGCAATCTTAAGAAATTGAAAAATCGTGAAAAAAATGTGAGCAGAATACAATATTTTGAAACCTCACATGTTAGCAGTAAAAAGATTACAGTTATAATTCAATCACGATTGTGTTCATTGGTGTATTCAGCTGTGTCATGTACAGCGTGTTAGACACAGTGTGTCATGCACAGTCATGGCAGGCACGATGTGTTATGTATGGGCATGTCATGGACGGTGTGTCAGGCATGGTGTGTCAGGCATGGAGGCATGATGTGTCATACATGTCGTGTCAGACACAGTGTGTCATGTATGGTCATGTCACGCATGGCATGTCAGACACAGTGTGTCAGGCATGGTGTGTCAGGCATGGCGTGTAATGTGCAGTCGTGTCATGCACAGTGTGTAAGGCATGGTGTGTCAGGCATGGTATGTCATGCATGGTGTGTAAGGCACAGTGTGTCAGGCATGGTGTGTCAGGCACAGCGTGTTATGCATGGCCTGTCAGGTATGGTGTGTCATGCATGGTGTGTCAGGCATAGCGTGTCAGGCATGGTGTGTCATGCATGGTGTGTCAGGCACTGTGTGTCCACCTTGGTGTCATGCATGGTGTGTCAGGCACAGCGTGTTATGCATGGCGTGTCTGGCATGGTGTCATGCATGGTGTGTCAGGCATGGCGTGTCAGGCACTGTGTCCACCATGGTGTCATGCATGGTGTGTCAGGCATGGCATGCCATGCATGGTGTGTCATGTGTGGTGTGTCACGCATGGTGTGTCAGGCACTGTGTGTCCACCATGGTGTCATGCATGGCATGTCAGGCACAGCGTGTTATGCACAGCGTGTCAGGCATGGTGTGTCATGCATGGTGTGTCATGCTTGGTGTGTCAGGCACTGTGTGTCCACCATGGTGTCATGCATGGTGTGTTAGGCACGGCATGTCATGCACGGCGTGTCAGGCATGGTGTGGCATGCATGTGTCAATTAAGTACTAATCACTACACAAAGCTCTAACAATAGCTATGGTAACACCTTTATCATTGAGAAAACCAGCTAGTTAAAGGCCTGACATGGTTAATGCGTCAAATCACTATATAATTTTTCTTTCATTCACTGCAGACCACGAGTCTGTCATGAAGTATACTTTGTTACAAAGTGTTAGACAATGAGCAGCGCTCATAATTTTTCTTTAATTGCAGTTAGCAATTAATAACACGGTCAGGCAGTGTAATAATCTTTCTTTTTTGATTGGATTGTCAAGTCTAGGAAAATAAAGCAACAAGATGCCAGATTGTCATATTTAGAACTCTGCGTCTGTTGATATGTTACATATAAATCTTACATTTTGGAAACATCTATAAATTGTGCATGCTCATACAATAATGAAACCTTCTGGCACATGTTCGATTTGCTAAATGAAGTGACCAATAGTTGGGTATTTGCCAGTCGAGCGCAACATTTTTGGATAGGTAATCTAGGTCAAGTAACCTTTTTAATTACATCTCAAATGTCATAATTGTACCGGGCCCAACAATAATGCAGACGTGAATGTGTATTTCTAATGGCATATTTCTTTATTTAATCAATAGTCTGTGTGCAGCGCAGGCTAGTGTACACAAACTCGACCGCTCATAGCTATGGTAACGCAGGCTAGTGTACACAAACTCGACCGCTCATAGCTATGGTAACACAGGCTAGTGTACATAAATTCGACCGCTCATAGCTATGGTAACGCAGGCTAGTGTACACAAACTCGACCGCTCATAGCTATGGTAACACAGGCTAGTGTACACAAACTCGACCACTCATAGCTATGGTAACACAGGCTAGTGTACACAAACTCGACCACTCATAGCTATGGTAACACAGGCTAGTGTACACAAACTCGACCGTTCATCGTGACCATGTCATAGTCTTGGACCATTCCTATTGGAATCCCAGTTTTCGTGATTTATCAAGTTACTCCACTTTACCTTTCAGAATTTGGACCTCCGGTTTAAAAAAAAATCATGATTTCTTACTAAATCGATCGCGATGTTTTAAAGCAAAAATCATGCAAGCCTGCTTAAATTGTTGCTAATGGCAACACATCGCTTCAATTAGCGAGTTGTTTTCATGAGACATGGGCAAACAAAAACAAATATGATCCAACAAAGTGCATGTCAAAATTCATTTACCCACGGGTAAAGCGTGAAGATCACTGGGGTGTGTGTCAGGCATTGTGGGGTTGGGTAGGGGTCATCATACTTGTGCAAATCACGCCACATTGTACTTTCCAAATCGTCTCTACATAGTGTAGCCATAATTTCTACATGACCCTTCCACTCTTTAGGACATGAATGAAAGCCTAGTTAGGTATGTGTCTCTGCCTTATTTGTAAACAAACAGTGTGTTCTAGATTGTATTTGGCGTAGACTATAGATACATGTTATCTACATGTGCATGTAAGTAGATTCACTGTGAATAAAATATAAATAATATGTTAATTAATTTTAAACATGTACCTCGCTGCTATAGGGAAATCATATTTGTAACATCTTCATATTTGTAACATCTTCCGAGGATAAATTTATTCACATAGTAAGTGATACACAATGTTAAGTTGCACCCATACCCACACAGACTGTGGTGTACTAGTACTGTCATAGAAAATGTTGAGTGTGTGTACATACATGTAAGCAGATATGAGCTGGGTATCTTTCCCAAAAGTGGTTTTCATCCATGTAGTCTATGGTGACAATTATTTCATGTCTTGTCTTGCAGACCTTCTATGGATGAAGCTAAAGAGGTACATCGGTGTCTAAGAACAGCTGCAGGCCTACTTACATTTGTTAAGGTAAGAAAAACTAACATATCCTAGCTTTTTCTGACACAATGCTGGGACGAGTCCACTATTTTGATGGAGTGTCAATTCTGAAGATGGCCTCTGTTCATGCTGTTATTGTCTTAGTTTTGCCAACACACAGTCCACAAAATGGACAGCACTTATCATTCCCAGGATGTTTCAATGGAGTGGTGTGAAACCTTTGTACCTCTGAAATGCTAGATTCCTAATTTCCAGTGACTGTCTGATGATAGCTGATGTTCACTTACAACAATAAACACCAGACATTCTTCTACTGACTCAATTAATCCTTTGACTTCCATGTGATTAGAGTTATCACATTACTTGTCAAACCGGCTTCTATAGTGGCTTTGGGTAATCTCCATTTGCAGGCCAGAGAAGAATATTTTTGGGAAATTTACCAGTGGAATGACTGGCTCGATAATCGAGCATGCACATAAACTGTGATCGGTCACACATAGAACTTAGTTCCTCAGGAAGGTCAGAATAAAACCCAGGAAAACTGATGATATGACTATTTCTCCAGTAGTGAATTTATTATTATATTATTTACTAAATCTCTGAGTTGTGGTCGTGTTGGGTGTTGCGGCATATATTAGGAAGTTTTCACAAACAAGTTGACATCACTGGGTTGGGGTGGCATATGTCACTCTCTAAAACTATTAAAAAAATTGTCAGTAACATGAAATTTTTCCAGTCTAATTACTTAGTACCATATGTGCACATTATGGTCATGAAATTATTAATTTCATGGGGTTTGGGAGTGGGTGCTTGGGTGGACCTAAATACTTTCATGGGGGTGGGAGTGGGTGCTCTGGTGGACCTAAATACTTTCATGGGGGTGGGAGTGGGTGCTCTGGTGGACCTAAATACTTCCATGGAGGTGGGAGTGGGTGCTCTGGTGGACCTAAATACTTTCATGGGGGTGAGAGTGGGTGCTTGGGTGGACCTAAATACTTTCATGGAGGTGGGGGTGGGTGCTCTTGTGGACCTAAATATTTTCATGGGGGTGGGAGTGGATGCTCTGGTGGACCTAAATACTTTCATGGGGGTGAGAGTGGGTGCTCTGGTGGACCTAAATACTTTCATGGGGGTGAGAGTGGGTGCTCTGGTGGACCTAAATACTTTCATGGGGGTGGGAGTTGGTGCTCTGGTGGACCTAAATACTTTCATGGGGGTGGGAGTGGGTGCTCTGGTAGACCTAAATACTTTCATGGGGGTGGGAGTGGGTGCTCGGGTGGACCTAAATACTTTCATGGGGGTGGGAGTGGGTGCTCTGGTAGACCTAAATACTTTCATGGGGGTGGGAGTGGGTGCTCGGGTGGACCTAAATACTTTCATGGGGTGGGAGTGAGTGCTCGGGTGGACCTAAATACTTTCATGGGAGTGGGTGCTCGGGTGGACCTAAATATTGTGTATACTGTAATAAACTAGTACATTAAAACTCATTATGAAATTTTGTAGTTCATGCCGCCGTGAAAATATAGAAATCACATGATGTCAGGAATCCATTGAGATTCAGCATTAAAGTGAATACTCAAGAAATTTGACTGAATCATGGGCGTGTGGTTTCAAATTCGGGAATTACTATTTAGTATTATTGCATGATGATCGCTGAGTAGAATCCTGTAGATCATGATACACATAATGAATACTATTTTGAGAACTTCTTGCAGGTAGGTAGGAAGCATTAATTTTAATACAAGGAAGTTGGGAATTGCATTTATAATCTTGACCGCTACCCATACACATATTCACTTGTCGGGAAGAGACTGTTTCTACACAATGGGAGAAAAAAGTCATTGGCTACCACTGAAAACAGTTTAGGAAATTTAGCGCCGTTCTATTTTATACGTATTTTCTGCAGTAAATGACTCCTTTTGTCTCATCTTTCACGCACAGACCCCGACACACACACCCCCACACACCCATCCCTGAGTGCGTGTAGAGTGTAGAATTTCCTCAATTTAGCAAAATATTGTGTTTAATTAACCCTTAACACTCTGATGTCAGTATTTTATCTCTTACTGTGTGTCTACGACAGCACCATCTGCCACAAAATCTGTTGAAAAATGAACACCAGTTCATCTTTTAATTTAATTTGAACATTTAAAATTTTTACACCAGAGTGCTAAGGGTTAACAATCCATTTGAAGAGACCTCTTTAAATATGTCTAGACAGTTCACCACATCAGACAAAAATACTAGCGCCACAACACTTGATGCTCGCCTCAACACTTGATGCTCGCCACAACACTTGATGCTCGCCACAACACTTGATGCTCACCTCAACACTTGAAGCTTGCCTCAATACTTGAAGCTCGCCTCAACACTTGAAGCTCGCCTCAACACTTGATGCTCGCCTCAACACTTGATGCTCGCCTCAACACTTGATGCTCGCCTCAACACTTGAAGCTCGCCTCAACGATGCTCGCCTCAACACTTGATGCTCGCCACAACACTTGATGCTCGAAACTAACAAAGGCTACTTGCTTGGGAGAACAGTAACCTATTAAAAATAATACACGGTTGTCAAAGTAATAAGTTGCATATTAATAATTGTTTATAAAGAACTAGGGATGAGTCACACGCACCAGCTAAATAGTAATTTCACATCATGAGAACAAACTTACCTCCATAACACTCTTGATATACTAGTATATCGGCTCTAAATTCAATAATATTCAGAATTATAAAAAGTTTGGTGTCCCTACTGGGCAGGTGGAATGTACACAGTCATACACATGTCAGACCCCACCCGTGCACATGCGCATACTGGTACTTCCGTTTTCTAATATATTGGCTTCCATGCAACTGTGGAAAACTTATTCAAGATCTTTTTAGAGAATTTTCATACTTATTTTATCATCCATATCTATAATGGCTGATTCTAAGTCGCCAGAAGAGTCCTCTTCATCATCTATTAAAGGGAGATTCCAGTGAAAATCGGGAATAAGTCAACTAAAAATATACTATAATCCGAAATAGTTGCCGCAAAAAAATATAAAATACAGTTCCATTGCCGAGAAATAATAAAATGAATATGCCCAAAACGCTCGAAAACGTGACTTCTGGGCGCATCCATTTTCTCGCAACGAGAGCGAGAAACTGCGAGATTATGACGTCAACGACACACCAGCAAAATATCGCCAGCGCTTTTAGATTTACCTGTTTTCTTCGCGTTATGACGGCCGAATATTAATTAACCCTTTAATGACCAAATTCTGTCAGGAAAATCAGAATATTTCCTTATTGAATGGCCATTTGCAGGCCAAGCGAAGACTATTTTTGAAAATTGACCACAGGAATGGCTGGTTCGGTTACTGAGACAGTCGTTTTAGTTGTAAATTCTCAAAATAGCCTTCTTTTGACCTGCGTCCTCAACTTGACGATTGCAGAGGCCAGTGCTGGCGTGAAATGGTTAAATCGCATCATGTCCGCTTGTCAAGCATGGACTTGCAGTAATAGAAACGATCATGGAAAGGGTACGGAAATTCACATTTTCAGATACCGATCCACAGAAGCATTCGTATGAAAAGGGGCTAACTGAAAGATGGCTTCATAACATCGGCACTGGATGGATATCTTCCACATTTAAATTTGGAAGACACAAGTTTAGAGCATATAGTTTGTATAATTTTAAAATAATGTGTCATGCATTTCAAAACAAAAGGCGCAGTACTTAATTTTAATATAACAGAATCAAACTCGACAATTAACGTCGTATTTGCTTGCATCAATTGTAAAACGGCATTTGCAAACCAAAATGAAACGATGTCGCTGATTGCCCGGTCGGTCAATTATAGGCAACCGCTTAGCGGCTTACTTCGTAGACGATAGTAGGTGACAGCTAGTAAATAATGACACGTGTATGCTAGACATAATTAGTAGTTTAGTGCTTTCACACTATTGAAATCCAGCGTTATTAATCATTTACAACGTTTACTCCCAGTTTTAAAATAACTGCAGAGTGTTGAATATTCTGAATTAAATTTTCCTGGAATTATGTTGCAGTAGCTTCCAAACTAATTAGTTTCACACAATAGGCCTATGCAGGGTAAATTTTATGCTTTCTACTTTTCTGTCCTTGAAAGGGTTAACTAATTGATCCCAAATTTTTAAATGTTGACCCATAATTACTGCCTGTTGAATATTTTGAAACTGGAATTTGACTGGAAGCAGAAGTTGCAATAGCAACAGCTTTCAGAGAAATTACATTCAACATTTATTCAACTAACATATTTTTCAAGAATTTGTTGTAGCTGGTTGATCGCAAACACGCTCCTGGCATAACCCTTCAATGTTTGTAAAAAATAGAAATTGCCCATAGGAAAACAATTTTTGACAATTTAGCACTACAATGACTGGCGCGATCATCGGGACACTAATTGCACTTTAATTGCCTCAAAACACTGTGGCAAAGTGTCAGTTGTTTAGCCAGTATGCTAATTATGCACGAGATGCAAGATTTACCTCCCCTGGTTACGGCTATGCTCGATCGGGCAGACAGAGTAGGTGTGTCGGTGACGTCAGCTGCTTGTCCAAAAAGGCGCCTCTATCTACTGGTTACTTTAGCAATTTAAATTGAGGATATCTTTTTTATTTGTTGGCATAAAATTGTGCTCTCGGAAAATTAGTACTTTACGTCAGATGCATAAAATCCCCCAGTGGAATATCCCTTTAAGGTGATATTGTTCCATATATTAATTAAGACTTGTAACTTTTATACGTTACCAGTTTTCGTTCGTGGCCGACCTGGCGTTATGCATTTTTAGGCGCTGGGAATCCTTGTTAAATTATCCCAGCGCCTAGGTCTACTAATCCCTTGTGTCTTTGTGTCCACAGGCTCATCTTATGATGGTAGTGCTCCTGTTCTTCACTCGGAGGTTGATCACGTCTCCTTTTTCTGACTTATCATTATGATATGGCTAAGGGTCGGAGATATAAGACAAAAAATATCTCCCTCCTTTTGTCCCATCCCGCCCATCAAGACTATAGATTCGGCGGATGGATGGACATGTTCTTCTGCACAAGAGGATGGTTTGCCTGTGTTCAGGCTAAGGGAGTTTATTAGTTATGTCACCTAATTATTTGAAAATCTTTATCAATTCTTGCTGCCATCTTTATTGCACTGTATTCTCTTTTGTGGTTGTGCATGGGTTCTCAAATATATAATTTAATATTATATTATTCTTGAGTGATGAATGTAGGTAGTCCCAGGTATTTCTTGCATTCATATTCTGATGTCTCCTCCCCTTGAAGGGGCTTTTGCATTGAGGTTTGATGTCATAATCAGCCAGAAGTTTTTTCCCTTTTCCTTGATGTCATAATCTTAGTTTAGAGAAACAATTGATGTCATTATCATCCTATGTTATGAATGTGGAGAGATACCTGGATAGTCATAATCAGTCTCTCTCATCTATTCTAGCATTCTTAGTTATCCCTGGCTGTTTTTTTTATTCTTTAAAAATCAGTAGAAGACATCTGTCCCTTCAGGGTTGTCAGTAATAAAAGTGGGTGTCTTCTCTCTTGAGTTTGTTCTTGTATTTACTAAAAGAAATAATAAATTAACAAACTAAGATACTCATTCTCTTCGTATGCCTACCTTTCAGAAATCATCATGTCCGATATGTCAGAAACATCAGAAGGCTAGATTCTTCCCCCACCTCTGCCCATCTTTTACAGATTGTAGACTTTCTAACAAATGTGCTATTTGTAAAGAGTGGGGTGATCTAACCTCTAAATTCTTCTGTTCACAGGCGAAGATGATGGTAGAGGACGAGGACGGCATGAGGGTGATGAAGGAGAAGGAGGGTAAGAAGAAGGCCTCTGAGAAAGGTGAGCTAGAGGCCTTCAAGGTAGAGTTAGTGAGTGAGATGCGCAGGACCGTGAAAGACCTGATGCCTGACATGCTTCGCGGCATGCTTCCGGGCACAGATGTTTCAACTTCCTGCGCATTGACCTCAGTGCAGGTAGCCCCCGTCCCTGGATCATGCCCTACTAGTTCGGACAAAGTTTTCAGTGATCCAGGGGTGGCCGTTTTGGACCCAGGCTTGATGTTTGCATCGCCTGGTCTAACTTTCCTGACCAGGAAGATGACGAAGACTACCTGCTCGGCCCACAGGGCGATCATGGATGTGAGCATTTACACTCCTCTCATGGGGAGCACAGCCTCTCACACGTATGGTACTGTTCCCTCGGGAGCAAGTTTCATGATTCAACCTGTGGACAGATTTGGAGTGGATGCCCACCCATATAAGATACCACGCTTAGCCGTGGAATCTTATACGGACGACCCGGGCCACGCTAGTGTGCATTATGCTCCTCACACGAGCGCAGCCTCGGTGTGTGGCCTGCCCATGGAGAATGTCATGTCAGCCCTCGCAGGCCAATATGCATTCCCCGGGCAGTCGGGTACGTCTATAGCCTCCTCCATGGCCCCACCTGCAAATGCCATTGAAGATGACGAGGGCCCGCTGCTCATCGGCAATTCGCAGGTAACCACAAACGAAGACTGGTCTGACGCATGCGCGTGGCTCCTCGCTGTCAGACCAGAGCTCTCCGTGGACGAAATGGCCACCAGTAACCCACGGTATACTTGGTATGGTCTAGCACCCAGACTGAGCGCGCTCAGCTAACGCCGCTCTGCATGATACCGAGGCGAGTTCGCGAGCAGCGATCATTGCGCTGTCTCACGTCTCAGCTGCTATCAGGGGTAGTGGCAGCCTAGTCCAGTGACAGTGCAACGAGCCATCCAGGATGGGATCAACCTGGCGTTGGATTGTTTGACTGGGTCGGTGACCAAGTCACTGAGGACGAGGCGCACATTTGCTTTGAACAATTTGTGCCCATCCCAGGAGCTCAAGTCATGCTTATTGCAAGCGCTGATGGCGGGCCCTGGTCTTTTTGGAGGTGAGGGTTGTCGGCACCTTCAGGAGACGGTGAACTTGGTCAACAATCAGAGGGCGCTGCGCACACAATTTGAAGTGTTGCACAGAGAACACGTGCGTGTTCAGCCCTCGGCTGTTCGACAGCAGTATCCTCGTGGCGGTGCTGGCAGTGGTCAGAGGCCAGCAGGCCGGCCAGGTTCAGAAAACTCGCCGGCCGTGCCAGCAGCAGCGTGCTTCTGTACGTCAGCCAGTGCCTCAAGCACAGCCAGCCAGGCAGCCGCACGTGTCGCTGGGCGTGGCACGCGCGGAGCAGCGCATGGTAACCGGGCCTGATGGCCTAAAATAATTTTTGCTTACCACAGGTACCACTGGTGTAGTCGCACGTACCAGAGACACATCCACTTCTAAAATGTATGTGCACCCCGCTAACCCTAGGTGCACCAGTGGGAGGTCGCTTGACTTTCCACATTCGGGAGTGGGAGCGGTTAATTCAGGATGGCTTAGTCTTGCAATGGATTTCACGCGGATACAGTCCAGAGTGGATAATAGGTCCGCCATTGCTTCTGTCTTTGGTACCGGTCTGGACTCAAATTCCAAGAGATCCAGACAAGTGGTTGCGCATAGAAATAGAAGAGGAGATAGAATCTCTAATTCTAAAAGAAGCAATTCAACCGGCACAAGATTGGCCGGGTTTCTATTCAACCATGTTTCTTGTGACAAAGAACACTAGGGGGGGGGGGGTTGGAGGTGGGGGTGGAGGGGGTGGAGACCAATTCTCAACCTCAAACCTCTAAACAAGTTTATAGACACACCAAGTTTCAAAATGGAAACAATAAAATCGGTGTTGTTTGGGTTAGAGAAGGGGACGTGGACAGCATCAATAGATCTGAAAGACGCTTATTTCCACATTCCCATTGCAAGGAGTTTTCGTCGGTTCCTGAGATTTGCTTTTCATGGATGCCAATGGGAATTCAAAGTTCTCCCATTCGGCATCTCAACAGCTCCGAGGGTCTTCACTCGAGTGGTACTTGTTATCAGAGCATACCTCTGTGGGAGAAATATATCAGTTCACACTTACATAGATGACTTGGTTGCTAAAAGCACACAATCCAGAAAGCTTGACAGCAAATCTGGAGATAGTTTTGAAAACTCTCACAGATTTAGGCTGGATAATCAACTTTCAAAAATCAGAGCTGACTCCATCCCAGAAGTTTGTTTAGATGGGTATGTTCTTCGATCTGGAGATAGGATATGTTTATCCATCCCAGGAGAGTGGAGAATCTCGTGCATTCAATTGGTTTGCAGCAGTCGTTATATTCTAGCACGAGTCTATCTGAGAATGCTAGGTCTGATGGTTTCTATGGAACCAGTCATTCCTCAGACGGCCTTGTGCAGGCGGCTGATTCAGCTGCTCCTCATGACTCAGTGGATGCAGAGTTCAGGATTACTGGACTCACACATTCAAGTGTTGGATCCTCTCATTCATCACTTTCATTGGTGGATGGAGAGAGAGAATCTCCTGACCCCTCCCCACCCTCAAGTAACGATGTTTACGGATGCATCAATGGAGGGATGGGGAGCTTGCCTGGAAGAAGCCACAATATCAGGACTTTGGAATCTGGATCTGTCAAAGGAGCATATCAACATGCTAGAAATTTAGGCCTGGAACACTTCTTAAAAGAAGTGGAGGGAAAGTTTGTGTTGATACGTTCAGACAACTCAAAAGTATTGAGCTACATAAATCGCCAGGGTGGAACAAAATCGCCCAGTCTGTATGATGACATGGAAACTGCTTTGCTGGCGCATGGATCATATGATCACCTTGAAAGCAGTTCATATTCCGGGAAGGCTGAATCTGTTAGCAGACCCATTGAGCCGAAGGATGAGCATTCTGCCTATGGAATGGCAACTAAATCAATGTGTGGCGGATCATGTGTTCAATCATTGGGGAAAACCCAACATAGATTTATTTGCAATGAAGAAGAATGCGAAGAGGATGATGTACATTTCTCCAATTCCAGATCCAAGCGCTATCACAATAGATGCGCTAGCTATCAGTTGGAAGGGAATGTATGCAGAATGGTGCTCAAAGAGATGTATCAATCCAATGGATGCATCTATTCAGGTAGTAGCTGATTTTCTCTGTCACCTGTATGATTCCTATAGTCTTAAGCCTAATTCTATTGCTGGATATAAATCAGCATTAATGACTGTTATCCCTTGCTTGGCAAAGAGGGGAAGTGATGAAGTATGTGTTCTAAAAACTCTTATCAAAAGTATGGGCAATCTTAGACCGAGAAATCCTCCACAGACACCATCATGGAGTCTTTCTCTGGTTCTTCAAATTTTGAGAGACAAACCTTTTGAACCACTTAGTGCTATTTATATTAAATTATTGATACTTAAAACTTTATTTTTAACTGCGGCAGCCTCAGCCAGACGCAGAAGTGAAATTCATGCCTTGTCTGCCGAGCCTGACCGTTATATGGTTACAGGTGAAGGCCTTAAGCTTCTACCGAGATTGAATTGCTTGGCTAAGAATCAATCTTTAAAATATCCGGGTCAACCTATAATTTTACCTACCATAGCCAGATATGATACTGGTGCTAAAGCATGGTGTCCTGTCCATGCCTTACATAAGTACAAGAAAAGGACCCAGGTTTGGCGGACTGACCCATGCTCCCTATGGTTGTCATATATTGAACCCCATGGTAGGGTGTCAAGAGACACTATTTCCAGATGGATAGTAGAATGCATTCAATTCTGTCATAAGACAGCCACTAGAAAACAAGTAGATAGAGCCAAGGCTCATAGTGTCCGTGGTGTGGTAACTTCCACAGCATTATTTAATGGTGTTTCTGTTGAAGACATTATGTCAGTGGCACTGTGAATCAAGTTTTACCGACCATTATCTCCGTGACACTTCCATCCCGCTCGCCCCAACACCCTCGCCGTCTCAGTCCTCAGAAAATAATTCAGATATTTGTAATTAGTTTTTCCTCCTCTGCTATTTACAAATATCACAGTCTTCATTAATGACATTGAAGCAGAGCTGCCCAATGGGATCCAAGCAGCCCTCTATGCAGATGACCTCGTACTCTGGTGCACCGAGGAGTACACAACGACTGCCACATACAGAAGGCAGCTCGCCTTGGACAGAATTACAGCTTGGGCCAATCGCTGGTGTATTACCATCAACAAAGAAAATCATCAGCCATGCTATTCTCACTCTCCACCAAAACCAAGGTTGGCAATCTGACACTGGGCCGTACTCCACTCGAGTATGAGGACCAGCAGACATACCTCGGAATCACCTATGACAGAAGATTAACATGGAAGGAGCACATCCAGAACACAGAGGCAAAGGCCAGAAGAAAGCTAAACATCATGAGGAAGCTGGCAGGAACAAAGTGGGGTGCCAATGAAAGGATCCTCAAGACCATCTACCTAGGTGCCGTACGACCACACCTTGAGTATGGATCCAGCTCATGCAGCTAAATCTCATCAACAGAACCTCGACAGAGTACAAAACCAGGCACTGCGCATCATCACTGGTGGAATGAGATCAACACCAATAGAAAAAATGGAGCAGACAGCAGGCATCCCCCCATTTCACATCAAGAGTATACTTACCTCCCTAATACTTTTGATATTGCTAAATATCGGCTTTCACTCAATAAACACTCAGATTAAAACAGTTAGGTGCCCCTACTGGGCAGGGAGTCAGAGCGTAGTCTGGCGGATGCCAGCCCCACCACCGCGCATGCGCAGACTAGCACTTCCTCTTTGCTAATTTATTGGCAGAGAGTCTACACATGTTTTTGTGCTAGTGCTTTTCTTGGCTCAATTCTTAGTGTTTTTGTGAAATTTGGAAGTGTTTATCCCTGATAAAGATGGCAGGAAGGATGATTTCGCCAGAGGAGGGCCCAGGACCTTTAAATCAGGTGACTTCTAGTAAAATTAGCGAGTTTTGTCCCCCGGTGTAATGTGTTTCCGGGACTCGCGCTTACCGTGATAAGCGCCTTGTTTAGTTGGTTTATTTCAACTAGGTGCTATATCATACTAATCTCTCTTTGTGTTTATGTCCACAGGTCTGTGTGACGACATTTAATGGACATCACATCAGCAGAGGGTTTGTTTCTCTCCACCATGGTTCCATTTCCTACTAATACTGTTAGGTTATCTAACCAAAAATTTTATGTCCAGTGAGTCGGAGGCCTAGTATAAAGGTCTTCTCACTTTGCCCTCTTGATCCAATTCCTTCCCCTAGAGGTGGAGAGAGTTAAGAGGCGTTCAGTTGGTGGAGTGCTCCAGTTCATCACGTTGGATGGTTTGTCTATATAAGGTGTCAGGTATCTAATTATTGATATGAGGTGATGTTAATTATTTAGAGGAAAGGGAGATAATTAACAGTATTTGCCATTGTTATCAGTATATATCTGATGGTTGTGTAGTCGAAATGTCCATTCTGCACATGTTCTGGTTAGAGATACAATTCGTCCTTGCACTTGGATGTTTGTTGGGGATCGATTTTTTCCTGTCATAGGATTAATGACGTCATAATCAGCCTTGCTCTTTATTAACAATTAAAGTTGTCCGAAGCTGGTTTTCTGATTAATTTTGATCTTTATGATCATTTCCTTCTCTTGAGTTGGTGAGTTTCTGAGCTTAACTAGATTGCTCATACTCCTCGTCCTTTGCCCTGTTTCAGAGACCTGGTTGTGCGTCCTGTGGACGGTATTTGAAGGACAAGTTTGTGCCTCATCTCTGTTATCAGTGTAGCCCCTGTGGTCCCTTGCTTAATTGCGAGATATGTAAGCACTGGGGGGGGCGAGCTAATGTCCGAATTCTTGTGCTTGCAGGCGAAGGACAAGGTGGTGGAGGAGGACAAGAAGAAGCAGAAAAGAGAGGTTGTGAGTAAGAAGGGTAAGAGGAAGGCCTCGTCCGCGGTGGACATGGAGGCCTTCCGGACCGAGATGTTGGGAGAGATGAGGAGGACAATAAAGGATTTGGTTCCAGAGTTGCTTCGTGGCATGCTTCCTGGACCAAATCCTTTGTTGGCCTCATCATCTGCTTCGGAGCAGGTAATCCCCACCTCTGAATCACCTTTCCTTAGTACGCTTCCGTTGTTCGAAGATTCAGAGGTGGCCCCATTAGAGGGGGCGTTCCACGACTCTGGCAGCAGGCTTAGTGCCGCGCCGAGTAGGGACCGTGGACGGTTGTCGCTGGAACCCGCGGGCTGCTTATCAGTCCAGGGGTATCCGCACGCCGCGGGTGCCAGTACCTCGTATGGCACCTTCCCTGGCCAGTCCGGGTTAGCTCTCTTTGCTGACCCGGAGTCTAATCTGTCTGGCCAGGAGGATGAGGATTACCTGTTGAGGTCGCCGTCTGAGGAAGTGGCCATGGATTATGACGCCTGTGCACCCCTCGCGGGGAATACAGGCGACTTATTCCACGGTTCTACTCTCCCAGGGGTAGAATCCACGGTTCAGACTGTGGCCCTGGGCGCTGAGGGCCAGCATTACCGCATACCTCGGCTTGCCGAGAGTGTCGCTGGTGCTGGCCGGGGCCGTGGTGGGGCGGTATATGCCCCGCGCTCTACCACGGCGCCTGCTCCTGGTCAAGCCAGTGAGATTAGCATGCCGGTGTTATCAGGCCCGCATGCTCTCCCTGGCTTGCCAGGGATATCAGCGTATCCGCCGTCAAGCTCTGTTGCTTGCGCTCAGGAGGAAGACGAAGGCCCCCGTCTTGTAGAGCGCTCGCAGCTAGCCACGGAGGAGGATTGGTCTGACGCTTGGCAGTGGTTGGTGAGTGTTAGACCAGATCTGCCCATGGAGCAGTCGGCTAGCCAGCGTGATTACAGGCCGTGGTTAGCTGGTAAGCCTACTGCTAATGCTATGCCTTCTCTGCCGCTGGCAGAGCATGTCGTTGACATGTTCGAGGCGGCGGAGACGTCCATTAAATCGAGTGGACGTCTCGCTAAGGCCCCGCGCGAGGTGGCCAGGCGTTGCCGCATCGTGCCCCTGGATTACCAGTGGTACGGTGTGGTACCTAAGCCGAGCGTGGATGACCGCGCGGCTTTGGGTGAGGATGCGCGGCCAGGCTCCCGTTCTGACACGGGAGTCTTGTGTTCGAACGCGTTGCGTTCAGCAAATACCGCGTTGCGTGATGCGGAGGAGAGTGGGAGGGCTTCGATTGCCGCTCTGTCCCACGTCTCCCAGCTGTTACAAGGGGTAGTAACAGCATCCGCATCGCGCCAGCCAAGTCCGGTCACAGTCCAGCGAGCCATCCAGGATGGTATCAACCTGGCTCTGGACTGTATGACGCGGGCGGTGACCAGGAGTGTCCGGGCAAGGCGCACATTTGCCTTGGACAATCTGTGCCCGTCCCAGGACCTGTACAATAGGCTACTGCGTACGCCTATGACAGGTCCTGGTCTCTTTGGAGGTGAGGGATGTAGGCACCTCCAGGAGACGGTTACTCTGGTCAATAACCAGAGGGCGCTGCGCGAGCAGTTTGAGGTGCTTCGTCGTGCTAACGTTCGCGCCGCACTCCCTGCATATCGTCCCCTGCAGGCTCGAGGTGGTGGTGGCCAGGTCAGAGGCCAACCACCATCGCAGCGTCGGCCTCGGCCGCGTGCGATTCGGCCAGCAGCGAGGGGGGCGCAGGCTCCTCAGGCGCAGTCAGCCAGGCAGCCGCCCGCGCACCGAGGTGCGCGCGGTGCTGGTCGTGGCGCGCGAGGATCTGGGCGGGGTAATCGTTCCTGATGGGACGCTTACCGCGGTGAGAACCGCTCCGGTGTTTCTGGCAAAGGAGACAGTGCCGCTCTTGCACTCCTTATGTCCACCTCTATCCCTAGGTGGACCGGTGGGAGGCCGGCTAGCCGACCACATGCAAGAGTGGGAACGGTTAACTCAGGACCGTTTAGTCTTGCGATGGCTTTCAGTCGGGTATCATCCCGATTGGATGACAGGCCCGCCATCGCGACTGTCTCTAGTGCCGATCTGGACTCCAAATCCGAGAGATCCAGAGCAAAGGTTGTGTATCGAGGAGGAAATAAATTCCCTCATACAAAAAGGAGCTATTCAGCCGGCACAGAGGTGTCCGGGCTTCTATTCAACCCTGTTCTTAGTAACAAAAAACACCGGAGGGTGGAGACCAATTCTCAACCTCAAGCCATTGAACAATTCATAGAGACGCCCAGTTTCAAGATGGAGACTGTGCGCTCGGTGTTGGCGGGGTTAGAGAGGGGAATGTGGACAGCATCGATCGATTTGAAGGACGCTTATTTCCACATCCCCATACACAGGAGTTTCCGTCGCTTCCTGAGATTTGCATTCCAGGGCAGACAGTGGGAATTCAGGGTGTTACCCTTCGGAATTTCCACGGCTCCTCGGGTTTTCACCCGTGTGGTTCTTGCGATCACCGCATACCTCCGCAGGAGAAGCATAGCAGTCCACACATACATAGACGACTGGCTGTTGAAAGCGCACACCCAGGAAAGTTTATCAGCCAGTCTGGAGATTGTTTTGAAGACTCTCACAGACTTGGGCTGGATGATCAATTTCCCAAAATCAGAGCTGACTCCATCCCAGAAGTTTGTTTACCTGGGGATGTTCTTCGATCTAGAGACAGGATATGTTTTTCCTACTCAGGAGAGAGTTCAGAAACTCATCTCATTAATTCAGTCAGTGTGCGACAGTCGTCATGTCCTGGCACGGGTTTACTTGAGAATGCTGGGGTTGATGGTTTCATTGGAACCAGTCATTCCTCAGGCCGCCTTACGCAGGCGGCCGATCCAGTTATTTCTCATGACACAATGGACCCAGAGTACAGGTTCGCTGGACTCGAACGTGTCAGTGTTGGCGCCTCTGATTCATCACCTGCAATGGTGGTTGGACACAGAGAATCTCTTGGTGGGGGTTATGCTAACCCCTCCCCACCCTCAGGTGACTGTGTATACAGATGCATCGATGGAGGGCTGGGGGGCTTGCCTGGAAGAATCCACGATATCAGGGCTTTGGAATCCGGAACAGTCAAAGGAACATATAAATCTACTGGAGCTAAGAGCAGTAGTCCTGGGCCTGGAACATTTCTTACAGAAAGTTCAGGGCAAGATTGTTCTTATTCGTTCAGACAACTCAACAGTTGTGACTTACATAAACCGCCAGGGCGGAATGAAGTCGCCCAGTCTCTGTATGATGACATGGAGACTGCTTTGTTGGTGCCTGGATCACCAGATTACCTTGAAAGCAGTTCATATTCCGGGAAGGTTAAATCTGCTAGCAGACTCATTGAGCCGAAGGATGAGTGTTTTACCCACGGAATGGCAACTAAATCAATGTGTGGCGGATCGTCTGTTCGACCATTGGGGGAAACCCAACATCGATTTGTTCGCAACGAAGAGGAATGCGAAGATGACGACGTACGTCTCTCCGATTCCGGATCCAAGCGCTTTCGCAACAGATGCGTTAGCTATCAGCTGGGGGAGAATGTATGCATACGCATTCCCTCCAGCAATCCTGATTCCAAAAATGAATGCCAAGTGCTTCTGATCGCCCCGGATTGGCCAAGCCGATCATGGTATACGGATCTGCTGGACCTTCTGGTCTGCAATCCGGTTCCTCTGCCTCTGATGGACGATATTATCTTCCAGGGCAAGGCCCTTCACAACAATCCGTCAATGTTCAGATTGACTGCGTGGATGTTGTCAAGGAATCTAGAATTAAGGAGGGCTTTTCTGAGTAAGCAGCCATGTTTATGGCCAAAGCCAGGAGGGGGCCAACCTCCAGAGCATATAATTATAAAATCAACAGATTTGCAGAATGGTGCTCAAAAAGATGTATTGATCCAATGGATTCATCTATTCAGGTAGTAGCTGATTTCCTCTGTCACCTGTATGATGCCTATAGCCTCAAGCCTAACTCTATTGCTGGTTATAAGTCAGCTTTAATGTCTGTTATTCCTTGCTTGGCTAAGAGGGGAAGTGATGAAGTAAATACATTAAATGTATTAATTAAAGGCATGGGCAATCTAAGACCAAGGAATCCCCCTGTGATTCCGTCTTGGAGTTTATCGCTAGTGCTTCAAGTACTAGGTGATAAGCCGTTTGAACCACTTAGTTCCATTTCTATGAAACTATTAACACTGAAGACTGTGTTTTTAATTGCTGCGGCCTCGGCTAGGCGTAGAAGTGAAATTCATGCCTTATCAGCCGAGGATGACCGTTTTGTGGTTTCAGGGGAAGGCCTTAAGCTGCTACCTAGGATTAATTTCTTGGCTAAGAATCAGTCGTTGAAATATCCAGGTCAACCTATTGTTTTGCCTGCTTTAACTAGATATGATCCTAATTCTAAAGCATGGTGTCCCGTCCGGGCGCTTCTCCGGTACAAACAATGTACATCGGAGTGGCGCACCGACCAGTCAGCGTTATGGTTGTCATATATTGAACCCCATGGCAGGGCTTCTAAGGACACCATTTCCAGGTGGATTGTAGAATGCATTCAGTTTTGTCATAAATCCGCCACCGGGAAGCAGGTTGACGTGGCCAAGGCTCACAGTGTCCGCGGCGTAGTGACATCCACTGCCCTATTTAATGGGGTCCCTGTGGATGATATTATGTCGGTGGCTCAGTGGCACTGTGAGTCAAGTTTTACAGACCATTATCTCCGTGACACCTCTAATCCTCTCGCCTTGTCGATTTTGAAAAGATAACTAGGCTTATATTTTTGATGGGGTTTCCTCATTGCTTATATATTTCACAATTAATTGATGGAAACAACCACTTTTTTGGGACTGCATCGTTCTTCACCAATGGGAAGAGGATGTCAGCAGCCATTTCAACAAGGTCAGTCTTGTGTATGAGTTGTCCATTGTTGATTGTCTTGTCACGTTACCCGTTATTAATATGATGATGGTTTTGTGTATTTATGTGGTTCATTGTTGAGAGTATACGAAAATGGAGTTTTTTCGTCTCTGTCCTGTAGTACATGGCACTTGTACGTAGAGAGCGTATAGGACATTGAGGTCATTCGACTCTTCCTCCCAGGAAGGAGGGGGGGGGGAGCGCATATGACATTCGGTCATCTCTCATACATCGGTGGTGTTATCCGATGGTTAGTCAAATCCTGACTGTTTTTTCATACAGTTTCAGAAGTTTAAGTGCCTTAAACGCAGAAAAGCGTATAGGGATGAGCTGGTCTTTTGATCTCGCCTCCCTCCCGCCGAATTCACTGTCGAATTCTGGCAATATCAAAAGTATTAGGGAGGTAAGTATACTCTTGATGTGAAATAAACGAAATCTAGGATTTCTTTTTTCACAAGAGAGTTGATACTTACCTCCCTAGATACGGACCCAGCCTCTCCACCCCACAGAGGCTCGGTCTTCAGGCTCTTAATCGTTGCATGTGTATCAGCCAATAAATTAGTCAGAGGAAGTGCTAGTCTGCGCATGCGCGGTGGTGGGGCTGGCATCCGCCAGACTACGCTCTGACTCCCTGCCCAGTAGGGGCACCTAACTGTTTTAATCTGAGTGTTTATTGAGTGAAAGCCGATATTTAGCAATATCAAAAGTATTAGGGAGGTAAGTATCAACTCTCTCGTGAAAAAAGAAATCCTAGATTTCGTTTACTTAGCAAAGGAAGGGAATGCAAAGCACTGATCCAAGCTGCAAAGTTCAAATCATTCAACAACCACCCGATGAAGATCAGGCAAGCACAGCTGTCATCAGGAAGACTTAAAAGATCAAGTTTTGTGAAAGAGACAAAAGCACTTCAAAGGAAACGCCAAGAAATGTTGCCAGCACAAATAGAAGACCCAAACCACACCCTTGATCCTCCACCCTGGGAAAACAAACTAGAGAGCATAGCTATTCGCACCACATTACCTCATCTCACAACCAAAGATGAACACAGTGATGTGAGCAAGAAGGCCCTGACCCTAGCCATGCTGGAAGAAATGTACCCTCAGGAGACATGGATAAGGATCTACACAGATGGATCAGCCAAAGATGCAATTAGGAGCAGAGGTGATGGACTGCACATACAGTATCCAAACGGACAACATGAGACAGCTGCAATACTGACAGGCAAACACTGCACAAACTACAGAGCTGAAGTCGAAGCACTGGTTCATGCAGCTAATACCATCCGCAGAACAGCAGACCCTATTGCACAGGTTGTCTTTTTATCTGATGCCCGCTCCGTCCTTGGGGCTATCACCAAAGGTAAGCTGCCACAACTTGAAGAAGCACTACAAACCATCAAATGCTTTCAGATAGCACTGCAGTGGATCCCCTCACACTGTGGAGTCCAAGGAAATGAGGAAGCAGACAAGATGGCAAAGGTGGGTGCAGAAGAGAATCAGACAAAAAACATGGTTACCCATACAGAGATGAAGACTATCATCAAGTCACTCTATAGAACACCTCAATCAGAAGATGCCTACCATCATCTCTCGAGGCCAGAGCAAGTGACCATTTTTCGTCTCAGAACTGGACACAACAGACTAAACCAACACATGTACAGGCGGTTCCACGTTACGACATCGCCCGCTTGTCCTTGTGGAGAAACAGAACATACCACAGAGCACATACTTCAATGTTGCAGTTCATATCAGCTGCTGAGAGAAGAGATCTGGCCTTTGTCAACCTCTTTTTTTGAAAAGCGGGTATGGGCCTGTGGAAGAACTGCAGAAAACCACAGATTTCATCTTGAGAACTGCTCCAAGTGTGATACCAGCGATCGAAAAGAAGAAGTTAGTAGGGAGTCCCTACTATTTCCGGTTACATTCTCTTCATCCGTATGGGGGAAGAGGTGATTTCCGCGCTCAAGACATCAGATGTCAGTATATGTGACCATTATGTTTTTTGTCTTGTTGGTTGTGTTCATGTTATTATTTAATATGGTGATGGTTAATGTCTCTTAATTGTGGTTCTTTCAGAGAGTTTTTGAAAATGAAGCAATTCTTCTTTTTCCAATGTGTAGTAATACGCGTTTCAAGTATTGGAGAACGTGCTAGTCATTTAGAGCATCGTTTTTTCCTAACCTTCCTCAGAAAAGGGGTTGGGGGGAAGCGCATTTGCCTTTTGATCAATCTTTCTTCATCGGTCGATTATCCGATGCTAAATTCTATTCCTGGTTGTGTTTCAGACACAATTTCAGATGTTTTAAATCTCTTGAAAATTCAAAGAGCTAGTCTCTTCGAGGGTGAACTGGTTTTAGGACCTTGCCTCCCTCCCACCAAATTTACTTTCAAATTCTGGCTTTTATCAAGAGTGTTAGGGAGGTAAGTATGTTCTCATGATGCGAAATAAGAAAATTTCTCAGATTTCTTTTTCACGAGTGGGACGACGTACTTACCTCCCTAACAGGATCTCGGCCTCTCCACCCCACGGAGGCCTGGTCCTTTGGTTATTTGAATAGTTGCTTCTATGTCAGCCAATATTTAGTAACGGAAGTACCAGTATGCGCATGCGCAGAAGTTGGGTTTGACATGTGCATGACTGTGTACATTCCACCTGCCCAGTAGGGGCACCTAACTTTTTATAATTCTGAATATTATTGAATTTAGAGCCGATATACTAGTATATCAAGAGTATTAGGGAGGTAAGTATGTCATCTCACTCGTGAAAAAGAAATTTAATAAATTTTCTTATTTGCAACTTTAATATTTATAGAATTTATAATTTGCATCTTGTATATTGAGTGACGAGCAGCTATAAGAATTGATGTTAACATGCTAGTATTCCAAATGGTGTTCAGCATTCGGCATGCACCAAGAATTAGGTAAATGTTAAAGTTTTAAAGGGGCATTTAATTCGTCACGGATCAGAACTTAATAAAACTTTGCAGATTTAATCTGTACCACCATTGCAGCCAGTCACCATCATAGTTTAAATGATTTTCAATTTTTACATATTTTTACGTGGTTTGGATGTAGTGATTTTGCACTAAGAATTTGAAGAATGTTAAAGTTCTTCAATGGACATTTAGTTCATCAAGGGCTTATCCAATCTCAATAAAACTTTACGGATTTGTTCTATGCCATCATTGCATCAAGACTTTATCATAATGAAAATGATTTGTCAAATTGTTTCAGTATTTTTACATGGTTTGGACTTAGTTGATTGTGGACCAAGAATTAGAAGAATCTTAAAGTTTTTCAATGGCCTATTAATATATCAAGTATGTCCAGCGCTTATCTGTTCCCAATAAAAGTTTCCAGATTTCTTCTATATCATCATTGCATTCAGTTTGCAGCAAAATTAAAACTATCTTAAAATTTATTCCATACATTTACATGGTTTGGACTTTTAGATTTTCAAATATAATCTCTTCGTCGGCAAATGAACATTTCTCAGGATTGTTGCAAAACCATGTTTTTGGGTGGCTGGAGCATTAAAGAGTTAATATGATCATTGTTTAACCCTTTAACCATTGAATTTCTTCAAAAAAATTCAATTTTTTCATTGGAAATGTCCATTTGCACACCAAGAGAAGAGTATTTTTGAAAATTTACCACTGGAATGACTGGTTCGGTCATTGAGCCAGTCATTCTAGTGCTAAAATTTTTTAAATAGTCTTCTCTTGGTCTGCAAATAGACATTTCTCAAGACCACTGCAGAAGCCGTTTTTGGCTGATATAAGGATTAAAGACTTAATTATGATACCAAACAAGACAGATATGTAGGTGTGGATTTCTAATTAACAACTTATTTGTATGTTAATTATTTTGAATGTGATATTTCATGTTCATTATTTTCAATGCCATGTTTCATGTTCATTATTTTCAATGCCATATTTCATGTTGATTATTTTCAGTGCCATATTTCATGACTAAATATTGCATGCACTCTTACAGTCAACCCTTTAAAACTCAGTTTGGCCAAAATATGTCTCTGTGGTGGTCTTAAGACATGCCCATATGCAGACCAAGAGAAGACTATTTTTGAAAATGTACCACTGGAACAATAATCAAGCCAGTCATTCCAAATGAAAAATTTTCTAAGATAGTCTCTTGGTCACCTAATGTACATTTTATATGAGAACATTTTCTTGAACAAATTTAAGGGTTAAAAGGTTAATGGGCTGGTTTGACATTTAACTGGTCTAGCGTTTACAATATTTCCCATGCATACATATAGTTATCATGTGTTTGTTCTCCACAGACTGAGCTTGTGCCTCGGCTAGCTGACAGTCCTGAGAATGGTACAGATCTTGACAGCCGTGTCCTGGAGGCTTACATTAATCAGTGTACTGGGGAGGCACAAGAAGGTAGGGTTACAATAATCAGTGTACTGGCGAGGTACAAGAAGGTAGGGTTACATTAATCAGTGTACTGGCGAGGTACAAGAAGGTAGGCTTACATTAATCAGTGTACTGGTGAGACACAAGAAGGTAGGCTTACATTAATCAGTGTACTGGCGAGGCACAATAAGATAGGATGACATTAATCGGTGTACTGGCGAGGCACAAGAAAGTAGGCTTACATTAATCAGTGTACTGGCGAGGCACAAGAAGGTAGGCTTACATTAATCAGTGTACTGGCGAGGTACAAGAAGGTAGGCTTACATTAATCGGTGTACTGGCGAGGCACAAGAAGGTAGGCTTACATTAATTGGTGTACTGACGAGGCACATGAAGGGAGGCTTACATTAATTAGTGTACTGGCGAGGCACAAGAAGGTAGGCTTACATTAATCAGTCTACTGGCGAGGCACAAGAAGGTAGGGTTACATTAATCAGTGTACTGGTGAGACACAAGAAGGTAGGCTTACATTAATCAGTGTACTGGCGAGGCACAAGAAGATAGGATGACATTAATCGGTGTACTGGCGAGGCACAAGAAAGTAGGCTTACATTAATCAGTGTACTGGCGAGGCACAAGAAGGTAGGCTTACATTAATCAGTGTACTGGCGAGGTACAAGAAGGTAGGCTTACATTAATCAGTGTACTGGCGAGGCACAAGAAGGTAGGCTTACATTAATTGGTGTACTGACGAGGCACATGAAGGGAGGCTTACATTAATTAGTGTACTGGCGAGGCACAAGAAGGTAGGCTTACATTAATCAGTCTACTGGCGAGGCACAAGAAGGTAGGGTTACATTAATCAGTGTACTGGCGAGGCACAAGAAGGTAGGCTTAAATTAATCAGTGTACTGGTGAGGCACATGAAGGTAGGCTTACATTAAGCAGTGTACTGGCGAGGCACAAGAAGGTAGGCTTACATTAATCAGTGTACTGGCGAGGCACAAGAAGGTAGGGTTACATTAATCAGTGTACTGGCGAGGCACAAGAAGGTAGGCTTACATTATTTCACATCAAGAGTATACTTACCACCCTGATACTCTATTTCCTAAATATCGACCTGGCTTCAATAATACTCAGAATTAAAAAGAAGCCGCCCCCACTGGGCAGGTTACACAACTGACAGTCCAGCGGATGTTCAGCCCAAACTCGCACATGCACGGGGCTGACTCATTCTCTTCATAAAATATTGACCTGCCATTGCAACACGCTTTCTAGCCTTGTTTTTGCTTTCTATCTTTTTGAAGCTTTGAGTTGTTTTGCAACTTGTTTTGACTGAATATTAGTATGTCTGACCCTGCCAAGTCGCCGGAGGATGCTCCTGGTCCAAGCCATCAGGTGTACTTTAGTAAATTTATTGATAAAAAATTTGCGTGTTGACTCGGATGGTGTTTCCAGGATTCGCGCTAACTCGTGGATACATCTTTATTAGGCTAGCTCTTTTTGAGGGAGGCCTATAGAAATTTTTTGACTGAGTTGAATTATTTATCTCTCTTGATGGTTTGCATAGGGTCATTGTGTTTATAAAGTTCAATTACTAATGAATCTTTGTTTTGAGCTGTAAAGTCTAAGAATTTGCCTCTCAAGTATTCAAGTTCAAGTTCTAATGTCTCCCTTGTCTTCTTAAAGAAGTATAAGAAGTTTTTAGGATTTGTTTACCTTTTGTCAGGCCTATAGTTTTTGTCTCGCCTGCGAAGCAGGATCAAGACATAGGTATCACTTTCCCGGCGGCGGCGGCATAAACTTTTAAGTTAAGTTTATATGTCAGCAATGCCTGATCCAATTGGGACCAAACTTGGGTGCATGGTAATATACATCAAAAAGAAGCAGCCCGCCGATGAAAAGGCCATGAGGTCAAGGTTACAGGGGTCAAAGGTTACATTATAATCTTTGTTAACATTTTACGTTAAGTTTTTGCGTTAAACAAAAGTTATTGCCTTATATCTCAGCAATGCCTAATCTAATTGGAACCAAACTTGGATACATGAAGATATACATCGAAAGGAAGCAGCACACTGATGCAGGCATCATGCGTTCAAAGTTATGGGGTCACAGGTCACGGTTTAATCTTTGTTAATATTTTACGTTAAGTTTTTGCGTTAAACAAAAGTTATTGTCTTATATCTCAACAATGCCTGATCCAATTGGAACCAAACTTGGGTACATGGAGATATACATCGAAAGGAAGCAGCATGCTGATGCAGACATCATGCGGTCAAGGTTATGGGGGTCAAAGGTCACAGTATAATCTTTGTTAATATTTTACGTTAAGTTTTTGCATTAAACAAAAGTTATTGCCTTATATCTCAGCAATGCCTGATTCAATTGGAACCAAACTTGGGTACATGGTGATATACATTGTATGGAAGCAGTCCACTGATAAAGCGGTCATGATATCAAGGTAATGGGGTCAAAGGTCACAGTATAATCTTTGTTAATATTTTACGTGAAGTTTTTGCGCTAAACAAAAGTTGTTATTACACCACAAAAACATCCATTACCGTTCAATCACTACTTGCTAAATCAATTATCTGCATTTAGCTACCAGAATAAGATTTTTATACTTGCATACACTCCTCCCCATGCCTATTCCTATAAATATGGACCCTCAACCAGGCTACTGGTTAGGTCCATCTCCAGTATATTAACTGATATAGACTGGCACCAGTCTGTACTCACTCCATAGTGACGCCCGTCACTAAGCGCGCTTGCGCATGCGCACTGGAGCCCAAATAGGAAACAGATTCACTTTTCAATTATTCTGCAAGCAGAACAACTGCATAAATATTATCAGAAAGTTTTTATAGCTTTGCGCTGTGTCAACTTACTATTGAAGGACTTCTGCACGCTAAGATATGCCTACTATGAAGTCTATCCTCCCAAAATTATGTGTTTGGAAGTATTTCGTGGTTATATTGAAGTTTATAACTATGTATATAAATGTTACTGGGTTTCGTGGGTTTCGTTTTCATGGTAACAACTTTAATATGCTTACGTCATCATCATATAAAAACACTATATTACTCCAGTGAGCCCGTAATCACTTTCAGTTAAAAGAAAAAATAGTGCTTTTACAAGGAATTACGTTTATTTCCCTATGATAGAAAACAATCTTGAATTTGAACTTTCCGGCCTTTCTTTGAAAGGCGTTTGCATGTTTCTAGATTCCTTTTATCGAAATTCTAAGCTGTATGCTTCTTTCGTAATCTTTTTTCGTTTTTAAGGGTCTGTTTTAACGAATGATATATCAAGTGCACGTCCTCAATCTGTGAATGAGTTCACTCTGTGGAGTATGGAGGACATGTCTGTTTTAAGTGCACTACGTGTACCCCCACATCGATGTGCGGGTTTTGCATAGGGTGGTCTGCGTTCATATCTTAAGTTTTTCATTAAGGATTATTTGTCCTTACAGCACTGCCTTCTGGTTGTCCTTCCCCTACCTCCATTGCTAGTAAGACAAAAGCTGTGTCTTGCAATATTCTAATATGTCTATTCCATCAGCAACGGAGGAGGGAGGGGGGCCTCTTCAGCGAATTCGGAAGCTGTGCTAGCTTTATTTGCGAGATTTGAATCCTTCGTTGCAGTTTTGTCTAAATCTTTAGACGAAAGGATTTCTTCTGCCATCATGGAGGCCAAGAAACAGGAAGTTTCTTCTGGTTCCGACGATAGCCTGAGGGCTAGCGGGCGTTCCCGCAAATGGGGGAAACCGATCCCTCTAACGTCAATGCAGATTATTAGGTCTCCAAAACTAAAGTCTAGAGCGACAAAGCTCTCGAAGGTGATCTCGTGCAGGTCACCGGGTCAAATCCGCCTGAGGCATAACCCTCAAGCAGTGGTGGCGGATGCGGAAGCTAACGTCCAAAAGCCTTATGCTAATGCCGGGTTTTCAGTCATACCGGTCGTCAAGATTCTCCGTAGGTCGCCTATAGCTAACAGTTCGCATTCTAGCCTTGCTAGTTCTTCCGTTTCCAGTTTGTCTTCCGGTTTTGCAAGACATCCGGGTCTTCAAGATCCGGTTCTTACTTCCGTTCCATCCGTTTCCAGTTTGACTTCCGGTTTTGTAGAAAATCCAGGTCTTCAAGATCCGGTTATTACTTCCGTTCCGACCGTTTCCGATATGACTTCCGTTTTTGTAGGACATCCGGGTCGTCAAGATCTGGTTCCTAGTTCCGTTTCCGGTTTTAGCAGCACTTCCAGTCATACCGGATATCTGGGGTCTGTGGACTCCTATTATTTTTTGTCTTCTGGTAGAAGCGCTTCCGCTTCCGGTTTGGATTCCTGTCTACACTTCCGCTTCTGGTTCTAGAGGTGTACTTCCGGGTCGTTCAGATCCGGATAAACTTCCGTCCTCAGGACACGGGTTACTTCCGTTTTCCGGCTCTACCTCCGTTCTTTCCGTATCCGGTCTGACTTCCGGTTTTGCGTATGTCCGGTTCCTTTGCTTATTCTGTTTTTTTACTGTACATCCGGGTTCAGTTTCCGGTTGTCTTTTTCTGGTTTGCGCATTTCCTTTTCCTATTTTTTCACTTCCGGATTCGTACATCCGGGGATAGGGTCATTACCGGTTTCATGGTGTTCTATGATTAACTTCCGGTTCTGTTTTCCTTTTTTGGATTTCCGGTGATAGCTCTCACTGAGATTCCAGGTTTGTCTTTCCTAAGATCTAGTCATCATCTTTCCTAAGAGTTAGTCTTATTTCAGTAGTGTTTTTAAATTCGGAATGTTTAGTCGCTTAAAATATTCTGAGACATTGCCAATCTTGAAGTCTCTCTTGGCATCGTAGATATTCAGCATTTATTCTTTTATCAGTGAAACATTTCAACGTAATTAAAGACTCTTCCGACTGGTTGCCGGATGGGTTTTTTGTTGCAGTCGATAAGTCAGTCTGTATTCTACGCATTATCGCTAGATACATAATTTTTAATTTCATCCAAATTTAGATGGCCAGTTGTCTTCGGGCCGTTCAGCCTTTTTTCGCACTCTTTTTGCCTTTTATGTCGGCAGGTTGGCATATTTATTTTATCCAAGGGGAGTTAATTTCTTGAAGAAAATCCCTGTTTCTAGCGTAATTCTTAGTCTAATTCTGACAGGCGCTGAAAGGAAAAGATTCAATAGTGGATTCATAGGGAAGAGAATGGCTCTAAGATTAATGATTACAAGAGCTAGAAAACGCTGAGAATAAAGAAATAAGATTAGGGTGAAGGAAGAAGGATTAAAAGCCAAGTTTTTTCTGCGTTGTCACAGTCATGGTTTAGGTGAGTCTTTGTTTAGATTTTATATTGCCGCTGTTTTTCAGCGTTTTGTTTCGTGATTCATCCCGTAGTGTTTAATCATAATCAAGTATTAGTGTTTTGTGTATTTAACATCCAGGTGTTCCCAGGATTCATTATCTTTCTATCAATCATTCCTTTTATTTGCATATTAAACTCAATGACATCCGTCTTCACAATATGATAATATTGGTTCTAAGTCTTTAATAATGAGTAAAGATAAGTATAGGTCTCTTTCTTCATTCTCTGCCCCTTCTCCTTCTAAAGTTTTCTTCTAGTCATGTTCTCCTTCCTCTCTCTCTCTCTTTCTGTCTTCCTTCTTTTTTCCCTCCTCTGGAGTTTTCCCGTATTTCATCTATCAATCCTTTCCAGGGATCTTCTGGTCCTGTTCTTTCCTCTTCATCTTCCATTCTTCTTAATTCCTCTCTTCCTCTTCTTCCTCTTTTGATCATCTTGATCCGATTGTTTCTGTCGTTCTCTCTTTTGAGCTTGAGTTTCTAATTGTTGATTAAGGTCTCGTTTTCTCATTGTTTTCTGTTTTAAGGGATTCGTCCCTTGTTCGTTCTTTCATGTCAGTTTGGGTTTTTTCTTTATTCTTTCCATGTCCTCTGGTCAGGATGTTGTATCTGTTCAAATTCCTTCTGATCAATATTTTTTCCTTTTCTGATTCTTTACAGCTTTCTTCTCTTCTAGCTTCAAAGAGGCCTTGTTCTCCTCTTTCCATTTGAACTGTTGATTCTATGGCCTCTGGTGACCCTTCTCATCTATTTTCTTCTCCATCTCCTAATCCTTCTTCTTATTCTTCTATTCCCTAGTCGGTCAGGGCTGAGGAGATTTTGTCCAGTCACGGTCTCTTCGGATGACTGGTCCCTGGCTCACTGGTGGATTGCTTAGACTCTTTCTCTTCCTTTTAAGGACAAGTTTTCTATAGACCTTCCTTCTTTTGTGTCGGCTCTTTCCTCTTCTAATTCTTCTTTCTTGTCTCCTCTAGTCCTTTAAATTGACAATTTGGTCATTATCATGTTAGTTTTCTTTGTGAATTATGTTAATTCTAAGGAATTTATACATACATGAGAGCGTTCAGCCTAGGGTAGGTTTTCCTACCCTGTCATTAAATCTTAGTAAAATGATCTCTATTCACTCTGAAACATTCAAATCTGCATTAAGTTTAATTTAACAAGGGGTTATGTCATGATTAAATCTCATGATTCTTACTCCCAAGTCAAGATGGAGACTATCTCCCAGTCTAGATCAGGGTATTGGTCATTTCCATTGACCAAAATGATGACTTCTTTCATGTTTCCATTTACCCTTCCTTCAGAAAATTCCTGAGATTTGCTTACTAAGATCGAGTTTGGCAGTTTCGCGCCATGCCTTTTGGCCTGACCACGGCTCCTTTTCTTTTTCTTGCCTAGTCTCAGCCGTGGCAGAAATTTTCACCGTCATTCTATCCATCTCCACGTTTATATAGACGATTGGTTAGTAAAGTAAGTCTTCTTCAGTTCTCTCAAGAATCTTCCAGATGTTTGCAGTCTGGCATGCAACCTAGGGTGGATTTTAAATCTAAAGAAATCAAGCCTAGGTCCCTCTCAAATCTTCACGCATCTAGGGGTTTCCTTCGATCTGGCCCAGGGTCTAGTCTTCCCCTCAGATCCAAGAATAGAGGCTTTATCAGTGGCAATGGAAATCCTGTCTTCTTCTTCCATGGTCTGAGCAAAATTTCTGCTAAGAGTGATAGGTTTGATGGTCAGCGTAGAGAATGTTATTCCATGGGCGACGCTGATGAGAAGACCCTTCCAAATGTATTTAATGTCCCTTTGGAAGCAGTCAGTTCACTCTATTTACCATCAGATTCCCATCAGAGAACGCTTGATTCCTCTTCTAGATTTTTGGAAAGATCGTTATCTGCTTCTGATGGGTGTTCCACTGGTAAAGTCCTCCCCTCAGGCGATTATCTTTACAGACGCTTCTCAGGAGGGATGGGGAGCAGTCTGGGACTCCCTGTCGGTTTCCGGTCTGGTCCCTGGAGGGGTCGACAGCTCATATCAACATTCTGGAATTGTGTGCTGTCACGAAGGCTCTCCTTTCATGGTCAGATCTTGTGATAGGTCTCAAAGTCTCAATTCAGTCAGACTATTCGACAGTGGTCTCTTATATCAGCTGGCAGGGGGGTACAAGGTCATCCCTCCTTTGTCTAGAAGAGTAGAACCTTCTCTTATGGTGTCGCAAAAATCAGATTCTTCTAGTGTCTTCTCATGTCCCAGGCAGTCTGAATTTTCTTGCGGACCAACTGTCACGTCCCAGCAAATTCGCCCACACAGAGTGGCAGTTAAAGAGGTCAGTTGTCAAAGCGATTTTCAGTCTTATGGATCGTTCTCTGGTAGATCTGTTTGCGACATCTCTGAATGCTCAGATCTCCTTTTACATGTCTCTTTTTCCAGACAGTCAAGCCCTGTCGGTGGATGCCCTGTCTCAGTCCTGGACAGGAATGTTCGTCTATGCATTCCCTCCAATGATTTTGATTCCATTAGTGTCAGAGCTCTAGATAAGCAGGGTTTTTGCGTTTTCACCCAATAAAAATTGCCAATCACCCAATTAATTTTTAACATCATGAGTACTGAAATAGAAAATCACCCAATTAATTTGTTCTCTTGCTAATAATGTATAATAACCCAATTAAATTCCAAAGAAACCCAATTTACAAAATTTCTAAGAGTGAATCACCCAATTATTGAAAAGCTTATCTAGAGCTCTGGTTAGTGTTGAAGAATGTCAAAGAACTTCTTCAAGATCTCCAGTAATTATCGATTCTTCCAGAAGAGAGTCGACCCGCAGAGTTTACACGTGTCAAATTAAAATTTTTGGAGAATGGTGTTCAGACCAAAGTCTCGTGCCCAATTCTGTTTCTATTCCCCAAGTATTAGACTTTTTAACATATCTCTTTGATTCTTTACATTTATCAGCTAATATGGTTACGGGATATAGATTTTCTCTGGTATCTTCTCTTCCTTGCCTTTTGTATGCCGATGTCAAGGATACTAAGACTCTTTAATAGTTTTTAGAAGAGGTCTAGTCATTATTCGTCCTCCGATAGCTAAGCCTTTACCTTCATGGAACTTGGCTTTGGGTCTTCAAGTGCTGGCAGGCCATCATTTTGAACCTCTGCTCTATTAGTATTAACGGCCTCTGCTAGAAGGCGTTCAGAATTCATGCTTTTTCTGCTGAAAGGGAGAGATTTATAGTTTCAGGAGATGGTTTAGTTTTATATCCCAGAAGGGATTTTTTTTATCTAAAACTCAGTCTAACCGGTTTCCGGCTAGTCCGATCATTTAAAAACCATTATCGTCTTTTTCGCCTTCCGATAAACTCTGGTGTCCTGTTAGGGCATTAAGAATGTACAAACAGCGAACTGATTTCAAAAGATCCGTCCCTTTTATGGTTTTCTTATGCGGAAAAGTTAACTAAGCCGGTCTCAAAGTTTACGATATCCTGATGGATTTGGAGACGATTAAGCTCCGGATCAAATCAATCTCTCCCATATTAAAGCTTACGATGTTAGAGGAATGGCTTCCTCTTTTGCACTTTTTGCCGGTTCATATTTAGATGAAGTCCTGCAGGTTGCAGGATGAAAATCTGAATCCTCTTTTACAACCTTTTATCTGAAAGATCAGAGTGCAGCAGCCTCCTTCTTTCATAATATTATGATTTTAACCAAAATAGCTGAAGACCATTTACCAAGCACATCTCGCCATTTTCGTTAAGACTGTGCATCTATAAGAAATGGTGAGAGTTTATTTTGGTTTTTATTTATCGCTTTAAGTTCAAGTTTTCCTTATTTGATAATCACGGTGTGATTGATTTAAATGCACTATTATGTTATGTTATTAACATTTGGATAAGATTGGTTTGATTTTTATCCTTGTTTGTTGATTCTCAAATCGCCTCCCACCTAATGTTTTAAGTGGGGCACTGACCAAATCTATGGGTTTAGCAAGTAGTGAAGGAACGGTACTGGATGTTTTTGTGGTGTAATAACAACCCCCCCCCCCCACAGACCCCCCTTGCGGGTTGGTCTGTTGTTTTATTAACCAATATAAAAACATACTTACCATTCAATCACTACGACCCGGCCTCAGCCACCCGGCATGGAATTGATTTGAGAATTGGCCTACAATATTTGGCACTTAAATTCAGAAAAGTGAATCTGTTTCCTATTTGGGCTCCAGTGCGCATGTGCAAGCGCGCTTAGTGACGGGCGTCACTATGGAGTAAGTACAGACTGGTGCCAGTCTATATCAGTTAATATACTGGAGATGGACCTAACCAGTAGCCTGGTTGAGGGTCCATATTTATAGGAATAGGCATGGGGAGGAGTGTATGCAAGCATAAAAATCTTATTCTGGTAGCTAAATGCAGATAATTGATTTAGCAAGTAGTGATTGAATTGTAAGTATGTTTTTATAGTGGTTAATAAAACAACAGACCAACCCGCAAGGGGGGTTTCTGTGGGGGGTTATTGTCTTATATCTCAGCAATGCCTGATCCAATTGGATACACGGTTACCTATAATGATAGGATGCAACATGATGATGTTGGGGTCACAAGGTCAAAGGTCAAGGTCAATGTGACATTGATACAGAACTCTGTTATTTCAACATTAAGTTTTTGCATTTAGCAAAGCTTTTCAGCTTATATTGCAGGATTGGTTAAGACTATTGCAACTAAACTTGGATACATGGTTACCTATAATGTTAGGAAGCAGCATGATGATGTTGGTATCAGAAGGTCAAAGATCAATATCACTGTGACTTTGATACAGAACTCTGCTTTTTCAACATTAAGTTTTTGCGTTTAGCAAAATGTCTTGGCTTATACTTCAGGATTGGTTAAGCCTATTGCATCTAAACTTGAATACACGGTTACATATAATGATAGGATGTAACATGATGATGTTGGGATCACAAGGTCAAAGGTCACGGTCACTGTGACCTTGATATAGAACTCTGCTATTTCAACATTAAGTTTTTGCGTTTAGCAAAACTTTTCCACTTATATTTCAGCATTGGTTAAGGCTATTACAACTTGGAAACCTGGTTACTTATAATGTTAGGAAGCAGCATGATAACATTGAGGGCAGAAGGTCAAAGGTCAAGGTAACTGCGACAAACAGGGGACAGGCGAGACATTTAATTCCACAGAATTCTTGTTTCTATGGCCCTGGCTTATTCTTTCATTTGATGGTCAAAGCTTTCCTTATGGGTCTTATTAGCCTTCTGCAATTGTTTTTTTGGTTCGTCATAACTAAAAACTAATTGTTTCCATCTTTGTGTCGTTTCAGAGGGTAATTGAGAGCAAATGCCCTTCCTGCCACCATTTCGTGAAGGCCCGCTTTTTCCCTCAGGACTGCACTAGGTGTAGTATGTGCGGCCCCCTTCTAAATTGCATGTGTGTGAGTCGTGGCCGGTCGAGGTGATGACTGATTTTTTAAATCAGCAGGTGAAAGACTGGGCATCTGGAAAAAGAGTGTAGTAAGAAGAGGAAGGCATCCATGCCAGACATGGAGGCCTTCCGTCTTGAAATGATGGGAGAAATGAAGAAGACGATCACGGATCTTGTCCCGGAGTTGCTTCGCAGCTTGCTTCCCAGGTCAAGTTCATCATTGTCTTCTTCATTTGCTCCGAGACAGAGTGTTCCCGTCTGGGTCTGGTTCTCTTAGCAAACCAGTTTTCGTTATAGACCCAGAGACGGCTCCTGTTGGTCCGGCGCTGAGGCTTGCCTCGTCTGTGGACCCGGGAGTGAAAGCCATGGCCTCGGGTGCTCGCTTATCGAGTGCTCTAGAGCAGCCTAAGGCTAAGGGTATCAGCGCCTCATGCGATACCCCTCCTGCCCAGGCCGAGCTTGATCCCTTTTCGAGCTTGGCATCTAATCTTTTTGGGCAGGAAGAAGAGGACACTGTTATGGCCTACTGATGAGCAGATGGCCACGGAAATGGATACCCATGGGGGCCCATGAGTAACCTTTTCTATGGAACTACTTCTTCGGGAGTAGGTTTCACAGCTCAATGGCTAGGCCAGCTAGGAGCCAATGGCCGTCCATATCGTATCACTCGGCTTGCCAAGAGTTACCGTGAGGAAGGCCCGGACTGTGAGTCTGTGACATCATGCCTTTAGCCCCCCCCCCCCATGATGCCGTAGATCTGGCTCCTGGAATAGCCACGGCGCAAGCCATGCCGGCCCTTTCAGGTCTGTATGGCTTCCCTGGCTATCCAGGAGTATCTTCAGCTTCAGCCATTACCCCACCAGTGAATTTGGTTGAGGACGACGAAGGCCCTAGGCTCGGCGAACATTCACAGGTGGCCACCGAGGAAGACTGGCTGGATGCTTGCCAATGGCTGGTGAGCATCAAGCCAGAACTCCAGGTGGATCCACCGGCCCCCCCCAGTGGGACCAGCCCCTGTGGTTGGGAGGGAAACCGGTGATGAGCACCATGCCATCTCTGACATATGGGGAGCATATTGTTGATATGTTCGCTGCGGCAGAGACGTCCATTCAGTCGAAAGGATGCCTTGCGAAGGACCCTCGCGAGGTGGCACGGCACTGCCGTATAAGTTCTTATCTGTATCAGAAGTATGGTGTCGTCCCAAAGCCTTGCACGGATGACTATGCAGCATTGGGCGAAGACACGCAGCCTGGGTCCCAGTCTGACATGGGACCCTTGTGCGCTAGCGCCTGCGCAATGCTAATTCCACGCTGCTGGACACGGAGGAAAGTACGAGAGGAGCCATCTCGGCTCGCACATTTCCCAGCTGCTACAGCGAATAGTAGCAGCATCCGTGGCCCGCCAAACCTCCTCTTTCAGTCCAGAGAACCATCCAGGGTGACATTAACCTGGCTCTGGCCTGCATGACGAGATCCATAATCAGGAGTTTACGGATGAGGCGCACATTTGCCCTTGACAATTTGTGCCCCTCGCTGGACCTGTACACTCGGCTTCTTCGGCCGCCAATGGCAGGTCCAGGGTTGTTTGGAGGTGAAGGATGCTTGCACCTCCAACAAACCGTAAACCAGGTGAACAACCAGAGGGTACTGCAAGAGCAGTTTGAGGTGCTCCGCAGGGAGCGTGTTCGAGGAGCGCCCCCTGTCTTCCACCCTCAGCAGGCTAGAGGTGGTGGTGGCCTTGTCAGAGGCCAACCACCTATGCAGTGTCGGCCACGGCAATGCCAGCATAAGCCAGCTAGGGGGGGAGTGCAGGCTCCTCCAGCGCAACCCGCCAGACAGGCCGCGTACCGAGGTGCGCGTGGCGCTTGTAGAGGAGCGTGTGGTTCTGATCATGGGAGCCGAACCTGATGGGTCGGCTCTCACAAAGACCACACCAGTGCTGCTAGGACAGCCACCATAGACAGGGCTTCTCTTGCACTTCTTGGGTCCACCTCAATCCTTCGGTGCACCCGTGGGAGGCCGCCTGGCTGCAAGAGTGGGGGTGGATTACTCAGGACTGCTTAGCCTTGCGATGGCTTTCAGTCGGTTACCATCCCGACTGGATTTCAAATCAGCCATCGCGCCTGTCTCTGGTTCCGATCTGGATTGAAAATCCAAGTGATCCAGATCAACGGTTGTGTATAGAGGAAGAAATTCAATCCCTCATACTAAAACACGCTATTCAACCTGCACAAAAATATCCAGGTTATTATTCAGCCAGGTTCCTAGTGACGAAAAGCACTGGAGGGTGGAGACCAATTCTCAACCTCAAACCTCTCAACAGGTTTATCCTCACACCAAGTTTCAAAATGGAACCTGTAAGAACGGTGTTAGCAGGATTGAGGAAGGGAATGTGGACAGCATCAATAGATCTAAAAGATGCCTATTTTCACATTCCCATTGTGAAGAGCTTCCGTCTGTTCCTGAAATTTGCATTTTAGGGCCGCCAATGGGAATTTAGGGTTCACCCATTTGGTATATCGACGGCTCCTCGGGTCTTCACTGAAGTGGTCCAAGCTATGATGTCATACCTCCGCAGGAGACACATAGCAATCCACATGTACATAGACGACTGGTTGTTAAAAGCACACACTCAAAAAAGTCTATCAGCAAATCTGGAGATAGTTTTGAAAACTTACAGATCTAGGCTGGATAATCAACTTTCAAAAGTCAGACCTGACTCCATCCCAGAAGTTTGTTTACCTTGGCATGTTCTTCGATCTAGCGATAGGATATGTTTACCCATCTCAAGAGAGAGTAGAAATACTCATCTCAGTCATACAGTCAGTGTGCAACAGTCGTCATGTCCTGACACGGGTTTATTTGATAATGTTGGGGTTGATAGTTTCTTTGGAACCAGTTATTCCACAGGCAGCCTTGTGCTGGCGGCCGATCCAGTTATTTGTCATGACACAGTGGACCCAGAGTACGGGTTTGCTGGACTCAAAGCTGTCAGTGTTGGAACGTCTTATTCACCACCTTCAATGGTGGATGAATGGAGAAAATCTCCTGGCGGGGGTGACGTTGTCACCTCCCCACCCTCAGTTAACGATGTACACAAATGCATAAATGGAGGGATAGGGAGCTTGCCTGGAAGAAAACAGTATCAGAGCTTTGGAATCTGGATCAGTCAAAAGAACATATCAATCTGCTGGAAATGCGAGCAGTAGTCTTAACCATTGAACACTTCCTACAGAAGGTCACGGGCAAGAGTGTTCTGGTTCGATCAGACAATACAACACTAGTGACTTACATAAACCACCAGGGCGGAATGAAGTCGCCTAGCCTGTATGATGACATGGAAACTGCTTTGCTGGTGCCTAGATCATGGAATTTACCTGAAAGCAGTTAATATTCCGGGAAGGCTAAATCTATTAGCAGACTCATTGAGCCGAAGAATGAGCATGCTTCCCACGGAATGGCAACTAAATCATTGTGTGGCGGATCACCTGTTCAACCACTGGGGCAAGGCCAACATAGATTTATTCGCAACGAACAAGAATGCGAAGATGACGACGTACGTCTCTCCGATTCCAGATCCGAGCGCTATCGCAATAGATGCATTAGCTATCAGCTGCGAGGGAATGTATGCATACGCATTCCCACCAGGAATCCTGATTCCAAAAGTTCTCCAGAAAATCAGGCAGCAGGAATGCCAAGTGCTTCTGATCGGTCCAAATTGGCCAGTCCGATCATGGTATATGGATCTGCTGGACGTTCTGGTCTGCAATCCTGTTCCTCTGCCTCTGATGGACAACATAATCTTCCAGGGCAAGGCCTTGCACAACAACCCGTCAATGTTCCAATTGACTGCGTGGATGTTGTCAAGGAATCAGTAGTTAAGAAGGATTTTTCTGAGCAAGCAGCCATGTTTATGGCAAAAGCCAGAAGGGGGTCAACCTCCAAAGCATATAATTATAAAATGAACAGATCTGCTGAATGGTGCTCAAAAAGATGTATTAATCCAATGGAAGTATCTATTCAGGTAGTAGCCGATTTCCTCTGTCACCTTTTTGATGCCTATAGCCTCAAGCCTAACTCTATTGCTGGCTACAAGTCAGCTTTTATGTCAGTTTACCCATTGCTTGGCTAATAGGGGAAGTGATGAAGTATGTAATCTAAATACTTTAATCAAAGGCATGGGTAATCTAAGACCAAGGAATCCTCCAGTGATTCCGTCTTGGAGTTTATCGTTAGTACTTCAAGTATTAGCAGATAAACCCTTTGAACCACTAAGCTCCATTTCCATGAAAATGTTGACGCTTAAAACAGTTTTTCTGATTGCTGCAGTTTCAGCCAGACGAAGAAGTGAAATACATGCTTTGTCAGCAGAGCCAGACCGATTTGTGGTTACAGGGGAGGGCCTTAGGCTTCTACCTAGAGTTAACTGCGAAAAAGCAGTCTAAAATATCTTGGTCAGCCTATAGTTTTACCCGCTTTGACTAGGTTTGATCCTAATTCAAGGGCTTGGTGTCCAGTCCATGCATTAACATGTTATAAACAACGTACACAGGAATGGCGGACGGACCCTAGTGCTTTATGGCTATCTTACATTGAACCCCATGGGAGCGCTTCTAAAGATACCATTTCTAGGTGGATTGTGGAATGCATCCAGCATTGCCACAAAGCCGCCACGGGAAAACAAGTTGACATGGCCAAGGCTCAGTGTCCGTGACGTAGTGACATCCACGGCTCTGTTTAACGGAGTGCCGGTGGATGACATTATGTCAGTAGCACAATGACATTGTGAGTCTAGTTTTACAGATCATTACCTCCGTGACACATCGAATCCACTTGCCTTATCGATTTTACCTAAACGTTAAATCTGTATATATTTGTAAATATTGTATATATGGCCGTTGACTCACACACAGTGCAATTTCCGCTTTTCCGTACTGTACCTATCATCGCCAGCAGTGATTAAAGGGAATCTCGTCAAAATAGGTTAGTCCTATATTTGGTGATGGTTATTTTTTGTCACGTTTTTTATTACTTACTAAAATGGTGATGATTTTGTGTTCTTTGTGGTTCCATATGAGAGTATACAAAATGAAGCTTTCGTCCGATGTCTTATAGTACTTTAGCACGAGTACATAGAGCGCGTATAGGACATTGAGGTCATCACTCCCTCTTTAAAAGGGTGGGGGTAGGGGGAGCGGATGTTAAACAGTCATTACTCTCAACATCGTTTGTGTTATCCGATGTCCAAATTATTTCCTGATTGTGTTTACATATGCAATTTCAGATGTTTGTTGTGCTCCAAAAGCAAGAGCTTTCTCTTCCAGGGATGAGCCGGTCTTCTGACCTTCGCCTCCCTCCCGCCGAATTCTCTTAAGAATTCTGGCTATATCATAGAGTATCAGGGTGGTAAGTATACTCTTGATGTGAAATAAACGAAATCACAGATTTTTATTTTTTTTTCACGAGAGAGTTGATACTTAGCACCCTGATACAATCCCGGCTTCTCCGCCCCACAGAGGCTCTGTCTATCTGCGTTTTATGTTGCAATTATGTCAGCCAATATTTTGGAATGGAATGAGTCAGCCCCGTGAATGTGCGAGTTTGGGCTGCGCATCCGATGGACTGTCAGTTGTGTAACCTGCCCAGTGGGGGCGGTTTCTTTTTAATTTTGAGTATTATTGAAGCTAGGTCGATATTTAGGAAATATCATAGAGTATCAGGGTGGTAAATATCAACTCTCTCATGAAAAAAGAAATCTGATGATTTCGTTTAATCAGTGTACTGGTGAGGCACAAGAAGGTAGGCTTACATTAATTGGTGTACTGACGAGGCACATGAAGGGAGGCTTACATTAATCAGTGTACTGGCGAGGCACAAGAAGGTAGGCTTACATTTATCAGTGTACTGGCGAGGCACAAGAAGGTAGGCTTACATTAATCAGTGTACTGGCGAGGCACAAGAAGGTAGGCGTAGCTTAATCAGTGTACTGGCGAGGCACAAGAAGGTAGGCTTCTGAGTTCTGACAAGTAAACCTTAACACTCTGATATCAATATTCTATCTTTTACCATGTCCAGGGCAATTTGACTGGTGTACATTTTTCAACGTATTTGTTGGATGATGTTGCTGTCTAAGAACAGCAACATCTTCCACCAAATTTGTTGAATAATGAACACCAGTTCTTCTTTAAATTTACTTTTAAAATTTAAAATTTTAACAGCAGTGTTAAGGATTAATTTAGCCCTCACCAAGAGGTAACAACAACGTGTCTATTTATGCCAGTATTCCTGGTATTACGGTATTTGGCATTGACTGGGAATTAAACCCACAACCGGCAGAAACACCAAGCATCATAGCCCACAAACGCTTCCCGCACACAGGACAAAATCTACTACCTGGATATAGCCAGTTATAATTACAGTCAGAATCAGCCACCACAGAATTCCATAGTGTGTCAGAAACAGACATCCTGAAAGCTTCACCGGCAAAGTGGAATTTTTGTCCTGAGGCGGTGTGGTGGAAGCGTTTGTGCGCTATGATGCTTGGCCCTTCTGCCGGTTGTGGGTTCGATTCACTGTGAATAACAAATTGTTTGTGATGTAAGGAATACACACTAGAGTATATCAAAATATTCAACAGTTTTCCTATTTTGCCTTGATAACTGTTAGGCAAACATACCATTGCAAGTTCAATTCCATGAATTTTTTCTATTTTCAGTGACCATGGCTCGTGCAATAGAACTACAACACAAGTCAAGTTTGATAGCAGCACTCGCCTATGAGACAGGCCAGTTGTTCAAACGTGCAGGTAACAGAATGATATGTAACCCTTTAACACTCAAATTTGTTCAAGAAAATTTCAGTTTTCTCAAAGAAAATGTCCATTTGCAGACTAAGAGAAGACTATTTTTTAAATCGGTTATCGAGCCAGTCATTTCAGTGGTAAATTTTCAAAAACAGTTCTCTTGGTCTGCAAATGGACATTTCTCAAGACCACTACAGAAGCCATTTTAGCTGATATGAGGGTTAAAGGGTTAATATATTTGAAATAGGAGATTGTGTTTGATTACCTTTAGCGCATCATTACTTGACCGATTTCAACTGAATTTAACTCGTAGAATCTAATGGTGATAAGCATGAGTACTTCCATTCAAATTTTGATTAGTCAATTTGTTTGTCAGCCATCTTGTTTAGAAAAATGCAAGAATTCCCATAGAAAATGTATTGTCAGGAACCAATAGTATGCTATTGCTTTGTTGTTGCTAATAGCTAATGTTCTACTGAACAGATACTAACAAATTGTCGCAGACCAGTTGCCCATAACCCTTTAACCCTCGAATTCGTTCAAGAAAATCTAAATTTTCTCATAGAAAATGTCCATTTGTAGACCAAAAGAAGACTATTTTTTTTAAATTTACCACTGAAATGGCTGGCTCGGTTATCGGTTATGGGCATTTTTCAAGACCACTGCAGAAGCCATTTTTGGCTGATATGAGTGTTAAATGGTTAATGGCTTGAAGCGTCATCATGATTTTTTGGTGGGGTGGGGTGTGTCAAAGGTCAAGGCATTGAGAACATTTAGATTTAGGACAATAACTCAAGAGATCCTTACAGTCTTGTCATGGAGGTTACCCTTGCTATCCTGAGGTTACTCTTCCTGTCCTGAGGTTACTCTTCCTGTCCTGAGGTTACTCTTGCTATCTTGAGTTTATTCTTGCTATCCTGAGGTTACTCCTGCTATCCTGATGTTAGTCTTGCTATCCTGAGTTTATTCTTGCTATCCTGATGTTATTCTTGCTATCCTGAGGTTACTCTTGCTGTCCTGAGGTTACTCTTGCTATCCTGATGTTATTCTTGCTATCCTGATGTTATTCTTGCTATCCTGATGTTACTCTTGCTGTCCTGAGGTTACTCTTGCTATCCTGATGTTATTCTTGCTGTCCTGATGTTATTCTTGCTATCCTGAGGTTACTCTTGCTGTCCTGAGGTTACTCTTGCTATTCTGATGTTATTCTTGCTATCCTGATGTTATTCTTGCTATCCTGATGTTACTCTTGCTGTCCTGGGGTTACTCTTGCTATCCTGATGTTATTCTTGCTATCCTGAGGTTACTCTTGCTGTCCTGAGGTTACTCTTGCGATCCTGATGTTATTCTTGCTATCCTGATGTTACTCTTGCTGTCCTGGGGTTACTCTTGCTATCCTGATGTTATTCTTGCTATTCTGATGTTATTCTTGCTATCCGATGTTATTCTTGCTATCCTGATGTTACTCTTGCTGTCCTGGGGTTACTCTTGCTATCCTGATGTTATTCTTGCTATCCTGAGGTTACTCTTGCTGTCCTGAGGTTACTCTTGCGATCCTGATGTTATTCTTGCTATCCTGATGTTATTCTTGCTATCCTGATGTTATTCCTTGCTGTCCTGATGTTATTCTTGCTATCCTGATGTTATTCTTCCTATCCTGATGTTATTCTTGCTACCCTGATGTTACTCTTGCTATCCTGAGGTTACTCCTGCTATCCTGATGTTATTCTTGCTATCCTGAGTTTATTCTTGCTATCCTGAGGTTACTCTTGCGATCCTGATGTTATTCTTGCTATCCTGATGTTATTCTTGCTATCCTGAGGTTACTCTTGCTGTCCTGAGGTTACTCTTGCTATCCTGATGTTATTCTTGCTATCCTGATGTTACTCTTGCTGTCCTGAGGTTACTCTTGCTATCCTGATGTTATTCTTGCTGTCCTGAGGTTACCCTTACTATCATGATGTTACTCTTGCTGTCCTGATGTTATTCTTGCTATCCTGATGTTACTCTTGCTGTCCTGATGTTACTCTTGCTGTCCTGGGGTTTCTCTTGCTATTCTGATGTTATTCTTGCTATCCTAATGTTATTCTTGCTATCCTGATGTTATTCTTGCTATCCTGATGTTATTCTTGCAATCCTGATGTTATTCTTGCTATCCTGATGTTATTCTTGCAATCCTGATGTTATTCTTGCTATCCTGATGTTATTCTTGCAATCCTGATGTTATTCTTGCAATCCTGATGTTATTCTTGCTATCCTGATGTTATTCTTGCTATCCTGATGTTATTCTTGCTATCCTGATGTTATTCTTGCTATCCTGATGTTATTCTTGCAATCCTGATGTTATTCTTGCAATCCTGATGTTATTCTTGCTATCCTGATGTTATTCTTGCTATCCTGATGTTATTCTTGCTATCCTGATGATATTCCTGCTATCCTGATGTTATTCTTGCAATCCTGATGTTATTCTTGCAATCCTGATGTTATTCTTGCAATCCTGATGTTATTCTTGCTATCCTGATGTTACTCTTGCTATCCTGAGGTTACTCCTGCTATCCTGATGTTATTCTTGCTATCCTGATGTTATTCTTGCAATCCTGATGTTATTCTTGCAATCCTGATGTTATTCTTGCAATCCTGATGTTATTCTTGCTATCCTGATGTTATTCTTGCAATCCTGATGTTATTCTTGCTATCCTGATGTTATTCTTGCAATCCTGATGTTATTCTTACTGTCCTGAAGTTACTCTTGCTATCCTGAGATTACTCTTGCTATCCTGATGTTATTCTTTTTGCTGTCCTGATGTTATTCTTGCTGTCCTGAGGTTACTCTTGCTATCCTGAGGTTACTCTTGCTATCCTGATGTTATTCTTGCTGTCCTGAGGTTACCCTTACTATCCTGATGTTACTCTTGCTGTCCTGATGTTATTCTTGCTATCCTGATGTTACTCTTGCTGTCCTGAGGTTACTCTTGCTGTCCTGGGGTTTCTCTTGCTATTCTGATGTTATTCTTACTATCCTAATGTTATTCTTGCTATCCTGATGTTATTCTTGCTATCCTGATGTTATTCTTGCTATCCTGACTGTCCTCTTGCTGTCCTGCGGTTACCCTTGCTGTCCGGAGGTTACTTTTGCTGCCCTGAGGTTACCTTGCTGTCCTGATGTTACTCTTTCTGTCCTGATGTTACTCTTGCGGTCCTGAGGTTATCCTTGCTGTCCTGAGGTTACCCTTGCTGTCTTGAGGTTACGCTTGCTGTCCTGGGGTTACCCTGGCTGCTCTGAGGTTACTCTGGCTGTCCTGAGGTTACCCTTGCTGCCATGAGGTTACCCTTGTTATCCTGAGGTAACTTTTGCTGTTCTGAGGTTACCCTTGTTATCCTGAGGTTACCCTTGCTGTCCTGAGGGTACGCTTCCTGTCCTGAGGTTACCCTTGCTGTCCTGGGGTTACTTTTGCTGCCCTGAGGTTACCCTTGCTGTCCTGAGGTTACTCTTGCTATCCTGATGTTACTCTTGCTGTCCTGAGGTTACCCTTGCTGTCCTGATGTTACCCTTGCAGTCCTGAGGTTACGCTTGCTGTCCTGAGGTTACTCTTACTGCCTTGAGGTTACCCTTGCTGTCCTGAATTTACCCTTGCTGTCCTGAGGGTTACCCTTGCTGTCCAGAGGTTACTCTTGCTATCCTAATGTTTCTCTTGCTGTCCTGAGGTTACCCTTGCTGTCATGAGGTTACTCTTGCTATCCTGAGGTTACTGTTGCTGTCCTGAGGTTACCCTGGGTATCCTGAGGTTACTCTTCCTGTCCTGATGTTACTCTTGCTATCCTGAGGTTACTCTTGCTATCCTAAGGTTACCCTTGCTATCCTGAGGTTACCCTTGCTGTCCTGAGGTTACCCTTGCTGTCATCACAATCAATTACAGCATTAGTGAGCTGACATCACAATCAATTATGTCACTAGTGAGCTGATGTCACAATACATTATGTTACTAGTCAGCTGACATCACAATCAATTACATCACTGGTGAGCTGACGTCACAATCAATGATGTCACTAGTGAGCTGACATCACAATCAATTACATCACTGGGGAGCTCGCATCACAATCAATTATGTCACTATTTAGCTGGTGTCACAATCAATTATGTCACTAGTGAGCTGACATCACAATCAATTATGTCACTAGTGAGCTGACGTCATAATCAATTATGTCACTAGTGAGCTAAAGTCCCAATCAATTATGTCACTAGTGAGCTGACGTCACAATCAATTATGTCACTAGTGAGCTGACCTCACAATCAATTATGTCACTAGTAAGCTGATGTCACAATCAATTATGTCACTAGTCAGCTGACATCAATCAATTATGTCACTAGTGAGCTGACATCACAATCAATTATGTCACTAGTGAGCTGATGTCACAATCAAATGCATAATGAATGATGGATCTAGGTCTGTCATGAACATTACTGTTTCTATCTTAGCACCATTTGGTATCACAGATGTAGGTACAGGAATGAGCATGACAAACCTGTATTAGCTGTAATTCATGTGATTTGGGTTTTGCAGATGATGCTTTGGCAAGCTTAGATGCAAAGACGGTGGCAAAATGGAGAGGCTACCTGCTATTCAAGTCTGAATTCTATATGTCATATGTAAGCATGAACTTCATTGTATGTTCATCACCTGCTGTAGTCTGTTAACACAGCTATTAGGTCTATATGTTGGACATATTTTATACTTTCAACTTTCAACTAGAAAAATCAATTTGCTAATAACGTCATCGAATCTTGCCTTATTAAATACAAGGTCGTAATATATTTACCAATTCTTTAAAAAGAGCAAGGACAATCATATTTTTAACTAAAAAGCTGATAGGATACGTATGGTCTGGCAGCATTACCGGTGGTGGTGACCCATCTTTGTTGTCTTTGGTGCATGGTCTGGCAGCATTACCGGTGGTGGTGACCCATCTGTGTTATCTTTGGTGCATGGTCTGGCAGCATTACCAGTGGTGGTGACCAATCTTTGTTATGGCTTGTGCATGGTCTGGCAGCATTAGCGGTGATGGTGACAAATCTTTGTTGTGGGGTGTGCATGGTCCTGCAGCATCAGTGGTGGTGGTGATTAATCCTTGTTATCTTTGGTGCATGGTCTGGCACCATCAGTGGTGGTGGTGATTAATCCTTGTTATCTTTGGTGCATGGTCTGGCAGCATCAGTGGTGGTGGTGATTAATCCTTGTTATCTTTGGTGCATGGTCTGGCACCATCAGTGGTGGTGGTGATTAATCTTTGTTATCTTTGGTGCATGGTTTGGCAGCATCAGTGGTGGCAGTGATTAATCTTTGTTATCTTTGGTGCATGGTCTGGCAGCATTAGCGGTGGCAGTGATTAATCTTTATCTTTGGTGCATGGTCTGGCAGCATCAGTGGTGGTGGTGATTAATCTTTGTTATCTTTGGTGCATGGTCTGGCAGCATCAGTGGTGGTGGTGGTGATTAATCTTTGTTATCTTTGGTGCATGGTCTGGCAGCATCAGTGGTGGCAGTGATTAATCTTTGTTATCTTTGGTGCATGGTCTGGCAGCATCAGTGGTGGTGGTGATTAATCCTTGTTATCTTTGGTGCATGGTCTGGTAGCATCAGTGGTGGTGGTGATTAATCTTTGTTATCTTTGGTGAATGGTCTGGCAGCATCAGTGGTGGTGGTGATTAATCTTTGTTATCTTTGGTGCATGGTCTGGCAGCATCAGTGGTGGTGGTGATTAATCCTTGTTATCTTTGGTGCATGGTCTGGCAGCATCAGTGGTGGTGGTGATTAATCTTTGTTATCTTTGGTGAATGGTCTGGCAGCATCAGTGGTGGCAGTGATTAATCTTTGTTATCTTTGGTGCAATGTGTGGCAGCATTAGAGGTGGCAGTGATTAATCTTTGTTATCTTTGGTGCATGGTCTGGCAGCATCGGGGGGTGGTGGTGATTAATCATTGTTATCTTTGGTGCATGGTCTGGCAGCATCAGTGGTGGCAGTGATTAATCTTTGTTAACTTTGGTGCATGGTCTGGCAGCATCAGTGGTGGTGGTGATTAATCCTTGTTATCTTTGGTGCATGGTTTGGCAGCATCAGTGGTGGCAGTGATTAATCCTTGTTATCTTTGGTGCATGGTCTGGCAGCATTAGTGGTGGTGGTGATTAATCCTTGTTATCTTTGGTGCATGGTTTGGCAGCATCAGTGGTGGCAGTGATTAATCCTTGTTATCTTTGGTGCATGGTCTGGCAGCATCAGTGGTGGTGGTGATTAATCTTTGTTATCTTTGGTGCATCGTCTGGCAGCATCAGTGGTGGTGGTGATTAATCTTTGTTATCTTTGGTGCATGGTGTGGCAGCATCAGTGGTGGTGGTGATTAATATTTGTTATCTTTGGTGCATGGTCTGGCAGCATCAGTGATGGTGGTGATTAATCTTTGTTATCTTTGGTGCATGGTCTGGCAGCATCAGTGGTGGCAGTGATTAATCTTTGTTATCTTTGGTGCATCGTCTGGCAGCATCAGTGGTGGTGGTGATTAATCTTTGTTATCTTTGGTGCATGGTGTGGCAGCATCAGTGGTGGTGGTGATTAATATTTGTTATCTTTGGTGCATGGTCTGGCAGCATCAGTGATGGTGGTGATTAATCTTTGTTATCTTTGGTGCATGGTGTGGCAGCATCAGTGGTGGTGGTGATTAATATTTGTTATCTTTGGTGCATGGTCTGGCAGCATCAGTGATGGTGGTGATTAATCTTTGTTATCTTTGGTGCATGGTCTGGCAGCATCAGTGGTGGCAGTGATTAATCTTTGTTATCTTTGGTGCATGGTCTGGCAGCATTAGAGGTGGTGGTGATTAATCCTTGTTATCTTTGGTGCATGGTCTGGCAGCATCAGTGGTGGTGGTGACCAATCTTTGTTATGGGTTGTGCATGGTCTGGTAGCATTAGTGGTGGTGGTGACCAATCTTTGTTATATTTGGTGCCTGGTTTGGCAGCATCAGTAGTGGTGGTGGTGACCAATCTTTGTTATGGTTTGTGCATGGTCTGGCAGCATTAGCGGTGGTGGTGACCAATCTTTGTTATGGGTTGTGCATGGTCTGGTAGCATTAGTGGTGGTGTTGACCAATCTTTGTTATATTTGGTGCATGGTCTGGCAGCATCAGTGGTGGTGGTGATTAATCTTTGTTATCTTTGGTGCATGGTCTGGCAGCATCAGTTGTGGTGGTGATTAATCCTTGTTATCTTTGGTGCATGGTCTGGCAGCATCAGTTGTGGTGGTGATTAATCCTTGTTATCTTTGGTGCATGGTCTGGCAGCATCAGTGGTGGTGGTGATTAATCTTTGTTATCTTTGGTGCATGGTTTGGCGGCATCAGTGGTGGCAGTGATTAATCTTTGTTATCTTTTGTGCATGGTCTGGCAGCATCAGTTGTGGCAGTGATTAATCTTTGTTATCTTTGGTGCATGGTCTGGCAGCATAAGTGGTGGCGGTGATTAATCTTTGTTATGGTTTGTGCATGGTCTGGCAGCATTAGCGGTGGTGGTGACCAATCTTTGTTATGGGTTGTGTATGGTCTGGTAGCATTAGTGGTGGTGGTGACCAATCTTTGTTATATTTGGTGCCTGGTTTGGCAGCATCAGTGGTGGCAGTGATTAATCTTTGTTATCTTTGGTGCATGGTCTGGCAGCATCAGTGGTGGTGGTGATTAATCCATGTTATCTTTGGTGCATGGTCTGGCAGCATCAGTGGTGGTGGTGATTAATCCTTGTTATCTTTGGTGCATGGTCTGGCAGCATCAGTGGTGGTGGTGATTAATCCTTGTTATCTTTGGTGCATGGTCTGGCAGCATCAGTGGTGGTGGTGATTAATCTTTGTTATCTTTGGTGAATGGTCTGGCAGCATCAGTGGTGGCAGTGATTAATCTTTGTTATCTTTGGTGCATGGTGTGGCAGCATCAGTGGTGGTGGTGATTAATATTTGTTATCTTTGGTGCATGGTCTGGCAGCATCAGTGATGGTGGTGATTAATCTTTGTTATCTTTGGTGCATGGTCTGGCAGCATCAGTGGTGGCAGTGATTAATCTTTGTTATCTTTGGTGCATCGTCTGGCAGCATCAGTGGTGGTGGTGATTAATCTTTGTTATCTTTGGTGCATGGTGTGGCAGCATCAGTGGTGGTGGTGATTAATATTTGTTATCTTTGGTGCATGGTCTGGCAGCATCAGTGATGGTGGTGATTAATCTTTGTTATCTTTGGTGCATGGTGTGGCAGCATCAGTGGTGGTGGTGATTAATATTTGTTATCTTTGGTGCATGGTCTGGCAGCATCAGTGATGGTGGTGATTAATCTTTGTTATCTTTGGTGCATGGTCTGGCAGCATCAGTGGTGGCAGTGATTAATCTTTGTTATCTTTGGTGCATGGTCTGGCAGCATTAGAGGTGGTGGTGATTAATCCTTGTTATCTTTGGTGCATGGTCTGGCAGCATCAGTGGTGGTGGTGACCAATCTTTGTTATGGGTTGTGCATGGTCTGGTAGCATTAGTGGTGGTGGTGACCAATCTTTGTTATATTTGGTGCCTGGTTTGGCAGCATCAGTAGTGGTGGTGGTGACCAATCTTTGTTATGGTTTGTGCATGGTCTGGCAGCATTAGCGGTGGTGGTGACCAATCTTTGTTATGGGTTGTGCATGGTCTGGTAGCATTAGTGGTGGTGTTGACCAATCTTTGTTATATTTGGTGCATGGTCTGGCAGCATCAGTGGTGGTGGTGATTAATCTTTGTTATCTTTGGTGCATGGTCTGGCAGCATCAGTTGTGGTGGTGATTAATCCTTGTTATCTTTGGTGCATGGTCTGGCAGCATCAGTTGTGGTGGTGATTAATCCTTGTTATCTTTGGTGCATGGTCTGGCAGCATCAGTGGTGGTGGTGATTAATCTTTGTTATCTTTGGTGCATGGTTTGGCGGCATCAGTGGTGGCAGTGATTAATCTTTGTTATCTTTTGTGCATGGTCTGGCAGCATCAGTTGTGGCAGTGATTAATCTTTGTTATCTTTGGTGCATGGTCTGGCAGCATAAGTGGTGGCGGTGATTAATCTTTGTTATGGTTTGTGCATGGTCTGGCAGCATTAGCGGTGGTGGTGACCAATCTTTGTTATGGGTTGTGTATGGTCTGGTAGCATTAGTGGTGGTGGTGACCAATCTTTGTTATATTTGGTGCCTGGTTTGGCAGCATCAGTGGTGGCAGTGATTAATCTTTGTTATCTTTGGTGCATGGTCTGGCAGCATCAGTGGTGGTGGTGATTAATCCATGTTATCTTTGGTGCATGGTCTGGCAGCATCAGTGGTGGTGGTGATTAATCCTTGTTATCTTTGGTGCATGGTCTGGCAGCATCAGTGGTGGTGGTGATTAATCCTTGTTATCTTTGGTGCATGGTCTGGCAGCATCAGTGGTGGTGGTGATTAATCTTTGTTATCTTTGGTGAATGGTCTGGCAGCATCAGTGGTGGCAGTGATTAATCTTTGTTATCTTTGGTGCATGGTCTGGCAGCATTAGAGGTGGTGGTGATTAATCTTTGTTATATTTGGTGCATGGTCTGGCAGCATCAGTGGTGGTGGTGATTAATCTTTGTTATATTTGGTGCATGGTCTGGCAGCATTAGCGGTGGCAGTGATTAAACTTTATCTTTTGTGCATGGTTTGGCAGCATCAGTGGTGGCAGTGATTAATCTTTGTTATCTTTGGTGCATGGTCTGGCAGCATCAGTGGTAAGGGTGACCAATCTTTGTTATTGTTTGTGTTTATCTTCATATATAAATTTACTGCTGCATCTCTAGCAAGAACAGAATGCATTCTGATTCATATCACTCTGGACTGTATTTTTTGGGTTGGAAGTTCTGTCACTTCAGGTTCAGTTTTGCGCTTAGTTGTACTTAGTGCATACGTTCAACCCTTTCACCGACAAATCCCTGAAATGGATATTCCTTAAAATATAAAACTTATTCTATTTAATATTTTAAAATTAGTTTGACTTGAAGACATAGCAATGGCTTCCATTCAAATTAATCTCAACACAGGTACCCATGATCAGATAGCTCTCTGTGCGCCATATGTGGCTGCTGGGCTTGAAGTGTCAAAGGAGCAGGGTATCAGATGTAAAGCACTTAGAGCATGCAATCACATAGTGTTCAGCGCAGTAGAAATGGACTATCTATCTATCTATCTATCTGTCTATCTATCTATCTATCTATCTATCTATCTATCTATCTATCTATCTGTCTATCTATCTATCTATCTATCTATCTATCTTCAACAGTTTTCCTGTATGGATGCTTTGAATATGAGAAAATAGGGAATTCATCGGTGAAAGGGTTAAGTTTAGCTATATTACAGGTAAAACTATCATTCCCATCCTCACAAACCCTTATATGTCATGTATATAGCCTTGTGATGGCATTTATATAAAAATAACAATACATTCATATCATTCCCATGTGTACTTTGAACATAGGGGATTTGTCATTTCAGGTTAATATATTTTTATTTAGCTAAGCTAGTACAGATACACACGAAAATATAAATCTTTGATTTTCATGTCAATAGGAACAATTTTAATAACCGTTTAACAAATAATTGAACATTTTAAACCATCCACATTCTGATGTATCCAATAATGCTTTAAAGCAAATTCATTGTTTCTGGGTAACTAATGTATCAATCCAGTTTTAGCTACACCATACCCATCCCTAGCTAATCTCTGTTCACTCTTTGCCCTTGTTGAGATGGATCAAATCATGAACTCCGTGAATCTCAATTTCCAGATAACTATACATATAAGTTGTTGAATTTTTTGAAACAAATTTGACTGAGTGCTGTTGCTGCCTATGGCAGCAACAATGCCCAGTCAAATTAGTATCAAGACATTCAACAGAATGTTTATTAAATAGTAAAGACATACAATTCGTACAACTTTACAAATTATTAAGTGTTTATGATGGATGTAATTACGTCATTCATAACGTAATTGATTGGATTCATCAATTCTAATATCTAGTCATGCTTAACAAAATAGTTGTAATAGTAAAGCCTGCATACATACATGTTCTAGTATAGGTGCTCTATTTGTTCAAGTATATTTGCCAGTGCTTATCCCATGTTTCAGTGACCTTAAATGGCTGACAGTATTTCACTACCCCTTAGACTGGATGTCTCTCTGTTATATGGACCTATCAGTTTGACGACAGCTACCCATTTATACTCCTGAGTGGGGAGAGTCCGTGAAGAGATAGATTCCAAAATTGTTTCCATGCAATAATGCTTTGTAGCTTTGACGAGTTGATTCTAAATCAAGTTGCTGATGCATATGTTATTGTACGGCCTATCAAGTTTGATCTGGTTGCATGTAAGGGTTTATTTTTCTTATCAGGCTTACAGTTACCATGGTAATATGTTATTAGCGGAGGACAAATGTGGAGAGGCGATTAAATGTTTACAGGAGAGTGTAAAAAGTGAGTGTCATTGAATCAATATATCTCAAATAAATATCACCATGGTTACAGGAGAACGTAAAAAGTCAGTGTCAATCAATGTTTTCACATCATGAGAACATAGTTACCTCCCTAACACCCTTGATATACTAGTATATCGGCTCTAAATTCAATAATATTCACAATTATAAAAAGTTAGGTGCCCCTAATGGGCAGGGGGATGTACACAGCCAGGCACATGACAGACCCCACCTACTGCGCATGCGCATACTGGTACTTCCGTTTTCTAATATATTGGCTGGCAATCAACATTGGGAAAACATTCCAAGCACTCTTTTGAGAATTTTCAATCTATTTTATCACCATTTTTCATAATGGCTGATACAAAATCATCAGAGGAGTCCTCCTCATCATCCGTTAAGGTGATATTGTTCCATATATTAATTAAGACTTGTAACTTTTATATGTTACCGGTTTTCGTTCGTGGCCGACTTGGCGTTACCATGTTTTTAGGCACTGGGAATCCTTGTTAAATTCTCCCAGCGCCTAGGGCTACTAATCCCTTGTGTCTTTGTGTCCACAGGATCGTCTATGAGTGATGTGAGCTCACATCCCTTTTTCTGACTTATCATTATAATATGTCTACGGGTCGGAGATATAGCACGAGTATATATCTCCCTCCTTTTGTTCCATCCCCTTCATCAGTCTCTGCAAAAAGAAGAGTCGGCGGATGGATGGACATGTTTTTCTGCACAAAAGGATGATTTGCCTGTGCCCAGGATAAGGGAGTTTATTAGTTATGGCACCTAATTATTTGAAAATATTTAACATTTTTGCTGCCAGCTTTATTGCACTGTACTCTCTCTTGTGTGTGCATGGGTTCTTGGATATATAATTTAATATTATATTATTCTTGAGTAATGAATGTATGTATGCAGTCACTAGGTATTTCTTGCATTCATTTCTGACATCTCCTTGAAGGAGCTGTTGCATTGAGGTTTGATGTCATAATCAACCAGATTTTTTTCTCTTCCTTGATGTTGTAGTAACTTAGCTACATATAAAAGGTTACTCACCCCAACAGAGGTCTCGAATCGGCCCATGGAACCGGCGGCAGATATGCGCGGTTCAAGTTCCAAGGTACGACTGCCGGGCATCCGTAGAAACGGCGGGAATCAGCTAGCCCGGCAGCCGCGAAACGCGAACTCCGGTATTGCGGGATACCGCCAGCACCACACTATTCCCCATTTTAAAAATATGAACTGCGAGCTCAGACAACGTTAAAAAAAAAATTTTAATTTGTCTTCTAAATTTAACAATAAATGAAATCAGACTATGTTCCTCTATTGTATTTAACACATACATATAGGCATTGATGCTCAGCTGTTAATGGTAGAATTAGAATCAACCACACGTACAAAAAAGAATTTGACCATAATAGGTGTCGAACCATCCAGAAAGAATGAGCAGCTAATGATAAAATCATTACAGATTTTAAAATAGCATAGCATCCTAACTAAAATTAAGGACAGTGGTTTTCCACCACAGCAGAAAACCGACAGAATTGACGGAATTGCCAAATTGATAAAGAAGTAATAAAAATAATCTCACATGAATTTATGTGTTATCTGAAATTAACATATGTGAGATTCGAGGAAAACCTATGAATATTGCATATTTTTAATTTTAGTGAACATTTTTAACCGTAACATTTATGATATACCTCTTATATAATTGAACGGATCTGAATCCACAAATTTAGGAAATCCGGAAAACCACTATCCCTATCACAATAAAGATATCTGAATGAAGCTAAACCAGAACGGATAATACAGCAGAAGAAAGAAACATATGAATTTGCACTATGACTAACGCGTCAATTACTTCGCGCATTATGAAGTGGTAAGCGTAAGAAATGCATCTGCACGATTTATGCAGTCTTTGCTAAATGCATATTATAAATATGCTGTCATATGCAGGACTTCTGCATTATAGAGTACTGCACATTATAAATATGCATGAGTTATGCATTATAGAGTAATAATGCATCATTGCATCATTTTAACATGTAATTCTTACACGTTTAATAAATGAAATACCTAGGTATGGCAGTATATAATATGTTGGTCTAATATAAAATATCTGAACTGACCTATGTAGAATTAATATATCTGGGCTATCCTATAAAATATCTGTGCTGACCTAATAAAACTATATATAATATATTTGAGCTACCCTATAAAATATCTGAGCTGACAAATGTAGAACTAGCATTAAACAGCTAACCTAAGCTGAATTTCACTATACATAGATGAGTTTGCATCATACCATATGATGCATATACTTATAAAAAGCGTGTACATGGTTGTTATTACACCACAAAAACATCCATTACCTTTCAATCACTACTTGCTAAATCAATTATCTGCTTTTAGCTTTCAGAATAAAATTTTTATGCCTGCATACACACCTCCCCATGCCTATTCCTATTAATATGGACCCATAACCAGGCTAATGGTTAAGTCCATCTCCAGCATAATGACAGATATAGACTGGCACCAGTCTATAATCCCTCATAGTGACGCTTGTCACTAAGCGCGCTCGCGCATGCGCACTGGAGCCAAATTAGGAAAAAGTTTCACTTTTCAATTATTCTGCAAGCAGAACAACTGCTAAAATATTCTCTAAGAGTTTTTTATGCTTTGCGCTGTGTCAGTTACAGTATTGTCTTCTATATTACCAAGGAATATGCCTAATATGAATTCAATCCTCCCTAACTTTTGTTTAGGAAGTTTATTAGTGGTTATATTGTATTTTATAGCTATGTTCATATTGTTACCGGTTTTCGTGAAAGATCGAATTCTCATTTCGTGGTAACTTAATTACTATGCCTATATCATCATCATCATTTTTAGCGTTCGACCAAAAGATACTTGAGTGGCAGATTTCTAGCTATGAACTGCCCATAAAATTATGACGTATTTATTTGAGCCCTTATCAATTTACTTCTAGTGCATTATAAGGATTTCATTTATCCCTATGCAAGTTTGTTTTCTTTTCGGTAGGGATTTTGATTGCTAATTTGAACTTTCTTGCCTTTTTTAGAAGTGCGTTTTATGTTTCTAGTCTCCTTTTTTACGATTTTCTAAGCGGTAGCTATCATTGTTACGCTTTTTTCGTTTTAGGAGTCTGGTACATTGTCAGATAGGATTTAATGTACGTCATCGATTTGTGATCGCCATCACTCAGCTGAATTTGCCGGACATGTCTGTGTGAAATGTCCTTTTTTGTACCCTCATACCGGTCGTTATGGAGGGGGAATTCTCTTCGCCAAATTCAGATGCCGTACTAGTTCTATTGCGAGATTTTCGCGTCGGTCTTGATCAAATCGCTGGACGAAAGGATATCTTCTGATTTAAGGAAACTAAGAAACAGGATGTTTCTTCCAGTTCTGACGATAGCCCGAGGACTAGCGGGCATTCCCGCAAATGGGGGAAACCGATCCCTCTAACCTATGCAGGTTAATAAGTTTCCTTAGCAAAAGTCTAGAGCGTCCAAGCTCTTGAAGGTGGGCTCGTGTAGTGCACCAGGTCAAACCCACCTAAGACTTGAGGGTGACGGGCATAACCCACAAGCAGTGGTGGCGGAGGCTGAGGCTGATGTCCATAAGGCTGGTCCTTATGATTATGCCAATTTTCAATATTCCAGTCGTCAAGAAAGAAACCCGCTAATGGGGGAAACCGTTCCCTCTAACCTCGATGCAGGTTAATAAGTTTCTTTAGCAAAGTCTAGAGTGACCAAGCTCTCGAAGGTGGGCTCGTGTAGTGCACCAGGTCAAACCCACCTAAGACTTGAGGGTGACGGGCATAACCCACAAGCAGTGGTGGCGGAGGCTGAGGCTGATGTCCATAAGGCTGGTCCTTATGATTATGCCAATTTTCAATATTCCAGTCGTCAAGAAAGAAACCCGCTAATGGGGGAAACCGTTCCCTCTAACCTCGATGCAGGTTAATAAGTTTCTTTAGCAAAGTCTAGAGTGACCAAGCTCTCGAAGGTGGGCTCGTGTAGTGCACCGGGTCAAACCCACCTAAGACTTGAGGGTGAAGGGCATAACCCACAAGCAGTGGTGGCGGAGGCTGAGGCTGACGTCCATAAGGCTGGTCCTTATGATAATGCCAATTTATACCGGTCGTCAAGGTACTTTGTAGATCGCCCATTGCCAAGAATCCTAGTCTTGCTAGTTCTTCCGGTTCCGTTGTGGTGGACTCGGTTCCTCTGGATTCGGGTTTATTTCCTTTTTTCGCTTCTTCCGCTCCGTCAGCTTCCGTTTTAATTTCTGGTTTAGCAAGACATCCGGGTCTTCAGGATCTGGTTCTTTCTTCTGTTGCGTCCGTTTCCGGTAGGACTTCCGTTAGTGTAGGACATCCGGGTCTTCAAGATCCGGTTCCTAGTTCAGTAGCGCTTCCGGAAGAATGTATATCCGGGTCTGTTGGACCCGGCATTTCATTGTTCATCTATTTCCGGTTCCAGTTTTTCAGCTTCCTCTTCCGGCAATTCTGTACATCTGGGTTGTAGGATCTTGACCAGTTTCTGGTAGTCTACTTCCGGTTTATGCATTTCCGTTTCCTTTTTTCCACATCCGGATTTCGTACAGCCAGGGATAGGGTCATTTCCAGTTTTACCCGGCATTGCATTGTTCATCTATTTCTGGTTCCGGTTTTTCAGCTTCCTCTTCCGGTAATTCTATACATCCGGGTTGTAGGATTTTGATCAGTTTCCGGTAGTATACTTCCGGTTTATGCATTTCCGTTTCCTTCTTTCCACATCCGGATTTCGTACAGCAGGGGATAGGGTCATTTCCGGTTTTTTCATGGATCTTTCTGGCTGTTCTAGGATTATCTTCCGGGTCTGTCTTCCTGTTTTGGATTTCAGGTGATAGAGAACTTCCTGGGGTTCCAGTTTTGTTCTTCAGGTCCGGTTTACATGTTCGCTTTCCTAAAATCTAGTCATCTTCTTGCCTAAGAATTAATCTTATTTCGGTATTGTTTAATATTGGGAATGTTTAATGGCTGAAAATATTCATACCAAGTCATTGCCAGTCTTGTAGGCTCTCTTGGAATTGTAGTCTATTCAGACATTTATTCGTTTATCAGTGACAATTTTCAACGTAATTAAAGACTCTTCTGACTGGTTGCCGTATGGGTTTTTTGTTGCAGATTATTTTATATGCGCATTTCATCAGCCGATAAATCAGTTTGTATTCTACTCATTATTTCAAGATACAATTTTTTCTTTCATCCAACTTTAGATGGCCAGTTGTCTTCGGGCCATGCAGCCTTTTTTCGCGCTCCTTTTACCTCTTATGTCGGCAGATTGACATATTTATTTAACCAAAGGGAGTTAATTTGTGGATGGGATAACCCTGATTCTTGCGTAAATCGTAGTCTAATTTTGTCAGTCGCTGAAAAGAATTAGGTTCAGTAAAGGTTTCATAGGGATCATTATGAGAACAGGATTAATGTCTACAAGAACAATATTCGATTAGAATAGATAATCAATCGGATAAGGGGCAGGAAGGAGGAATATAAGCCAAATTCTTCTTCTGCGTTGACATAGTTTCGGTGAGTTCGTTTTGTTTTCATTTTTTCCAGATTTTTGGTTGTTTTCCATTTTCTAGCGTAATTTTTGCTCAATTTTGACTGGGTTGCTGCAGGCCTTCGGATGGTGGTTTCGGGGGGCGGGGACTCGGGATTTGCTGGGTATTTTGGGGGCAGTTTGGCTGAGGGTTGTTGGTGAAGCCACCGGCAATTTTCAGTCAGATTATTCCCATACTATTCGGTGGGTCTTGGGTTTTTGCTCGTTGAAGTTGTTGTCTGGGGGCTGGCGGCGGACCGGTTGGAGTGGGGTGGGGGTTGCGCTGGAGGGGGGAAGAGCGGCCACCAACAATTTTCGGTCAAAATGTTTTCAAATATTTTGCAAGTCCAGAGATATTACAGTTGTAATATGTTGTCTGCAAAATTCAGTATTCACACAGTTAATATCAAGTATCAGTGTTCAATCTTTCCTTTTATTGGGATTTCTAACACAATGTCATTTGTTATTACAAAGATGAAATTATTGATTCTAAGACTATAAATATAAGAATCAATAAATATATAAAATTCTTTTAAGTTTTCTGCCTCTTGGCATAAATATCGAATTGTTTAGCATATCTAATTTATCAGCAAGCCCGAGCGCCTAGGCAACCGTTGATGTATTCAATAAAAATTTTTATTAAATCTCCTCCATTATTATACGATTTTTAAATTAGATAGTCAAATGTTTGCCATAGTTCTCTTAACAGGACCTTGTCATGCATTCTATTCATAGAATTGTGATGACGGTCATCACAAGTAAGTTTCCCTTAGTTCATCTTTTTGAGTGGTGGTTTGGGAAACCGTATTTTCTTTTCTTCATTCTATCTTGCTAAATTGTGTCACGATTTGAGGTTTTCGATTTCCAGTCGAGATTATTGCAGATCTCAGGTACATGATTTGGCTATATCTTGACTCTAAGCACTCCCATAGACATACTATGGGTTTTTGGTTTGCCACAATATCTGGTTAAATCTCTATAAATAAAATTTTCTATAATTTTTGCAGAGTCTTTAGCATTTTAATAAGCTAGGCTATACTGATATGAGCCTTTTTTGTCTCCATTCAGAGTAAGCGGTATTATTAAAATATCCATAATAAACGTGAGTTACCTCTTTAGTGAGGGCTAAGCATTAGGATATAGCCCAGAATTTTTGGTTGGAGCATCATGGCATATGTAATCTATGTGTTTTCTATGAGCAGTCCTCTTTAGCATATAGTAAGTTTGCCACTTCTTTAAGGGAGGCCCTTATCAAAAGGGCTAGATATTCTTGGATCTAGAACCCTTCTCTGTAGTCTCTTCTTCCAAAATGGTCTTCTGTTCCTTCTTATCAGAAGCTATTAGCTTTAGAGGGGTTGTTGTTTTCTATGATTGTCAAGGAGTCTAGAGAAGAGGCTCTTCTTTGGAAAGTAGATCCAGGCTTCTGTTCATTGGTTGGATTGTCTGATAGGCTTCTAAATCTCGATTCGTTCAGTCATTGCCATGGGGTTTTCTTTTATTTTTAGGAGGATTGAGGTTTAGTCTTATGGATCATCCTCTAGTGGATCTGGTCGCGGCCTCTCTGAATGCTCAGATCTTCTCTTATATGTCTCCTTTTCCGGACAGTCAAGCCCTAGCGGTGGATGCTCTGTCTCAGTACTGGACAGAAATGTTTGCCTATGCCTTCCCTCTAGCGATTTTGATTCAGTTAGTCTTGAAGAAGGTCAAGGATCAGGTTTGCAAAATTCTTCTGATAGCTCCCTTTTGGCCAAAGAGGATTTGGTTTGTAGACCTAGATTTTCTGGTAGATTTCCCTCTTCTTCCAGTATCCCAGGATCTTCTATCTTGAGTAAGAGGTCTTTGTGTGCATCCAAATCCAATAAATTTTGGTCTGTGTCTGGAGAATCTCGAGTCTGAGGTCCTCGAGAATAAGGTTTCTTCTGATCTCAGGAAATTATTGACTCTGCCAGATGGGATTCGACCCGTCGAGTTTACAAGGGTCAACTTAAAATTTTTGGTGAATGGTGTTCAGACCAAGGTTTCGTGCCCGATCCTGTTTCTATTCCCGAAGGATTAGATTTTTTATCTTATCAGTTTGATTATTTACATTTGTCAGTTATTACGGTCAGGGGGTATAGATTTTCTCTGGCATCATCCCTTCCTTGTCTTCTGTATGCCGATGTCAAGGATACTAAGACTCTTAATAGCTTTATTATAGGTCTAAGTAGTATTCGTCCTCCGATTGCTAAACCTTTACCTTCCTGGAATTTGGCTTTGGTTCTTCAAGTTTTGGCAGGTCGCCATTTTGAACCTATTTCTTCTATCGGTATTAAGTTTTTTAACTCTCAAAGCTGTTTTTTATTGTTGCTACAGCCTCTGCTAGAAGGCGTTCAGAGATTCATGCTCTTTCTGCTGAAAAGGAGAGATTTATAATTTCAGGAGACGGTTTGGTTTTATATCCCAGAAGGAATTTTTTATCTAAAACTCAATCTAACCGCTTTCCTGCTAGTCCGATCATTTTAAAATCTTTTTCGTCTTTCGCCATCCGATAAATTTTGGTGTCCTGTTAGGGTATTAAGAACCTTCAAACAGCGATCTGATTTTAAAAGAGTCGATCCATCTCATTTATAGTTTTCCTACGCGGAAGAGTTATCTAAGCCGGTCTCAAATTCTTCGATTGCCAGATGGATTTGTGAGACAATTAAGCTTTGTTATGAGATAGCCTCACCGGATCAAATTAATCTCCCTTATTAAAGCTGATGACGTTAGAAGTATGGCTACTTCTTTTGCTCTTTTTGACGGTTCGTCTTTAGATGAGGTCATGCAGGTGGCAGGATGGAAATCTGAATCCACCTTTACATCCTTTTATCTCAAAGACCAAAGTGCAGCAGCTTCCGTCTTTCGTAACATTACCATTTTTAACTAAAAAAGCCGAAGACTATATACCAAGCACGTCCCACGATTTTCGTTAGGACTCTGCATCTGTGAGAAATGGTGAGTCTTCTTTTGGTTTTTATTTATTTCTTTAAGTTCAAGTTTTCCTTATTTGCTAATGCACTATTATGTTATGTTATTAACATTTGGATAAGATTTAAATGGGGCACTGACCAAATCCACGGGTTTAGCAAGTAGTGATTGAACGGTAATGGATGTTTTTGTGGTGTAATAACAACCCCCACAGACCCCCCTTGTGGGTTGGTCTGTTGTTTTATTAACCACTATAAAAACATACTTACCGTTCAATCACTACGACCCGGCCTCAACCACCCCATGTGGTAAGATTTGAGAATTGGACTTTAATATTTAGCACTTAAATTTAGAAAAGTGAATCTGTTTCCTAGTTTGGCTGCAGTGTGCATGCGCGAGCGCGCTTAGTGACAAGCGTCACTATGAGGGATTATAGACTGGTGCCAGTCTATATCTGTCATTATGCTGGAAATGGACTTAACCATTAGCCTGGTTAAGGGTCCATATTAATAGGAATAGGCATGGGGAGGTGTGTATGCAGGCATACAAATTTTATTCTGAAAGCTAAATGCAGATAATTGATTTAGCAAGTAGTGATTGAACGGTAAGTATGTTTTTATAGTGGTCAATAAAACAACAGACCAACCCACAAGGGGGGGTCTGTGGGGGATTTAATCCATATACACATAAGCAGAGAGCATTATTATGACTACACGTCATGACGGACAATAAATACATTTCACATCAAGAGTATACTTACCTCCCTAATACTTTTGATATTGCTAAATATCGGCTTTCACTCAATAAAACACTCAGATTAAAAACAGTTAGGTGCCCCTACTGGGCAGGGAGTCAGAGGTAGTCCGGCGGATGCTCGCCCCACCACCGCGCATGCGCCGACTACTACTTCCTCTTTGCTCATTTATTGGCTAAGGGTTACATGCGGTTTTGTGCTACTCTACATTTTCTGCGCGTTTACCTTGTTTTTCACTTATTTGACGGTTGTTGTACGTTCGTGTCATGTCGGAAAGAGAGGACTCACCTTTGGAAGGAGCTGGATCTCTTTATCAGGTGATTTCTATGATATTCTAGCGTGTTTTGTCCCGGTATAATGTGTTTCCGGGACTCGCGCTTACCGTGATTAGCGCCTATTTGAGTTGGTTTTTTACAACATGGTGCTTCATAAGTCTCATTTCTCTTTGTGTTTTTGTCCACAGGTATCACGTAGAAGCTTTGATGGACTTCTCGGCACAAGAGGATATGTTTCTCTCCACCACGGTTCCATTTCCTACTAATACTGTTAGGTTATCTAACCAAAAAATCTATGTTCAGTGAGTTGGAGGCTTGTTATAAAGGTCTTCTCGCTTTGCCCTCTTGATCCAATTCCTTCCCCTTCGGTGGAGAGAGTGTAGAGGCGTACTATGGTGGAGTTCTCCGGTACATCACGTTGGATGGTTTGTCTGTACAAGGTGTCAGGTATCTAATTATTGATAAACAAAAGGGGAGATAATTTCCTTTTTTGCCAATGCTAGAATTGGAAGGAGTTATCTCTGTATATCTGATTGTTGTGTACTCGAAATGCCAATTCAACTGGAATGTTCCGGTTACTTATACAATTCGTTCTTGCACTTGGTGCTTGTTGCGGATCGATTATTTTTGTCACGGGATTGATGACGTCATAATCGGCCTTGGCCTTTATTAACATTTAACGTTTTGTCCAACGCTGGTTCTTCTTGACTTGCGATCTTTAGGATCCTGTCCCTCTCTTTTTAGTTGGTTTTGAGTTCGCTAACCTTAACTATCTTGCTCATTGTCCTTGTCCTTTGTCCTGTTTCAGAGACCTGGTTGCCCGTCCTGCGGGAGGTTTCTGAAGAATAGATTCGTACCGCACTTGTGCTTCAGCTGCAGTCCCTGTGGACCGTTGCTGAAGTGCGATGTATGTAAGCAGTGGGGGGGAGATCTAATGTCTGATTTTCTCTCATTGCAGGCGAGGGAGAAGGTGATGGAGGAAGAAGAAGAAGGAGGGTAGTAAGAAGGGTAAGAGGAAGGCCTCATCCGCGGTGGATATGGAGGCCTTCAGGTCCGAAATGTTGGGAGAGATGCAGAGGACAATAAAGGATTTGGTCCCAGAGTTGCTTCGCAGCATGCTTCCTGGGCCAGCTCCTTTGTTGTCCTCGGCATCTGCTTCCGAGCAGGTGATCCCCGCCTCTGAATCCGGTCTCTTTAGGTCCGGTCCGTTTGTGGATTCAGAGGTGGCCCCTTTGTTGGGGGCAGTCCAAGACCCTGGCAGCAGGCATGGCGCCGCGCCGAGGGGCCGTGGACAACGGTTGTTGCTGGGACCCGCGGTCTGCTCATCAGACCCCGGGTATCCGCGCGCCGAAGGTGTCAAGGCCTCCTATGGCACCTTTCCTGGCCAGTCCGGGTTAGCTCTCTTTGCTGACCCGGAGTCTAATCTTTCTGGCCAGGAGGAAGAGGATCTCCTGCTAGGGTCGCCTTCTGAGGACGTGGACATGGAATACGACGTCTGTGCACCCCTCGCGGGGAATACAGGCGACGTGTTCCGTGGTTCTACTCTCGCAGGAGTAGATTTCACGGTCCAGAAGGTGTCCCTGGGCGGTGCTGTTGACCACGGATACCGCATACCTCGGCTTGCCGATGGTGTCGCTGGTGCTGGCCAGGGCCGCGGTAGGGCGGTGTTTACCCCACGCTCTGCCACGGCGCCTGCTCCTGGTCAAGCCGCGGAGTTCAGCATGCCTGCTCTCTCGGGCCCGCATGCTTTTCCGGGCTTGCCAGGGGTATCAGCTTATCCGCCGTCGACGTCAACTGCGGGTGCTCTGGAGGAAGACGAAGGCCCTCGTCTAGTAGAGCGCTCGCAGTTAGCCACGGAGGAGGATTGGTCGGACGCTTGCCAGTGGCTGGTAAGTGTTCGGCCCGATCTACCCGTGGAGCTGCCGGCTAGCCAGCATGACCATAGGCCGTGGTTAGCTGGTAGGCCGGCGGCTACCGCTATGCCATCTCTGCCGCTGGCTGAGCATGTCGTGGACATGTTCGAAGCGGCGGAGGCGTCCATTAAGGTTAATGGACGTCTCGCGAAGGCCCCTCGCGAGGTGGCGAAGCGTTGCCGCATCGTGCCCCTGGACTACCAGCGGTACGGTGTGGTGCCAAAGCCAAGCGTGGATGATCGCGCGGCTTTAGGCGAAGATGCGCGGCCGGGCTCCCGTTCTGACACGGGAGTCTTGTGCTCGAACGCGTTGCGTTCGGCGAATGCCGCGCTGCGTGATGCGGAGGAGAGTGGGAGGGCGTCGATTGCCGCTCTGTCCCACGTCTCCCAGCTGCTACAGGGGGTGGTAGCGGCCTCCGCATCACGCCAGCCAAGCCCGGTAACAGTCCAGAGAGCCATCCAGGATGTTATCAACCTGGCTTTGGACTGTTTGACGCGGGCGGTGACCAGAAGTGTCCGGGCGAGGCGCACGTTTGCCCTTGACAATCTGTGCCCGTCCCAGGACCTGTATAATAGGCTGCTGCGGACGCCTATGACAGGTCCTGGTCTCTTTGGAGGTGAGGGATGCAGGCACCTCCAGGAGACGGTCACTCTGGTTAACAACCAGAGGGCGCTGCGTGAACAATTTGAGGTGCTCCGGCGGGAGCGTGTTCGCGCGGCACCCCCTGCGTATCGTCCTCTGCAGGCTCGAGGTGGTGCTGGCCAGGTCAGAGGCCAGCCACCGTCGCAACGTAGGCCTAGGCCACGTGCGATTCGGCCAGCAGCGAGGGGGGCGCAGGCTCCCCAGCCGCACCCAGCCAGACAGCCGCCCGCGCACCGTGGTGCGCGCGGCGCTGGGCGGGGCGCGCGGGGATCTGGTCGCGGCAATCGGGCCTGATGGGCTGCTTACCGCGGTGGGAACCACTCCGGTGTTTCACGCCGAGAGGACAGTGCCACTCTTGCACTCCTTATGTCCGCCTCTATCCCTAGGTGGACCGGTGGGCGGCCGTTTGGCCGGCCACTTGCCAGAGTGGAAGCGGTTGACTCAGGACCGTTTAGTCTTGCGATGGCTTTCAGTCGGGTATCGTCCCGACTGGATGACAGGCCCGCCATCGCGACTGTCTCTCGCACCGATCTGGACTCCGATTCCACGGGATCCGGATCAGAGGTTGTGTATAGAGGAGGAAATAAGTTCCCTCATACTAAAAGAAGCCATTCAGCCGGCACAGAGGTGCCCGGGCTTCTATTCAACCCTCTTCTTAGTGAAGAAAAACACCGGAGGGTGGAGGCAGATTCTCAACCTCAAGCCTTTGAACAAGTTCATAGAGACGCCCAGTTTCAAGATGGAGACTGTGCGCTCGGTATTGGCGGGGTTGGAGCGAGGAATGTGGACCGCTTCCATAGATTTGAAGGATGCGTATTTCCACATTCCCATAGAGAGGAGTTTCCGTCACTTCCTGAGATTCGCATTTCAGGGCAGGCAGTGGGAATTCAGGGTGTTACCCTTCGGGATTTCCACGGCTCCTCGGGTCTTCACCCGTGTGGTTCTCGCGATCACTGCATACCTCCGCAGGAGAAGCATAGCAGTCCACACGTACATAGACGACTGGCTGTTGAAAGCACACACCCGGGAATCGTTGTCAGCCAATCTGGAGATTGTTTTGAAAACTCTCTCGGACTTGGGCTGGATGATCAATTTCCCGAAATCAGAGCTAACTCCATCCCAGAAGTTTGTTTACCTGGGCATGTTCTTCGATCTGGAGACGGGGTATGTGTACCCCACTCAGGAGAGGGTTCAAATACTCATCTCGGTAATACAGTCGGTGTGCGACAGTCGTCATGTCCTGGCACGGGTTTACTTGAGAATGCTGGGCTTGATGGTTTCTTTGGAACCAGTCATTCCGCAGGCCGCCTTGCGCAGGCGCCCGATCCAGTTGTTTCTCATGACACAGTGGACCCAGAGTTCTGGTTCGCTGGACTCGAGTGTGTCAGTGTTGGCGCCTCTGGTTCACCACTTGCAATGGTGGTTAGATACAGAGAATCTCTTGCCGGGGGTTTTGCTGACCCCTCCCCACCCTCAGGTGACTCTGTATACAGATGCATCGATGGAGGGGTGGGGAGCTTGTCTGGAAGAGTCCACAGTATCAGGGCTTTGGGATCTGGATCAGTCCAAGGAACATATCAATCTACTAGAGCTAAGAGCAGTAGTCCTGGGCCTGGAACATTTCTTAAAGAATGTTCAGGGCAAGATTGTTCTGATTCGTTCAGACAACTCGACAGTAGTGACTTACATAAACCGCCAGGGCGGAACGAAGTCGCCCAGTCTCTGTATGATGACATGGAAACTGCTTTGTTGGTGCCTGGATCATGGGATCACCTTGAAAGCAGTTCATATTCCGGGGAGGTTAAATCTGCTAGCAGACTCAATGAGCCGAAGGATGAGTGTTTTACCCACGGAATGGCAACTAAATCAATGTGTGGCGGATCGTCTGTTCGACCATTGGGGGAAACCCAACATAGATTTGTTCGCAACGAAGAAGAATGCGAAGATGACGACGTACGTCTCTCCGATTCCAGACCCAAGCGCTTTCGCAACAGATGCGTTAGCTATCAGCTGGGAGGGAATGTATGCATACGCATTCCCCCCAGCAATCCTGATTCCAAAGGTGCTTCAGAAAATCAGGCAGCAGGAGTGCCAAGTGCTTCTGATCGCCCCGGATTGGCCAAGCCGATCGTGGTATACGGATCTGCTGGACCTTCTGGTCTGCAATCCGGTTCCGCTGCCTCTGATGGACGACCTTATCTTCCAGGGCAAGGCCCTTCACGACAATCCGTCAATGTTCCGATTGACTGCGTGGATGTTGTCAAGGAATCTAGAATTAAGGAGGGCTTTTCTGAGCAAGCGGCCATGTTTATGGCCAAAGCCAGGAGGGGGCCAACCTCCAGAGCATATAATTATAAAATCAACAGATTTGCAGAGTGGTGCTCAAAAAGATGTATTGATCCAATGGAATCATCTATTCAGGTAGTGGCTGATTTCCTCTGTCACCTATATGATGCCTATAGCCTCAAGCCTAACTCTATTGCTGGTTATAAATCAGCTTTAATGACTGTTATCCCTTGCTTGGCTAATAGGGGGAGTGATGAAGTAAGTACATTAAATGTATTAATTAAGGGCATGGGCAATCTAAGACCAAGGAATCCTCCACTGATTCCGTCTTGGAGTTTATCACTGGTGCTCCAGGTACTAGGTGATAAGCCTTTTGAACCACTTAGTTCCATTTCTATGAAAATGTTAACTCTTAAAACTGTATTTTTAATTGCTGCGGCCTCGGCGAGGCGTAGGAGTGAGATTCACGCCTTATCAGCCGAGGTTGACCGTTTTGTGGTTACAGGGGAAGGCCTTAAGCTTCTACCTAGGATTAATTTCTTGTCTAAAAATCAGTCATTGAAATATCCAGGTCAGCCTATTTTTTTGCCATCTTTAACTAGATATGATCCTGGTTCTAAAGTATGGTGTCCCGTCCGGGCGCTGCTCCGGTACAGACAGCGTACTTCGGAGTGGCGTACCGACCTATCAGCTTTATGGTTGTCATATATTGAACCCCATGGTAGGGCGTCTAAGGACACCATTTCTAGGTGGATTGTGGAATGTATTCAATTTTGTCACAAATCCGCCACCGGGCGACAGGTTGACGTGGCCAAGGCTCACAGTGTCCGCGGTGTCGTGGCATCCACTGCCCTGTTTAGTGGGGTCCCTGTGGATGATATTATGTCAGTGGCTCAGTGGCACTGTGAGTCAAGTTTTACAGACCATTACCTCCGTGACACCTCTAACCCTCTCGCCTTGTCGATTTTGAAACAATAACCGCTTTATGTTTGTGAAGAGTGCTTCCGCATTGCTTATATACTTCGCCATTCAGCGACGGTGACAACCACTTGTCGGGACTGTATCATGCTTCTCTTCTGCAATCGTGATGACAGCTTCCTAGTACAACAAGGTCAGTCTTGTTCATGTGTTGTTCATTGTTTTGTATTGTCACGTTACCCAGTGTTATTAATATGGTGATGGTTTATGTGGGTTGTGGTTCTTTAGAGAGAGTATACGAAAATGGAGCCTTTTCGTCTCTGTCCTATAGTACTTGGCACTAGTACGAAGAGAGCGTGTAGGACATTGAGGTCATTTAATCTTCCTCCCAAGGGTGGGGGGGAGCGCATATGACAAATCGGTCATCTCTCAGGCATCGGTTGTGTTATCCGATGGTTTATCAAATCCTGACTGTGTTTTCACACAGTTTCAGACGTCATAAGTGCCTTAAACGCTTGAAAGCGTATAGGGAAGAGCTGGTCTTTTGACCTCGCCTCCCTCCCGCCAGATTCACTTTCGAATTCTGGCAATATCAAAAGTATTATGGAGGTAAGTATACTCTTGATGTGAAATAAACAAAATCTAGGATTTCTTTTTTCACGAGAGAGTTGATACTTACCTCCCTAGATACGGACCCGGCCTCTCCGCCCCACAGAGGCTCGGTCTTCAGGCTCTTGGTAGTTGCATGTGTTAGCCAATAAATGAGCCAGAGGAAGTAGTAGTCGGCGCATGCGCGGTGGTGGGGCGAGCATCCGCCGGACTACCTCTGACTCCCTGCCCAGTAGGGGCACCTAACTGTTTTTAATCTGAGTGTTTTATTGAGTGAAAGCCGATATTTAGCAATATCAAAAGTATTAGGGAGGTAAGTATCAACTCTCTCGTGAAAAAAGAAATCCTAGATTTCGTTTAGTTAACAGTACAATGCGTATGATTAATGCGTAACAATTTACACATCATTTGACAACGCATATTTGTAATGTGTGATCAAGAAATGCGTAAATATAACCACGCATTACTACGCGCAATTATTCATGCGTCATTTGAAAAACGTGTAATTATAGTAACACGTTCTGTGAGTCATACAGCGATGGACCACTGTTGGTTTTTGGTATCTCAAGGAGTATTATTGCTGGAAAAAGCCACTGTGCTTATGTGTCCAACTAATTTAGTTTCCCAAAAACTTACAAAGAATAGAACATCACGTGCTGTTGCTGAAACTAAAGCTAAGATGGAAACGGAACATAAGCCAATGATTATAAATGTTTTCCGGACAAGTTGAATGTCTTCAGTGTCATGCAGAATGTTAAAATTTGAAGTCATAATTTCATATCATCTGGATTACAGTAATTCTTTTAATGTTGAATTACTGTTACCATTGTACATTATCACATTACTATTGTAGTACTGTACTACGACTGAAAAGCTAACTGCAGTCCGTAACAATACCATGACCAAATGAATCCGAAATAATACGAAACCAGAGGAACATTTATGCAGGTGGACAAGTAGGGTCCATGAAGACTTACATAGTCTAATTCACGAATGCTTAAAGAGCATTCTAATACAGTTCATAATCTAAGAACCTGTTGGGAAGACGGCACTGCCTTCCTGTTCGACTCTGAATGGTGTGAGTTTGGAGTTGGTTATCTCTAGGAGATGTGTATTGTATTTCCCCTCGGACCTGACACCTCATGCGCCTAGCGGAAAAAGTGTGATGCGTTTCCCCTCGGACCTGACACCTCATGCGCCTAGGAGAGTGATGCTGTTTGTGGGATGGGTAAAACAGAGTCGATATCCAGGTCATCTGTCAAAACAGCATCTAGATCATTATGCAGAATTGATGAGGATGGATGAATACCATATGGAATGGTTTCATCCAAATCCTCTTCAAAAATGGAAACACGGTTATCATCAGATAACCTACGGCCATTATCGGGGGATAATAAGTCATCATCATCGCCATGATCTTCAGAGCTTATAGCACGTCTCATTCGCAATATCCAGGGAGGTAAATCACGATCTCTGCATAGCTTTAATCTATCATGGTGAACAACTAGTTCCCGGCGTTGTTTTTTGATACCAAACAGTGCCTCTGACAACTTTTTATAAATAATAAATGGACCAGTCCAAGGAGGTGGTAGTTTACTGGACTGACCTATTTTAGTTGCAGAATTAGCAAGATAAACTACATCACCAACATGATAGGCACGCTCATGCAAACGTAGATCATACTCTTTTTTGCTGGCGCTTCTGAGCCATTTTAAGGTTATCCCGTGCTATCTCATGAGTTTCATGCAACGTTTGCTGTAACTGTTGGACGAAGTCACTGGCATCTGAAGGGGCATCCTCTGTAGTCACAGACACAGGGCATTTGCACATTATGTCAATAGGCTGTAGCACTTCTCGACCAAGCATCATCATGTTGGGAGTATACCCCGTCTGTCGGCTTACTGTAGATCGTATAGCTCCAGCGATGAAAGGAATACACTTGTCCCAATCTTTCTGTCTGTCATGCTCTTGCAGGTAACACCGTATACACTGCAAGACAGTACGGTTTATACGTTCAATCTGTCCATTTGAACACGGTCTATAAGGTGTGGTGCGTGTTTTTGAAATCTCCAGTAGATGGCACAGTTCCTTAAATAGGCTGCTCTCAAAGTTACGACCCTGGTCGGTGTGTAAGAAATATGAACAGCCAAATGTGGTGACAAAACGCTCCACATACGTTTTGGCTACCAGTTCTGCCCCTTGTTCAGGGAACGCATAGCACGCAGCCCATTTAGTGAACTGATCTATGATCATCAACACATATCTATTTCCCAGTGCAGATGTGATAAAGGGGCCCAAAATGTCCATATGTACCCATTCCAAGGGAAAACCGGCATGGAACTCGCCCAGAGCAGCTCTAGGTCGGATGGAAGCTTTTTTGCTACAGCTACAAATCCGATAGGATTTCACATACGCCACCACATCACGAGAGTATCCGTGCCAGATATATTTAGCCTTCACTCTCTCTAATGTCTTCTGCTCACCCATGTGACTGGCAAGCTTGGAATCATGACAATTTTCCAAAACCAGCTTCTGGTGAGACTTTGGGACTACCAGCAGATTCCGTGTGGTATTTGCTTATACCCAGAGATAGTGCAAAATGCTATCGACAAAAATCAATTGATCACAACGAGCCCACGAAAACTTGACAGCTGGACTAGCTAAATATAGCTCCGCGTCAGAAGGTGTGTGTGACTGCTCAATCCATGATACAACTGTCTTCAGATCAGGATCCTCCAACTGACGCTCCCTTAGATCTTCCGAAGAGAATGCGTCTAACCAGTTTGACCTTCCGATAACCTGGTCTGTTTGGGGGACACCATCCAGCAGTCCATCTGGATTGTCGCTGTCTGTGTCATTGTCTAATAGGTCATTATTACTCAGTTGAAGGGCCCTTGTGGTTTGAAACGCCAAAGGAATTACATCATCAACATCTTGTTCAAATTGAGACCATTGCTGCTGAAGCTTGGTGCAATATTTGCACCCACCACATGGTAATGAACTAAGAGATTGGCCAGCTTTATAACAGTGGCAAGGTGAAGAATTACATGGAACTCATGATAGACCATCAGCATTAGAGTGCTGTTTACCGGGCCTGTACTGCATCGTCATATTATATTGGGACAGTTTTTCTGTCCATCTAGCTAGTTGTCCTTCGATGTGCTTGAAACTGAGCAGCCACGTGAGACTGTGATGGTCAGTCCACACAATAAATGACCGTCCTAGCAAGTACATACGGTACTGCCTAGTAAATGCTACCGTGGCTAGCAACTCTTTGCGTGTAACACAATATTTACACTGAGCCGGTGTCAACGTTCGGCTCACAAAACCAATAAGCACCTCTTTCCCATTCTAAATTTGGGATAACTCTGCACCAATAGGAGCCTCTGAAGCATCAGTATCCAGTATGAACATACCATCCGGTGTCGGATAACCTAACACTGCAGGGTTGGCCATAGCATCCTGAAGTGTTTCGAAAGCTACCTGATGCTCTAGAGTCCAGTCATACTCTACTTTGGAACTGGTAAGTGCAGAGAAAGGAGTAGAAATACCAGCAAAACCCTGTATGTGCTCTCAGTGGTAATTCATGAACCCTAGGAAAGATTCCAGCTCTTTCCTGGTCTTAGGAACAGGCCAATTAGGGACGCTTTCCATATTGTTTGACGTAACAGCGATTCCCTTACCACTCACCAACTTACCTAAGAAACAGAGTTCTGTACGGAACAAATTACACTTCTTAGGTTTTAATTTAAGGTTGTGCAACAGGAATCGGGAAAGGACAGCTTTCAAGTTGGTCATATGACTGTCAGAGTCAGTCCCTGTCACTACCACGTCATCTAAATAAGCAAGACACTCGCACCAGTTAAGACCTTGCAACACCAGCTGAACAACCCTCTGAAAGGTAGCCGGGCTGTTGCACGTACCAAATGGCATCCGAGCGCATATCTTGTGATAAATGCGAGCTTGTGGCAGTCCTCTGGGTCAACTTCAACCTGCCAATACCCGGCTGCCATATCAAGTGTGCTGATGAACTTAGCACCACCAAGTGCATCCAGACATGTCTCAGTGTTTTGGTAGGGGGTAAAGGTCTGCGAGTTAGACTGTTCAGAGCTTGAAAATCGACGCAGTACCGCACGGTACTGTCTTTCTTCCGAACTAATACCGACGACCACTCAGATCTTGACGGAACTATGATACCTTTCTCTAACATTTCCGCATGGTGTTTCTCTTCCTCATTCTCAAAACCAAGAGGAGTTCGTCTAAGTTTAGAACGAACAGGTTGTGCATTACCTGTGTCAACCTTATGTCTTATCCCCTTGAACAAACCCAAATCAAGATCATCTTTTGCAGATGCATCCTGACACTCGATTAACATGGATTTAACTTGCAAAGACTGCGTCTGCGATAAACCCGATGTCGACCTCTCATACAGATCCTGTAAGAACACAGGGATGTCCACCTCAGTGGCTGTAGAAGTCTGTAGACCGTCCTGGTTTATGGGGTTACCAGCAAGTTGAAATTCTGTTCTAGGGTCTAAAACCTCCTCAATTTCTGTGACAATACCAAGGTTGTGGTCTTGTTCCAGAGTAATATATTGGGCCGACAGGTTCCTTAATAAAATAGGAATCTGTGAATCTTTGGCAGTAGCCACTGTATGAGGTGTTACCAGACCCTCCAGTTTAGATGAGGGCTGGAGCACAACATCATTCTGTACCTCCCGATCCAGAAGGCCTGTGGTCTTCACAGCCTCAAAAGGACCAACGACCACTTTCTGCTTCAATGTTACCCGAGCTACTTGGGCTTCCTTCCCATGAGCTCTCAACATTGATGCTTGAACCGGTTCTCCATTAATTGTCAGACACAGTCTAGTCAGATCAATGGTGGCGTTGTGTGCCTTCAAGAAATCCAGGCCTAATATAATCGGATCATTAATATTGGCAAGAAGGACTGGCCAGTTGAACATCATAGAGCCTAATGCAATTGTGACTGGCTCAACACTTTCCGCAGGGATAATATTGTCTCTACCTGCACCTTTCAATGAAATAGATTCCAACTTCTTTCAAGGGTAAGGTAATTTATTTGCAAAGAAATTGCCAATTACTGTCACTTGTGCCGCAGTGTCCACCACTGCATCAACGGAAACACCATTTACTTTAATGGGAATGACTAGTGTCATAGGGTCACGATTAAACTCATACATGCGAACATCATATGATCGCACAGGTGAAGATCTCGGTGAAGCAGAAGGTGATGGTGACCGTGTACGCCTCGGCTCTGGACACTCACGGGAAAAATGCCGCTCTAAATTGCAATTAAAGCACTTTCCCGATCTGAGAGGAGGAGAAGGGGAACGCGATGGAACGACCTTCCCTCTTGGAGGAGACAGACCTCGACCGAATTGACCAGATATAAGATTCAAAATCTTAGCAACATCTACCTTCATCTCCGCCATATCCTTCCTAAGTCCTTCGACATCTTTCTCCAATTTATCTATCCTGCTTGGAACCGTTATGCCTCTCAACTGCTCAGGATTATCTGCCTCCATCAAACCAGAAGCATCGTCCGGAAAACGGACCTTTCGAACCTCAGGTCTTCGGGAACCCATGATCAATCTTTGATTATGGATAGCTGCATTGACCATTTGTACAGCCTCCAGGGTGCTCGGATCTTTATCCATAGCTATCAGAGCGGCTCGTTTATGCTCAACACCCCGTAGGAATGCATCAATGGCAATTGTCTCACCCAAACTCTGAGGCATCAGGGTAGCCATCTAAAGTGAGCTCCTGAATGATATCTGCAAATTCTTCTAAAGAGTTACCCTCTTGTCGAATGTCTTGCATTTTTTTCCTGATAATGTGGGCCAGATCTTTCTTCCCGTGTCGCAACCGTAATTTGTCGCATACACTAAAATAATCATTCTGGACTTGCACAGAACAGAAGCAGTAAAACTTTAAGGCCCTGTCCCTTAAAGCTGAGATGAGCATGTCTAATTTATATGAATCAGACCAACGGTATCTTGAACCAGCTCAAACTGTATGAAAAATGGTTTTCACTCACATTTTCCATCAAAAGTTGACATTTTAGGTGGAGAAGGACCATCAGAGTAGCTTCTATAACCGGGTGATGACATTCTAGAGTCATTGTACGAAGAGCCATCCAAGTAAGGTCTACGAACTGGTGATGATGTCCTAGTGTCATGGTGAGAAACTGATCGTGACTCCCTCTTAGGTTCTCTAGGGGTATATACCCCCCTAGGAGCTAGGTTATCAACTATGGTCTGATCACCCCTTTGTTGACTAGTTGAGTTAAGGAGTGCCTTGTATTTGATACCTTGAGCTAGCAGTTCCATGTTCAGTCTAGCTACTTGCTCTTCCAGGGATTCTTCCCTTGGGTGCGAGTCGACCCCACCAGCAGCGCCTTCATCATTGATGTCGAATACGACGTCCCCAGCATGGAGCAATCGTTCAAGGACTGTAGCTGTGGCAGGCAGATCAGGATCTGCCTTAATGTCATCCAGAGATATGGACCCTCCTCTGGACTCACGAAAACTTACTATGCCAGCAGCTCAAATTTTACCAATATTATGGAGTGCACTAAGTTCCTCCACGGTTGCAGTGTTAATACACAAAGGTTTCGGCATTATGGGTCCCCTGTTGATTTATACCAAGGAAGCGAAATTAATATTCGTTAAAAAAGTACTATCACTTACTGAAATAAGTTGTATGCGTATGCTTACTGAAAAATATAACTCACTGAGTAGTGATGGTGGTGCAACTCCGGAGAACGTCTAAATGAATCTTCCGAAGCCAAACCAGATTCAGTAGCGTACCTGCATGCAAACCATCCTTCAGAAACTCGAAAGTATAATGATAACGGACGCGTTTACGTGCACTAGATTTTTTACGGAGTATTAACTCTACACTGCATTTGATGGTGTGTACACCAATATCTGCATTAATTTTCTCAATTCTATCATTGAGAAGAGAGAGTTGGTCATGCAGTTGCAGCTCTTGCTCTTTGAAGGAACAGGGATTCAAATGGTGAAGTTGCTCATTATACATGACCAGAGAATACACCAGGATATCAATAAATTTCACCGTTTGGCCATAATGCCTTACTATGTCTATCGCATGTTGATAGTGTTGGCAAATGCGGTCTACCGTGAGTTCATCATCGGCTGTCCTTAAAAAGACAAAACCGTCGCCTCGTTTCTCGGTAAGGTCGCAGGTTCAGGCCCAGATATAGAAAACGATACGGTGAAATTTCTGAACGGCGTTGGCTATTCTCGACTGCAAAATATTAACCCGGTCTTGTGTAGTACCATCGCTTTTACACCAGTACTCAACAAACCCAGTTTGATCAGCCCTTTTCAAAATGAAACCTTTACTTGTACCCAACAAAATTGCTTTGTGGGTAAAGGATTGATCCACAGAAAACTGGGTGCGAGCCAAAAACTCATCAGATTTAACTTGAAAAGAAGGCATAAGCTGAGTAGTGTTTTAACGGAGTAACTAGCAATGTGATAATGAACTTTTTGAATTAATAATAACAAGAAAAAACAAATAGTGTTCCGCGTAATTAGTAAACCTAATATTACAATTGAAACATATTTGTTGATTAGAATGGAGATTACCCTCTAATGTTCAAAAAGTTAATAATAATGATAATAATAATAATAATAATAATAATAATAATAATAATAATAATAACAACAACAGTGATTTATATCACTTCTTTATTTCAGATAATTCTGAAATAAACAACAAAATTGAACTGTAATTAAAGTATAAAGAAATATCCAAAAACTGACGGTTAAATTACAGCTCAGAATCGCGGTTTCCTACATATGACACTGAAGACAACTAACAATAACAATCCAGAAACTATAGGGTTGTCATTCCACGGAATACTGACATAGATGATAGAAACTTAGCATGAAAATATACCTTGATTCATTACAGTTCAAATAAATAACATTGAATCTTGAATTTATGACGTATATGACGTATGTATGTCCCACTTCTGACACCATTTGTAGTAACTTAGCTACATATAAAGGGTTACTCACCCAACAGAGGTCTCGAATCGGCCTGTGGAACCAGCGGCAGATATGTGCAGGTCAAGTTCCAAGGTACGACTGCTGGGCGTCCATAGAAACAGCGGGAATCAGCTAGCCCGGCAGCCGCGAAACGCGAACTCCGGGATTGCGGTATACCGCCAGCACCACACTGTCATGATCTTAGTTTAGAGAAATCAAATTGATGTCATTATCATCCTTTGTTATGAATGTGGAGGGATATCTAGATCGTCATAATCTCATCTTTCTAACATTTCTAATAGGGTTTCCCTGTTTGTTTTTTGTTATTTTTTAACAAGAGAAGGCATCTGTCCCTTTTCAGGGTTGTCAGTAGTAAAAGTTGGTGTCTTCTCTCTCTCGAGTTTGTTTCTTGTTTTTTACTAAAAGAGATAACAAATTTACAAACTAAAATACTCATTCTCTTCGTATGCCTACCTTTCAGAAATCTTCATGTCCACAATGCCTCAAGCACCTGAAGGCTAGATTCTTCCCCAACCCTTGCCCAGCTTGTACAGACTAGGCTGTCGAACAAATGTGCCATTTGTAAAGAGTGTTGGGGGGTGGGGGAATGGGAGGGGGGCGGGGGATCTAACCTCTGAATTCTTTGGTTTGCAGGCTAGACTGATGGTTGAGGATGGCAAGAAGGTAGTGAAGAAGGAGGATAAGAAGAAGGCCTCTGAGAAGGGTGAGCTCGAGGCCTTCAAGGTAGAATTAGTGAGTGAGATGCGCAGGACTTTTAAAGACCCGATGCCGAACATGCTTCGCGGCTTGTTACTGGGCACAGGTCTTTCATCTTCCTGTGCATCGACCTCAGTGCAGGTAGCCCCCGTCCCTGGATCATGCCCTACTAGGTCGGACAAGGGTTTCAGTGATCCAGGGGCAGCCGTTTTGGACCCAGGCTTGATGTTCGCATTGCCTGGTGATCCAGCGGTGCGAGCAGAATCAGGCGGGACCCGACCAGCGGGCCTGACCACGATCACTCGCGGAGTAACCTCATCATCTGCCCTCAGGCATTCTCCTGGTTAGTCTGGGTTAGCTCTTCTTGCTAACTCAAAGCCTAACTTTCCTGACCAGGAAGATGACGAAGACCACCTGCTCGGCCCACAGGATGATCATGAAGACATGGATGCAAACTTTTACACTCCTCTCATAGGGAGTGCGGCTGCTCACACCTATGGTTCTGTTCCCTCGGGAGCAGGTTTCATGATACAACCTGTGGGCTGATTTGGAGCGGATGGTCGCCCGTATAAGATTCCACGCTTGGCCGTGGAATCTCATACAGACGACCCGGACCGCGCTAGTGTGCTTCATGCCCCTCACATGAGCGTGGCCTCGGTGTGCGGCCTGCCCATGGAGAATGTTATGCCAGCCCTCACGGGCCCGTATGCATTCCCGGGGCAGCGGGGTACGTCTGTAGCCTCCTCCACGGCCCCACCTGCGAATGCCATTGAAGATGACGAGGGCCCGCTGCTCGTCGGCAATTCGCAGGTGGCCACGGACGAAGACTGGTCTGATGCATGCACGTGCTCCTCTGACGCTGTCAGACCAGAGCTCTCCGTGGATGGATTGGCCACCAGTAACATGCGAGCGTGGTTACAGGCGAAGCCGTTGGCAACCTCGGCTCAGTCTCTGCCGTATGCTGAGCATATCTTAGATATGTTCACTGCAGCAGAGGAGTCGATCAGACTGAAAGGTCGCCTCACGAAACCCCCCCCCCCCCTCGCGAGGTTGCTAGGTGATGCCGAGTTACTGCCAGTCATTACTCTCGGTATGGTCTAGTGCGCAGATGACTGTGCCGCTCTGTGGGAAGACACGCAGCCAGGCTCTCGTGCTGACACTGGAGTGCTGTGCTCAGGCGCTATGCGCACAGCTAATGCCGCTTTGCATGACGCCAAGGAGAGCTCGCGAGCAACGATTAGTGTGCTGTCTCATGTGCCTCGGCTGCTATCAGGGGTAGTAGCAGCCTCGGTGCACCAACAGCCTAGTCCAGTGACAGTTCAACGAGCCATCCAAGATGGGATCAACCTGGCGTTGGACTGCCTGACTAGGTCGGTCAACAAGTCCCTGACGACGAGGCGCACTTTTGCCTTAGACAACTTGTGCCCGTCCCAGGAGCTCAAATTGTGCTTATTGCAAGCACCATTGGCGGCCTCTGGTCTTTTTGGAGGCGATGGTTGTCGGCACCTCCAAGAGACAGTGTACAGAATAACCAGAGGGTGCCACACGCACAATTTGAGGTGTTGCGTAGAGAACATGTGCGTGTTCAGCCCTCGGCTGCTCGACAGCAGTATGCTCGTGGCGGTGCTGGCATTGTAAGAGGCCAGCAGGCTGGCCAGGTTCAGAGACAGCGCCGACCGTGCCAACAGCAGCGTGCTGCTGTACGTCAGCCAGCGCCTCAAGCACAGCCCGCCAGGCAGCAGCCGCGCACCGTGGTGCACGTGGCGCTGGGTGAGGCGTGCGTGGAGCGGCGCATGGTAACCGTGCCTGATGGCCTAAAGAATTTTTTGGTTACCACAGGTACCACTCAGGTGTTGTCACACGTACCAGAGACACACACTTCTAAAATTTATGTGCACCCCGTTAACCCTAGGTGCACCAGTGGGAGGTCGTTTGACTTTCCACATTCAGGAGTGGGAGCGGTTAATTCAGGACCGCTTAGTCTTGCAATGGCTTTCACATGGATACAGTCCAGAGTGGATAATAGGTCCACCATTGCATCTGTCTCTAGTACCGGTCTGGACTCAAATTCCAAGAGATCCAGACAAGCGGTTGTGCATAGAAGAGGAGATAGAATCTCTAATTCTAAAAGAAGCAATTCAACCGGCGCAAGATTGCCCAGGCTTCTATTCAACCGTGTTTCTTGTGACAAAGAACACCAGGGGTTGGAGACCAATTCTCAACCTCAAACCTCTAAACAAATTTATAGACACACCGAGTTTCAAAATGGAAACAATAAAGTCTGTGTTGGGGGTTAGAGAAGGAGATGTGGACTGCATCGATAGATCTAAAGGACGCTTATTTCCACATTCCCATTGCAAGGAGTTTTCGTCGGTTCCTGAGATTTGCTTTTCAGGGACGCCAATGGGAATTCAAAGTTCTCCCATTCGGTATCTCGACGGCTCCGAGGGTCTTCGCTCAAGTGGTCCTTGCTATCACGGCATACCTCCGCAGGAGAAGTATAGCAGTCCACACTTACATAGATGACTGGTTGCTAAAAGCACGCAACCCAGAAAGTTTGACAGCAAATCTGGAGATAGTTTTGAAAACTCTCACAGATTTAGGCTGGATAATCAACTTTCAGAAATCAGGGCTGACTCCATCCCAGAAGTTTGTTTACCTGGGTATGTTCTTCGATCTGGAGATGGGATATGTTTATCCATCCAAGGAGAGAGTGGAGAATCTCCTCTCGTGCATTCAATTCGTTTGCGGCACTAATTATATTCTAGCACGAGTCTATCTGAGAATGCTATGTGTTGATGGTTTCAATGGAACCAGTCATTCCTCAGGCAGTCGATTCAACTGTTTCTCATGACCCAGTGGACGCAGAGTTCAGGATCACTGGACTCGCGCATTCAAGTGTTAGATCCTCTCATTCATCACTTTTATTGGTGGATGGAGAGAGGGAATCTCCTAGCGCTGACCCCTCCCCACCCTCAAGTAACAATGTTTACGGATGCATCGATGGAGAGATGGGGAGCTTGCCTGGAAGAAGCCACAATATCAGGGCTTTGGAATCTGGATCAGTCAAAGGAACATATCAACATGCTAGAAATACGGGCTGTAATTCTAGGCCTGGAACACTTCTTAAAACAAGTGGAGGGAAAGTTTGTCTTGATACGTTCAGACAACTCAACAGTAGTGAGTTACATAAACCGCCAGGGCGGAACGCAGTCGCCCAGTCTGTATAATGACATGGAAACTGCTTTGCTGGTGTATGGATCATATGATCACCTTAAAAGCAGTTCATATTCTGGGAAGGCTGAATCTGTTGGCAGACTCATTGAGCTGAAGGATGAGCATTCTGCCTACAGAATGGCAACTAAATCAATGTGTGGTGGATCGTCTCTTCAATCATTGGGGAAAACCGATCATAGATTTATTCGCAATGAAGAAGAATGCGAAGATGATGACGTACATTTCTCTGATTCCAGATCCAAGCGCTATCGCAATAGATGCACTAGCTATCAGTTGGACGGGAATGTATGCATACGCATACCCGCCAACAGTCCTGATTCCAAGGATTCTTCAGAAGATCAAGCAGGAGCAGTGCCAAGTACTTCTGATCGCCCTGAATTGACCACGCCGATCATGATTTACGGATCTGCTGGACCTTCTGGTCTGCAATCCTGTTCCTCTGCCTCTGATGGACAATATTATCTTCCAGGGCAAGACCCTTCACAACAATCTGTCAATGTGCATGGATGTTGTCAAATAATCCGCGATTAAGGAGGGCTTTTCTGAGCAAGCAGCCAATTTCAGAGCCAGAAGGGGGTCAACCTCCAGAGCATAGAATTATAAAATCAACAGATTGGCAGAATGGTGCTCAAAGAGATGTATCAATCCAATGGATGCATCAATTCAGGTAGTAGCTGATGTTCTCTGTCACCTGTATGATGCCTATAGTTTTAATCCTAATTCTATTGCTGGATATAAATCAGCATTAATGACTGTTATCCCTTGCTTGGCAAAGAGGGGAAGTGATGAAATATGTGTTTTAAATACTCTTATCAAAGGTATGGGCAATCTCAGACCGAGAAATCCTCCACTGATACCGTCATGGAGTCTCTCTGGTTCTTCAAGTTTTGAGTGATAACCTTTTGAACCACTTAGTGCTATTTCTATAAAATTATTGATACTTAAAGCTGTATTTTTAGTTGCGGCAGCATCAGCCAGATGCAGGAGTGAAATTCATGCCTTGTCTGCTGAGCCTGACCATTATATAGTTACAGGTGAAGGCCTTAAGCTTCTACCGAGATTGAATTTCTTGGCTAAGGATCAATCTTTAAAATATCCGGGTCAACCTATTATTTTATCTGCTTTAGCCAGATATGATCCTGGTGCTAAAGAATGGTGTCCTGTCCATACTTTAAATAAGTACACGAGTAGAACTCAGGTTTGGCGGATGGACCCATGCTCTATATGGTTGTCATATATTGAACCCCATGGTAGAGTGTCAAAAGACATTATTTCCAGATGGATTGTAGAATGCATTCAATTCTGTCATAAGACAGCCACTGGAATTCTAGTAGATAGAGCCAAGGCTCATAATGTCCGTGGTGTGGTAACTCACACGGCATTATTTAATGGTGTTTCTATTGAAGACATTATGTCAGTAGCCCAGTGTCACTGAGTCAAGTTTTACCGACCATTACCTCCATGACACTTCTAACCCGCTCGCCGTCTCAGTCCTCAGAAAATAATTAAATGTTGAGGTATATATTTGTAATTAGTTTTCCTCCTGAGCTATTTACAAATATCACATTTGTTGGTAGGGTATACCTATTATTGTCTGGTATCATTCTCTTCATCCGATGCGGGAAGAGATGAGTGCCGCGTCCAAGACAGCAGAGGTCAGTATATGTGACCATTTTGTTTTTTGTCTTGGTGATGGCGTCATATTTTTAATTTAATATGGTGATGGGTAATGTCTCTTAATTGTGGTTCTTTCAGAGCTTTTTGAAAATGAAGCAATTCCTCTTTTTCCAATGTCTAGTAATACTTTTCATCAAGTATTCGAGAACATGCTAGTCATTTAGAGCAGCGTTTTTTCCTAACCTTCCTCAGAAAGAGGGGGAGGGGGAGCGCATTTGCCTTGTTATAAATCTCTCTTCATCGGTCGATTATCCGATGCAAAATTCTATTCCTGGTTGTGTTTTCAGACACAATTTCAGATGTTTTAAATCTCTTGAAAATTCAAAGAGCTAGTCTCTTCGAGGGTGTGCTGGTTTTCAGGACCTTGCCTCCCTCCCGCCAAATTTACTTTCAAATTCTGGCTTTTATCAAGAGTGTTAGGGAGGTAAGTATGTTCTCATGATGTGAAATAAGAAAATTTACCAAATTTCTTTTTCACGATTGAGTTGACATACTTACCTCCCTAACAGGATCCCGGCCTCTCCACCCCACGGAGGCCTGGTCCTTTGGTTATTTGAATAGTTGCTTCTATGTCAGTCAATATTTAGTAACGGAAGTACCAGTATGCGCATGCGCAGTAGGTGGGGTCTGTCATGTGCATGACTGTGTACATCCCCCTGCCCATTAGGGCACCTAACTTTTTATAATTCTGAATATTATTGAATTTAGAGCCAATATAATAGTATATCAAGAGTGTTAGGGAGGTAAGTATGTCATCTCACTCGTGAAAAAGAAATTTGGTAAATTTTCTTAATCTCAAATAAATATCACCATTGTTACAGGAGAGTGTAAGAAGTGAGTGTCATTGAATAAATATATCTCAAATAAATATTACTATGGTTACAGGGGACCGTAAAAAGTCTGTCATTCAATGAATATATCTCAAATAAATATCACCATAGTTACGGAGAGCGTAAGAAGTGTGTCATTCATTCAATATATCTCAAATAAATATCACTATGTTTAGTGGATGGATTTGAGTTGTCACTCAAATATCTGATGTCACAATCAAATATGTCACTGCTTAGCTGATGTCATAATCAAATAGGGCACTGCTTAGCTGACGTCACAGTCAAATATGTCACTGGTTAGCAGATGTCATAATCAAATAGGTCACTGCTTAGCTGATGTCATAATGAAATATGCCACTGCTTAGCTGATGTCATAATCAAATATGTCACTGCTTAGCGGACATCACAGTCAAATATGCCACTGGTTAGCTAATGTCATAATCAAATATGCCACTGGTTAGCTGAAATCATAATCAAATATGTCACTGCTTAGCTGATGTCATAATGAAATATGCCACTGCTTAGCTGATGTCATAATCAAATATGTCACTGCTTAGCTGAAATCACAGTCAAATATGCCACTGCTTAGCTGATGTCATAATCAAATATGTCACTGCTTAGCTGATGTCATAATCAAATATGCCACTGCTTAGCTGATATCATAATCAAATATGTCACTGCTTAGCTGACATCAGTCAAATATGCCACTGCTTAGCTGATGTCATAATCGAATATGTCACTGCTTAGCTGATGTCATAATCAAATGTCACTGCTTAGCTGATGTCATAGTCAAATATGCCACTGGTTAGCTGATGTAATAATCAAATGTCACTGCTTAGCTGATGTCATAATCAAATATGTCCCTGCTTAGCTGATGTCATAATCAAATATGTCACTGCTTAGCTGACATCACAGTCAAATATGTCACTGCTTAGTTGACGTCAGAGTTAAATATGTCACTGCTTAGCTGACATCACAGTCAAATATGTCACTGCTTAGTTGACGTCAGAGTTAAATATGTCACTGCTTAGCTGACATCACAGTCAAATGTCACTGCTTAGTTGACGTCAGAGTCAAATATGTCACTGCTTAGCTGACATCACAGTCAAATATGCCATTGCTTAGCTGACGTCACAGTCAAGATGACATAGCTCCATTATGAAAATCAAAAACTCTGTCACGAAATTGTACAAATTGTATGTCTTTGGTGAATTTACAATTTAATAAATGTTGATTATTTTGAGAAATATTTTGACTGGAAGCTGTTGCTGTGATAGGCAACAACAGCTCCCAGTCAAATTAGTTTCAAAATGTTCACCAGCTTACCTGTATAGTTAGCTTGAAAGTTAGACTCTGGTAATTGTGTTTCTGAATGGATTCCAACATGCGTAAAAGGTGGGCGAAGCTTAGGTAAAAATGGGCGTGGCATTGCTGGAAATGGATGGATGTTCTATAGGTTGCCATTTTAGGTTTTTGGTCTTCAGTGTGGTAATCTGGACAGATTTAACTGTCTGGCTGCTGAATTTTCCATGGTGCTTAACTCTGCACCTGCTGAATATTTTGAAAGCAATTTGACTGAAAGTTGTTGGTGACTAAGCCACCACCAGCTTTCAGTCAAATTATTTTCAAAATATTTGCCAGTTACAGAGTTATTGCCCATTGAAATTATTGTGTGGAGGCGTGTAGCAGCCAGACAGTTATGTATTTACTTGGAACTCACAACTCGTATTAGTTGTTCTATAGGTTTGTTGGTTTGTCTGTCAATCTGTCAGTCTGTATGCCTTTCGGACATTTCTGACAAAGCTGCCAGTATCACAACTATAGCTCATTGCAGTTATATAAGTCAGAGATGTCTGAGATAATCACAGTCTGGAAGCTATTTGGTACACTGGTACCTTTTTGTAATGCTTCATTTGAGCTGACCCCTGACCCCATTACGCTGTCTTTCATTACAGTGTATGAGAAAGCCAGTCAGTTAAGTGTGGATTATGGTACTTCGAAGGGGCCGGGTACATCAGCTAAACCACATAATCACATCTTCTTTCGTAAGCTTGGCCCACATGTCAAGCGTACCCTTGAAAAATGTGACCGAGAAAATGGCATGATGTAAGTATTAGTTAGATAAATCATAATTTAAACATACATGTTGTCTGCTAGTTATTGCTCTTGGTGAAATAGGAGGGGCAAAGATATTACGGGTAAGTCCAGAATTCTTTCCAGTGATGCACAAATAGAACTTTATTCTGTCAGAATAGTGTTGCGCTACCTCAAATGGTGGGTGTGTAACCGCCCGCACCTGCAGACATACATGGGTGCCTGTTCAAATGTGTGTGCATGTCTGCATCCTTTTATTGTTTATCTCTTACCCAGTGTGGCCGCATTCTGACCACATGTGTATGATATGTGAATCAGACCATGTTAAGTCTATCTGGATAAATTCTCACTAAGATGCATGCCGTCACAGTAGGAATATAGAGAAGTATTGTATTATTAAGCAAGTGTTTATAATTGCTGAAACTTGTGCACCGCCATTCTGATATGTTAAACATTCTAATATATGAGTTATATAGAGATATGTTTGGTTGGCATAAACATTGATGATTTTCTACTGTTGTGTAAGCAACATTATCCTCTCAACAGCGCCTCAAAGAGCCCAGGACACAACTCATATCAATTAACAATTGCCAAGATTTTTATCACTGAAAATTACAAAAAATCGCTTTCTGTCCTCAAGACAACTACAGAGAATCAGTTTGCCAGGTTGACCGCCAAAGGGCAAATTGTTAAGAAAATTCGAGTTTTTGATTAGCCAGCGTCCATTTGCAAGGCAAGAGAATAGTATTTCTTTTAATTTACCACTGGAATGACAGACTTGGTTACCGAGCCAGCCATTCCAGTGGTAAATTTTCAAAAATGCTATTCTCTGACCTGCAACTGGACATTCTTAAGACCATTGTAGTGGGAGTTTCTTGCCGGCTTGACCATTAAAGGTTAAGGTGACACATGAAGGGTTAACTAAGCCTTTTATGATAAAATCTTGTCAAGAAAATCAAGCTTTAATGAATATCCATTTGTAGGCCAAGAGACTATTTCTTAGAATTTAACACTGGGATGACTCGCTCGGTTACAGAGCCAGACATTTCAGTGGTAAAATTTCAAAAATATCCTCTTGCCCTGCAAATGGACTTTCCTCAAGACCACGACAGGGGTTGTTTTTTTGGCTGTCTTGACCATTAAAAGGTTAACCTGATCATGTTTTCAGTTACCATCAGAAGGTTCCATATGATCCACCAAAGCTGGACCTGAAACCCACCTTTGGTTTGGCAGCGCCGGTTGATTACACAGCACCGGCAATGGGTACATTATGGTCAGTTGATGTTTATAAGAAGATGGATACAGCCAAAATAGTGAAAGCTGACCCTAAGAAAGACAAGGAAAAGGAGAAGGTACGGTATATGCATGTATTGTGTATGGTAGAGTATGTGAGTGTACTGTTTATGGTAGAGTATGTGAGTGTATTGTTTATGGTGGAGTATGTGAGTGTATTGTTTATGGTAGAGTATATGAGTATATTGTTTATGGTAGAGTATGTGAGTGTATTGTTTATGGTGGAGTATGTGAGTGTATTGTTTATGGTAGAGTATATGAGTGTATTGTTTATGGTGGAGTATGTGAGTGTATTGTTTATGGTAGAGTATATGAGTGTATTGTTTATGGTAGAGTATATGAGTGTATTGTTTATGGTAGAGTATATGAGTATATTGTTTATGGTAGAGTATGTGAGTGTATTGTTTATGGTAGAGTATATGAGTGTATTGTTTATGGTAGAGTATATGAGTATATTGTTTATGGTAGAGTATGTGAGTGTATTGTTTATGATAGAGTATGTGAGTGTATTGTTTATGGTAGAGTATATGAGTGTATTGTTTATGGTAGAGTATGTGAGTGTATTGTTTATGGTAGAGTATGTGAGTGTATTGTTTATGGTGGAGTATGTGAGTGTATTGTTTATGGTAGAGTATATGAGTATATTGTTTATGGTAGAGTATGTGAGTGTATTGTTTATGGTGGAGTATGTGAGTGTATTGTTTATGGTAGAGTATGTGAGTGTATTGTTTATGGTGGAGTATGTGAGTGTATTGTTTATGGTAGAGTATATGAGTGTATTGTTTATGGTAGAGTATATGAGTGTATTGTTTATGGCAGAGTATATGCATGTATTGTTTATGGTATTTACTGTCCATTGTGTGTCCATCCGTCCGTCTGTCATGTGTCCATCCATCCATCAACTTTTCCTTAAACGACTTCTCAAGAACCACTGGATTGATTTCAAATATATTTGGCCGAAAGCATTCTTAGGATATAGAGATCCATGTTTGTTCAAACAAAGCCGATGTGCCAATTTGCCCGGTGGCTAGCTTGGATTTTGTTCGATTTTTATAAACGTCTAAAAATCTTCTCAGAAAGCGTTTGGGGGATTGATTTCAAACTCATGAAATATCAGTTCGGTTGAACCAAGTTTGTTCAAAGGAACTTAATTGGCCAAATGGTTCAGCAGCCGTCTTGGATGACCTAGTTTTCCCGAAAACGACCTCCACACTCGCTGAAGGTATCGGGCCAAAATTCGGAAGATGTAATTAGGGATTAAGCACCATTAAAGTCTGTTCAAGGGAAGTTAATGCGTAAAAAAAGATGACCGCTCTGGACCAATCAAAATGTAGCGCGTTTGGCAGCCATATTGGATATTTTTATCTGATGGGTTTTGGAGCCAAAATTGGTTTTATATCAATTTTTGCTTATTCTGACTTCAAATTTGCCATTTTCAAAATGTCGGATAAATGGTTTGGTGGCCAATTTAGATCATTTTCCTGCCAAAGATTCCCATATTAATGCAATGGGAAATTTAAAATGTCTTCTCGAGAACCTCTGCGCCGATTTCAATTATATTTGTCAGGAAGCATCCTTACTGCATAGAGATTCAACTTTGTTCAAACAAAGCCGATCGACCAATTTGGCCGGCAACCATCTTTGACTGTGGCCTATTTTGAGAAATGTCTTTGTATTAAAAATCTTCCCCGAAACTACATGGGGGATCAAATAGTTCGGCAGCCATCTTGGATGACCTAGGTTTCCCGAAAATGACTCCACAATCGCTGAAGGGATCGGGCCGAAATTCGGGAGATGTAATTAGGGATTAAGCACCATTAAAGTCTGTTCAAGGGAAGTTAATGCATCAAAAAGATGGCCGCCCTGGACCAATCAAAATGTAGCGCGTTTGGCGGCCATATTGGATATTTTTATTTGATGGATTTTTGAGGCAAAATTGGTTTAATATAAATTCTGACTTCAAATTTGCCATTTTCGAAACTGTCGGATAAAAGGTTTGGCTGTTGGATCGTTTTCCCGCCAAAAACTCCCATACTAAAGCAAAGGGAAATTTAAAATGTCTTCTTGTGAACCACTGGGCCTATTCCAATTATATTTGGCAGGAAGCATCCTTATGGCATAGAGATTCAACTTTGTTCAAACGAAGCCGATTGGCCAATTTAGCCGGCTGCCATCTTGGATTTGGGCGATCTTTAGAAATATATTTAAAAATCTCCGAAACCCCTTGGGGCATCGATTCAACTCATGGAATTTGATCTAGGGAAATAGCTGAACCAAGTTTGTTCAAGGGAACTTGATTGGCCAAGTAGTTCGGTGGCCATCTTGGATGACCTAGTTTTCGCGAAAACGACTTCTTCAAAGCCACTGAACGGGTTTGCCGAAATTTGGCAAATATGATATGGGGCTATGAACCATTAAAATTTGTTCACGGGAAGTTGATAAATAAAAAGATATTGCTGCCATGGACCAATCAAAATGTTGCGTGTTTGACGGCCATATTGAATGTTTTTATTTGATGGATTTGAAGCCGAAATTGTTTTTATATAGGTTTGTTGGTATTCTGATTTCAAATTTGCCATTTTCGAAACGGTCGGATAAATGGTTTGTCAGCCATCTTGGATCTTTTTCCAGCCAAAACTTCTATGCTAAAGCAATGGGAAATTTTAACCGCTGGTCAGATTTCAGGTATATTACACAGGAAGCATTCTTACGGCATAGGGATACAAGTTTCTTCTAAGGAAGACGATCAGCCAGTTTGGCCAGTGGCCATCTGTTATAAAAGTATTTTAAAATCTTCTCCGAAACCGCTTCGGGATCGATGCAAACCTATGATCGAGGGCAAGAGCTGAACCAAGTTTATTTAGGGAATTTGATTTGCCAAAATAGTTTGGCGGCCATCTTAGATAACCTAGTTTCCGCGAAAACGACTTCTCCAGAACCGCTGAGCAGATCGGGCCAAAATTTGGCAGATATTATTAGGGCCGAAGCGCCATTAAAATTTGTCCATTTAAAGTTGATACGTAAAACACCCATGGCCATCGTGAATCAATCAAAATTTAGCGTGTTTGGTGGCCATCTTAGATTTTCGGGGGAAAATGATAAAAGACTACTTACTTATTAACAACTGGGCCAATTTTAATAAAAACTTGACTAAGCCTTCGTAGAAATTATACTGGTAAATTTTTCTAGTGGTCATCTCATTTTTATTCACTTGTGCCAGTGATTAATACTTCAAGGTGAGTGATACAGGCCCTTTGGGCCTCTTGTTGCTATTTGCAAATGTGGATAAAAACAGATTGTAGGCGGAGATCAAATCAAGGTTTCCATATCAATCTGTTAGTTTAAATATTTTGAGAATCTGTGAAGGAGAATGAACTATCTTGGAGTGACTGGTTTCTGTCTCTGGGGATTTCATTATAATCAAATTTTAATTTTTGTTGACTGGTTTTCAGAAATGAAAAGTGTATCTCTTCACAATATTGATAATGACTTGTAAATGAACAGAATTGTTTCACAATTAGTTTCTTCCACTAGCGTGAAGAATGGCAGGATATGATCTGTCACTCAAGTATCTGATGTCATAAATAAAAGTCGCATGTTAGCCGACGTCGCAATCAAAATAACATATAACTCTGTCTGTCACGAGTGTATGTACTGTGTATGTATATCTTTGAATAAATTTACAATTTAATAAACATTCTGTAGAATAAGGATTCCAGCTCCTTAGTCTTACTGCAGAATGTGCTGCTTCATCTTACTCCAGAATGTGCTGCTTCATCTTACTCCAGAATGTGCAGCTTCATCTTACGCCAGAATGTGCAGCTTCATCTTACTCCAGAATGTGCTGCTTCATCTTACTCCAGAATGTGCTGCTTACTCCAGAATGTGCTGCTTCATCTTACTCCAGAATGTGCTGCTTCATCTTACTCCAGAATGTGCTGCTTCATCTTACTCCAGAATGTGCAGCTTCATCTTACTCCAGAATGTGCTGCTTACTCCAGAATGTGCTGCTTCATCTTACTCCAGAATGTGCAGCTTCATCTTACTCCAGAATGTGCTGCTTACTCCAGAATGTGCTGCTTCATCTTACTCCAGAATGTGCAGCTTCATCTTACTCCAGAATGTGCAGCTTCATCTTACTCCAGAATGTGCTGCTTACTCCAGAATGTGCTGCTTCATCTTACTCCAGAATGTGCTGCTTCATCTTACTACAGAATGTGCTGCTTCATCTTACTCCAGAATGTGCTGCTTCATCTTACTCCAGAATGTGCTGCTTACTCCAGAATGTGCTGCTTCATCTTACTCTAGAATGTGCAGCTTCATCTTACTCCAGAATGTGCTGCTTACTCCAGAATGTGCTGCTTCATCTTACTCCAGAATGTGCAGCTTCATCTTACTCCAGAATGTGCAGCTTCATCTTACACCAGAATGTGCAGCTTCATCTTACTCCAGAATGTGCTGCTTCATCTTACTCCAGAATGTGCTGCTTCATCTTACTCCAGAATGTGCTGCTTACTCCAGATTGTGCTGCTTCATCTTACTCCAGAATGTGCAGCTTCATCTTACTCCAGAATGTGTTGCTTCATCTTACTCCAGAATGTGCTGCTTACTCCAGAATGTGCTGCTTCATCTTACTCCAGAATGTGCAGCTTCATCTTACACCAGAATGTGCTGCTTCATCTTACTCCAGAATGTGCTGCTTACTCCAGAATGTGCTGCTTACTCCAGAATGTGCTGCTTCATCTTACTCCAGAATGTGCAGCTTCATCTTACTCCAGAATGTGCAGCTTCATCTTACACCAGAATGTGCAGCTTCATCTTACTCCAGAATGTGCAGCTTCGTCTTACTCCAGAATGTGCAGCTTCATCTTACTCCAGAATGTGCTGCTTACTCCAGAATGTGCTGCTTCATCTTACTCCAGAATGTGCTGCTTCATCTTACTACAGAATGTGCTGCTTCATCTTACTCCAGAATGTGCTGCTTCATCTTACTCCAGAATGTGCTGCTTACTCCAGAATGTGCTGCTTCATCTTACTCTAGAATGTGCAGCTTCATCTTACTCCAGAATGTGCTGCTTACTCCAGAATGTGCTGCTTCATCTTACTCCAGAATGTGCAGCTTCATCTTACTCCAGAATGTGCAGCTTCATCTTACACCAGAATGTGCAGCTTCATCTTACTCCAGAATGTGCTGCTTCATCTTACTCCAGAATGTGCTGCTTCATCTTACTCCAGAATGTGCTGCTTACTCCAGATTGTGCTGCTTCATCTTATTCCAGAATGTGCAGCTTCATCTTACTCCAGAATGTGTTGCTTCATCTTACTCCAGAATGTGCTGCTTACTCCAGAATGTGCTGCTTCATCTTACTCCAGAATGTGCAGCTTCATCTTACACCAGAATGTGCTGCTTCATCTTACTCCAGAATGTGCTGCTTACTCCAGAATGTGCTGCTTACTCCAGAATGTGCTGCTTCATCTTACTCCAGAATGTGCAGCTTCATCTTACTCCAGAATGTGCAGCTTCATCTTACACCAGAATGTGCAGCTTCATCTTACTCCAGAATGTGCTGCTTCATCTTACTCCAGAATGTGCTGCTTACTCCAGATTGTGCTGCTTCATCTTACTCCAGAATGTGCAGCTTCATCTTACTCCAGAATGTGTTGCTTCATCTTACTCCAGAATGTGCTGCTTACTCCAGAATGTGCTGCTTCATCTTACTCCAGAATGTGCAGCTTCATCTTACTCCAGAATGTGCTGCTTCATCTTACTCCAGAATGTGCTGCATCATCTTACTCCAGAATGTGCTGCTTCATTTTACTCCAGAATGTGCAGCTTCATCTTACTCCAGAATGTGCAGCTTCATCTTACTCCAGAATGTGCTGCTTCATCTTACTCCAGAATGTGCTGCTTCATCTTACTCCAGAATGTGCTGCTTCATCTTACTCCAGAATGTGCTGCTTCATCTTACTCCAGAATGTGCTGCTTCATCTTACTCCAGAATGTGCTGCTTCATCTTACTCCAGAATGTGCAGCTTCATCTTACTCCAGAATGTGTTGCTTCATCTTACTCCAGAATGTGCTGCTTACTCCAGAATGTGCTGCTTCATCTTACTCCAGAATGTGCAGCTTGATCTTACTCCAGAATGTGCTGCTTACTCCAGAATGTGCTGCTTCATCTTACTCCAGAATGTGCAGCTTGATCTTACTCCAGAATGTGCTGCTTACTCCAGAATGTGCTGCTTCATCTCACTCCAGAATGTGCTGCTTCATCTTACTCCAGAATGTGTTGCTTCATCTTACTCCAGAATGTGCTGCTTACTCCAGAATGTGCAGCTTCATCTTACTCCAGAATGTGCTGCTTACTCCAGAATGTGCTGCTTCATCTCACTCCAGAATGTGCTGCTTCATCTTACTCCAGAATGTGTTGCTTCATCTTACTCCAGAATGTGCTGCTTACTCCAGAATGTGCTGCTTCATCTTACTCCAGAATGTGCAGCTTCATCTTACTCCAGAATGTACTGCTTACTCCAGAATGTGCAGCTTCATCTTACTCCAGAATGTGCTACCTCATCTTACTCCAGAATGTGCAGCTTCATCTTACTCCAGAATGTGCTGCTTCATCTTACTCCAGAATGTGCAGCTTCATCTTACACCAGAATGTGCAGCTTCATCTTACTCCAGAATGTGCTGCTTCATCTTACTCCAGAATGTGCTGCTTCATCTTACTCCAGAATGTGCTGCTTACTCCAGATTGTGCTGCTTCATCTTATTCCAGAATGTGCAGCTTCATCTTACTCCAGAATGTGTTGCTTCATCTTACTCCAGAATGTGCTGCTTACTCCAGAATGTGCTGCTTCATCTTACTCCAGAATGTGCAGCTTCATCTTACACCAGAATGTGCTGCTTCATCTTACTCCAGAATGTGCTGCTTACTCCAGAATGTGCTGCTTACTCCAGAATGTGCTGCTTCATCTTACTCCAGAATGTGCAGCTTCATCTTACTCCAGAATGTGCAGCTTCATCTTACACCAGAATGTGCAGCTTCATCTTACTCCAGAATGTGCTGCTTCATCTTACTCCAGAATGTGCTGCTTACTCCAGATTGTGCTGCTTCATCTTACTCCAGAATGTGCAGCTTCATCTTACTCCAGAATGTGTTGCTTCATCTTACTCCAGAATGTGCTGCTTCATCTTACTCCAGAATGTGCTGCTTCATCTTACTCCAGAATGTGCTGCTTCATCTTACTCCAGAATGTGCTGCTTCATCTTACTCCAGAATGTGCTGCTTCATCTTACTCCAGAATGTGCAGCTTCATCTTACTCCAGAATGTGTTGCTTCATCTTACTCCAGAATGTGCTGCTTACTCCAGAATGTGCTGCTTCATCTTACTCCAGAATGTGCAGCTTGATCTTACTCCAGAATGTGCTGCTTACTCCAGAATGTGCTGCTTCATCTTACTCCAGAATGTGCAGCTTGATCTTACTCCAGAATGTGCTGCTTACTCCAGAATGTGCTGCTTCATCTCACTCCAGAATGTGCTGCTTCATCTTACTCCAGAATGTGTTGCTTCATCTTACTCCAGAATGTGCTGCTTACTCCAGAATGTGCAGCTTCATCTTACTCCAGAATGTGCTGCTTACTCCAGAATGTGCTGCTTCATCTCACTCCAGAATGTGCTGCTTCATCTTACTCCAGAATGTGTTGCTTCATCTTACTCCAGAATGTGCTGCTTACTCCAGAATGTGCTGCTTCATCTTACTCCAGAATGTGCAGCTTCATCTTACTCCAGAATGTACTGCTTACTCCAGAATGTGCAGCTTCATCTTACTCCAGAATGTGCTACCTCATCTTACTCCAGAATGTGCAGCTTCATCTTACTCCAGAATGTGCTGCTTCATCTTACTCCAGAATGTGCAGCTTCATCTTACACCAGAATGTGCAGCTTCATCTTACTCCAGAATGTGCTGCTTCATCTTACTCCAGAATGTGCTGCTTCATCTTACTCCAGAATGTGCTGCTTACTCCAGATTGTGCTGCTTCATCTTATTCCAGAATGTGCAGCTTCATCTTACTCCAGAATGTGTTGCTTCATCTTACTCCAGAATGTGCTGCTTACTCCAGAATGTGCTGCTTCATCTTACTCCAGAATGTGCAGCTTCATCTTACACCAGAATGTGCTGCTTCATCTTACTCCAGAATGTGCTGCTTACTCCAGAATGTGCTGCTTACTCCAGAATGTGCTGCTTCATCTTACTCCAGAATGTGCAGCTTCATCTTACTCCAGAATGTGCAGCTTCATCTTACACCAGAATGTGCAGCTTCATCTTACTCCAGAATGTGCTGCTTCATCTTACTCCAGAATGTGCTGCTTACTCCAGATTGTGCTGCTTCATCTTACTCCAGAATGTGCAGCTTCATCTTACTCCAGAATGTGTTGCTTCATCTTACTCCAGAATGTGCTGCTTACTCCAGAATGTGCTGCTTCATCTTACTCCAGAATGTGCAGCTTCATCTTACTCCAGAATGTGCTGCTTCATCTTACTCCAGAATGTGCTGCATCATCTTACTCCAGAATGTGCTGCTTCATTTTACTCCAGAATGTGCAGCTTCATCTTACTCCAGAATGTGCAGCTTCATCTTACTCCAGAATGTGCTGCTTCATCTTACTCCAGAATGTGCTGCTTCATCTTACTCCAGAATGTGCTGCTTCATCTTACTCCAGAATGTGCTGCTTCATCTTACTCCAGAATGTGCTGCTTCATCTTACTCCAGAATGTGCTGCTTCATCTTACTCCAGAATGTGCAGCTTCATCTTACTCCAGAATGTGCTGCTTCATCTTACTCCAGAATGTGCAGCTTCATCTTACACCAGAATGTGCAGCTTCATCTTACTCCAGAATGTGCTGCTTCATCTTACTCCAGAATGTGCTGCTTCATCTTACTCCAGAATGTGCTGCTTACTCCAGATTGTGCTGCTTCATCTTATTCCAGAATGTGCAGCTTCATCTTACTCCAGAATGTGCTGCTTCATCTTACTCCAGAATGTGCTGCTTACTCCAGATTGTGCTGCTTCATCTTACTCCAGAATGTGCAGCTTCATCTTACTCCAGAATGTGTTGCTTCATCTTACTCCAGAATGTGCTGCTTACTCCAGAATGTGCTGCTTCATCTTACTCCAGAATGTGCAGCTTCATCTTACTCCAGAATGTGCTGCTTCATCTTACTCCAGAATGTGCTGCATCATCTTACTCCAGAATGTGCTGCTTCATTTTACTCCAGAATGTGCAGCTTCATCTTACTCCAGAATGTGCAGCTTCATCTTACTCCAGAATGTGCTGCTTCATCTTACTCCAGAATGTGCTGCTTCATCTTACTCCAGAATGTGCTGCTTCATCTTACTCCAGAATGTGCTGCTTCATCTTACTCCAGAATGTGCTGCTTCATCTTACTCCAGAATGTGCTGCTTCATCTTACTCCAGAATGTGCAGCTTCATCTTACTCCAGAATGTGTTGCTTCATCTTACTCCAGAATGTGCTGCTTACTCCAGAATGTGCTGCTTCATCTTACTCCAGAATGTGCAGCTTGATCTTACTCCAGAATGTGCTGCTTACTCCAGAATGTGCTGCTTCATCTTACTCCAGAATGTGCAGCTTGATCTTACTCCAGAATGTGCTGCTTACTCCAGAATGTGCTGCTTCATCTCACTCCAGAATGTGCTGCTTCATCTTACTCCAGAATGTGTTGCTTCATCTTACTCCAGAATGTGCTGCTTACTCCAGAATGTGCAGCTTCATCTTACTCCAGAATGTGCTGCTTACTCCAGAATGTGCTGCTTCATCTCACTCCAGAATGTGCTGCTTCATCTTACTCCAGAATGTGTTGCTTCATCTTACTCCAGAATGTGCTGCTTACTCCAGAATGTGCTGCTTCATCTTACTCCAGAATGTGCAGCTTCATCTTACTCCAGAATGTACTGCTTACTCCAGAATGTGCAGCTTCATCTTACTCCAGAATGTGCTACCTCATCTTACTCCAGAATGTGCAGCTTCATCTTACTCCAGAATGTGCTGCTTCATCTTACTCCAGAATGTGCAGCTTCATCTTACACCAGAATGTGCAGCTTCATCTTACTCCAGAATGTGCTGCTTCATCTTACTCCAGAATGTGCTGCTTCATCTTACTCCAGAATGTGCTGCTTACTCCAGATTGTGCTGCTTCATCTTATTCCAGAATGTGCAGCTTCATCTTACTCCAGAATGTGTTGCTTCATCTTACTCCAGAATGTGCTGCTTACTCCAGAATGTGCTGCTTCATCTTACTCCAGAATGTGCAGCTTCATCTTACACCAGAATGTGCTGCTTCATCTTACTCCAGAATGTGCTGCTTACTCCAGAATGTGCTGCTTACTCCAGAATGTGCTGCTTCATCTTACTCCAGAATGTGCAGCTTCATCTTACTCCAGAATGTGCAGCTTCATCTTACACCAGAATGTGCAGCTTCATCTTACTCCAGAATGTGCTGCTTCATCTTACTCCAGAATGTGCTGCTTACTCCAGATTGTGCTGCTTCATCTTACTCCAGAATGTGCAGCTTCATCTTACTCCAGAATGTGTTGCTTCATCTTACTCCAGAATGTGCTGCTTACTCCAGAATGTGCTGCTTCATCTTACTCCAGAATGTGCAGCTTCATCTTACTCCAGAATGTGCTGCTTCATCTTACTCCAGAATGTGCTGCATCATCTTACTCCAGAATGTGCTGCTTCATTTTACTCCAGAATGTGCAGCTTCATCTTACTCCAGAATGTGCAGCTTCATCTTACTCCAGAATGTGCTGCTTCATCTTACTCCAGAATGTGCTGCTTCATCTTACTCCAGAATGTGCTGCTTCATCTTACTCCAGAATGTGCTGCTTCATCTTACTCCAGAATGTGCTGCTTCATCTTACTCCAGAATGTGCTGCTTCATCTTACTCCAGAATGTGCAGCTTCATCTTATTCCAGAATGTGTTGCTTCATCTTACTCCAGAATGTGCTGCTTACTCCAGAATGTGCTGCTTCATCTTACTCCAGAATGTGCAGCTTGATCTTACTCCAGAATGTGCTGCTTACTCCAGAATGTGCTGCTTCATCTTACTCCAGAATGTGCAGCTTGATCTTACTCCAGAATGTGCTGCTTACTCCAGAATGTGCTGCTTCATCTCACTCCAGAATGTGCTGCTTCATCTTACTCCAGAATGTGTTGCTTCATCTTACTCCAGAATGTGCTGCTTACTCCAGAATGTGCAGCTTCATCTTACTCCAGAATGTGCTGCTTACTCCAGAATGTGCTGCTTCATCTCACTCCAGAATGTGCTGCTTCATCTTACTCCAGAATGTGTTGCTTCATCTTACTCCAGAATGTGCTGCTTACTCCAGAATGTGCTGCTTCATCTTACTCCAGAATGTGCAGCTTCATCTTACTCCAGAATGTACTGCTTACTCCAGAATGTGCAGCTTCATCTTACTCCAGAATGTGCTACCTCATCTTACTCCAGAATGTGCAGCTTCATCTTACTCCAGAATGTGCTGCTTCATCTTACTCCAGAATGTGCAGCTTCATCTTACACCAGAATGTGCAGCTTCATCTTACTCCAGAATGTGCTGCTTCATCTTACTCCAGAATGTGCTGCTTCATCTTACTCCAGAATGTGCTGCTTACTCCAGATTGTGCTGCTTCATCTTATTCCAGAATGTGCAGCTTCATCTTACTCCAGAATGTGTTGCTTCATCTTACTCCAGAATGTGCTGCTTACTCCAGAATGTGCTGCTTCATCTTACTCCAGAATGTGCAGCTTCATCTTACACCAGAATGTGCTGCTTCATCTTACTCCAGAATGTGCTGCTTACTCCAGAATGTGCTGCTTACTCCAGAATGTGCTGCTTCATCTTACTCCAGAATGTGCAGCTTCATCTTACTCCAGAATGTGCAGCTTCATCTTACACCAGAATGTGCAGCTTCATCTTACTCCAGAATGTGCTGCTTCATCTTACTCCAGAATGTGCTGCTTACTCCAGATTGTGCTGCTTCATCTTACTCCAGAATGTGCAGCTTCATCTTACTCCAGAATGTGTTGCTTCATCTTACTCCAGAATGTGCTGCTTACTCCAGAATGTGCTGCTTCATCTTACTCCAGAATGTGCAGCTTCATCTTACTCCAGAATGTGCTGCTTCATCTTACTCCAGAATGTGCTGCATCATCTTACTCCAGAATGTGCTGCTTCATTTTACTCCAGAATGTGCAGCTTCATCTTACTCCAGAATGTGCAGCTTCATCTTACTCCAGAATGTGCTGCTTCATCTTACTCCAGAATGTGCTGCTTCATCTTACTCCAGAATGTGCTGCTTCATCTTACTCCAGAATGTGCTGCTTCATCTTACTCCAGAATGTGCTGCTTCATCTTACTCCAGAATGTGCTGCTTCATCTTACTCCAGAATGTGCAGCTTCATCTTACTCCAGAATGTGCTGCTTCATCTTACTCCAGAATGTGCAGCTTCATCTTACACCAGAATGTGCAGCTTCATCTTACTCCAGAATGTGCTGCTTCATCTTACTCCAGAATGTGCTGCTTCATCTTACTCCAGAATGTGCTGCTTACTCCAGATTGTGCTGCTTCATCTTATTCCAGAATGTGCAGCTTCATCTTACTCCAGAATGTGTTGCTTCATCTTACTCCAGAATGTGCTGCTTACTCCAGAATGTGCTGCTTCATCTTACTCCAGAATGTGCAGCTTCATCTTACACCAGAATGTGCTGCTTCATCTTACTCCAGAATGTGCTGCTTACTCCAGAATGTGCTGCTTACTCCAGAATGTGCTGCTTCATCTTACTCCAGAATGTGCAGCTTCATCTTACTCCAGAATGTGCAGCTTCATCTTACACCAGAATGTGCAGCTTCATCTTACTCCAGAATGTGCTGCTTCATCTTACTCCAGAATGTGCTGCTTACTCCAGATTGTGCTGCTTCATCTTACTCCAGAATGTGCAGCTTCATCTTACTCCAGAATGTGTTGCTTCATCTTACTCCAGAATGTGCTGCTTACTCCAGAATGTGCTGCTTCATCTTACTCCAGAATGTGCAGCTTCATCTTACTCCAGAATGTGCTGCTTCATCTTACTCCAGAATGTGCTGCATCATCTTACTCCAGAATGTGCTGCTTCATTTTACTCCAGAATGTGCAGCTTCATCTTACTCCAGAATGTGCAGCTTCATCTTACTCCAGAATGTGCTGCTTCATCTTACTCCAGAATGTGCTGCTTCATCTTACTCCAGAATGTGCTGCTTCATCTTACTCCAGAATGTGCTGCTTCATCTTACTCCAGAATGTGCTGCTTCATCTTACTCCAGAATGTGCTGCTTCATCTTACTCCAGAATGTGCTGCTTCATCTTACTCCAGAATGTGCAGCTTCATCTTACTCCAGAATGTGTTGCTTCATCTTACTCCAGAATGTGCTGCTTACTCCAGAATGTGCTGCTTCATCTTACTCCAGAATGTGCAGCTTGATCTTACTCCAGAATGTGCAGCTTCATCTCACTCCAGAATGTGCTGCTTCATCTTACTCCAGAATGTGTTGCTTCATCTTACTCCAGAATGTGCTGCTTACTCCAGAATGTGCTGCTTCATCTTACTCCAGAATGTGCAGCTTCATCTTACTCCAGAATGTACTGCTTACTCCAGAATGTGCAGCTTCATCTTACTCCAGAATGTGCTACCTCATCTTACTCCAGAATGTGCAGCTTCATCTTACTCCAGAATGTGCTGCTTCATCTTACTCCAGAATGTGCAGCTTCATCTTACTCCAGAATGTGCTGCTTCATCTTACTCCAGAATGTGCTGCTTCATCTTACTCCAGAATGTGCAGCTTCATCTTACTCCAGAATGTGATGCTTACTCCAGAATGTGCAGCTTCATCTTACTCCAGAATGTGCAGTTTCATCTTACTCCAGAATGTGCAGCTTCATCTTACTCCAGAATGTGCGGCTTCATCTTACTCCAGAATGTGCAGCTTGATCTTACTCCAGAATGTGCTGCTTCATCTTACTCCAGAATGTGCTGCTTACTCCAGAATGTGCTGCTTCATCTTACTCCAGAATGTGCTGCTTCATCTTACTCCAGAATGTGCAGCTTCATCTTACTCCAGAATGTGCTGCTTACTCCAGAATGTGCTGCAACATCCCCCAGTGAAACTAGTGTCAAAATATTCAATCCCTGTATAGTTGGTAGTTACCTTGAAATTTAGCTACTGTGAATTCAGCTGTCATAGTTTCAAATTGATTCAAACTCTCGTAAAACATTGGTTGAGCTGATCTAGAAATTAGCGGAGCTTAGCTAGTAACTGGTGCAGCATAGCTAGACTTGATACCGGTATTACCAACTACTGATACCCTAAAGCTATGACCTGTTTGAAAAAGATATGACTCACATTATACACCAGAGTGGCCTCTAGCTATATAAATATGTCTCCGGAAAAAATGCATATGGTTATGATGTAGACATAATGGGAGTGTACAGGTCTAATATGTTCTAGGGGTGAGGGTTGGGAATGGCAAATCACCCTTCTATTTCCTCCTTCATCTTTTTAGCCTTTAGATAACAAAATAATATGTAATGGTAATCATATCAGTATGCTTAGGTGATAAACTATTTTGAAACTTGTTTTGTTTTCAGGAAACCGAGACTCTACCCACTGTGAAAGAAAAGGAATATCCGATGAGTGACAAGGACCCAAATAACAAGAGTGGATGTGTCCTCTCTTAAATATATCTTACATTAAGGTAGACTGGGTATGATATATAAAGGTTGACTGGCTATAATATAGAGACATGTTATAATGTTCTGTGAACTTACCGCTGCTATCAAATGTCTTGTATAAATTGTTACATAAAGCTTTATAAAAACATGTAAAGTATACGTGTATCTTGTTATTCTTCAATGTGATTTGTTGTGTAAAATTTATGTTATGCTTAAAACATTATATACACTATCGCTGTTATGTTTTTTATTTATTTTATATTTATTTATTTTGTGATAGTTTTATATTCTATTCACACAAATGTGACATCGATTGCTATGTACACCCTGAGTTTGACATGAAAATTCATGACTAGTAACTTTGTAGAGTATATCTTCATTCGTAATGGTCTGAGCAGCTTCTATTTTCTCTAACTGTTCACTAAGATATATAACGTAGACTAGCATCTTGGGTTTACTACAGCACATGAGCACATGATGTGTTCAGTAGATATGCTTTTATGAGACACCTCATTCCACTGTAATGGACCTTTCCAGTTTATCCATCCATCATATGATGTCATAATCAAGTATGTGACATGTAGGATGACATCATAATCAATGATGTCATGAATGATGTGGATAAGTTCGCCACAAAAGCATAATTGGTGACGGTCTAAGCGTTATTGTGTGTCTTTACTATTTAATAAACATGCTGTTGAATATTTTAAAACTAATTTGACTGGATCTGGCAGCAACAGCACCCAGTCAAATTAGTTTCAAAATATTCAACAGCTTACCTGTATAGTTTTCTGGAAATTGATAGGCAGGGATCGATCGATCCCAACACGGGCGAAGTGTGAGTGGAGTTTAGCTAAAGATGGGCGGGGCATAGCTAAAACTGGATTACTACATTGTTTTTACCCTCGCATCTTAATGTGAAGAGCATGTTGCAATCTGGTCTGTCTGTCTGTCTGTCTGTCTGTCTGTCTGTCTGTCCGTCTCTCTGTCTGTGTGTGTGTTTGTGTGTCTAATCAGAGCTGTATATAAAAAACTACTGAACCAATTTGTCTCAAATGTTAACACAATGAAGGGACTCACCGTGTAAGCATATTTCCAGACTTTGGCTGTGATGCTTATTAAAGAACCCAGATCTGGAACTTGATTGGATCAAATTCTGGATCTATGGATATGTTTGAAAAGGTTCCGTTCCCATTTGGCTCAAATTTTAGCAGAAAGAATGTGGTGACAATTGAGGGGAGGAGAGGGGGTTGGGGGTGGCGTTTGGCCATACCCTTGAATTCCACAACTTTGAACATGATCTGAAAAAAGGAAAAAAATCTGGAAAAAAAATTAGGAAAATCTATAACATTTTATAATGTGACAAAAACGCGAGGGCGAGGGTCTGCAATCTGTGATTACTCATGTTAACTTTATCTTTAGATTATCCAATGTGAAAGTTCTAACCTTTTCATTCTTGTATCTCGATTTCAGAGCAACCATGCTGTTAAGCTATTTTGAATTCTAGCTCTGCTGAAGAATTTATTTCAAAATAATCAATGAAATATTTTGTTATACTTGAAATACTATGGCAGCGGGAAATACTGGAAAATATCTGGAAATATCGGGACATACTGGAAAATATCTGGACATACTGGGAAATAGTCAGACATCAGATGGCAATTTTATATACGTAACTTCATGCTTCTGAGGTGTATCACCCAGCTATTGGGGATTGGGGCATTTCCTGGCATTTCCCGCATATGTGGAGTATGTGTGTGATTATTAAAGGTGCAATTCAGTGTGAGATGCCTTTTGTTAAATACTTCCAGATTTCTTATCATTATGCGAAAACATCCTATTTAGTTGATTTATAATATATATTTATAGTTAACGTTGAATCCTTATAAAGACTTAAATTCTAACATCTTGGCAATATATTTTATATGTTATTTTATTTTATGTGTTCATTTTTACCCTCACCACAGAGAGCAATATATTTCTTTTTGTCTGTCTGCCTGGCCACTGTTATTACTCGGATATATTAATCAAATTTGCCTTAAATCTTAACACAATAAAGGATGTTCATGTATCTATGGCTTACATAGATCCTTAGTCTTTCTCCAGATTCTAGAGACTAGAACCAAGTCTAGGTTTAAGAGTCAGCAAATTATTACTGTACCGTACTTTCGTGTTTCATATTGCGCAGTTTTTTGCTCACTTTTCTCCAGGCCAGAAGTGGGGTGCGTATTATGCATTAGTATAAACTTTAATCACATTTTTGGGCTCAGAATTTTGGGTCAGAACAGCCGCCCTGATGTACGATTAAGCCAAAAAATGTGATATATCAAAGAGAAACCACTATTTCCTCTTTCCTGTCGTATTGCAATAACCAATATTGTGGGCTACATTGTGTGTAATAATTGTATTCAATGTAACATTTGTGAATTGTACGTGTATGATTCTTAAATGGTGTAATAAAACTCAAACTGACAAGTCATTGTACATGTATTATCGTAAACCAACATAAGATGTCCCAAAACAACGTAAGAAATAAAATGAGGTTAGATCCCTTCTTAAGTTGGATGACCAAATTAAAGCTCTTGTGATTGGAGGCATTCCACTGAACTTTATTTGGACTAAAAACAGATTTTGCAACGTCGCAAATGCCAATATCGCAAATTAATAATAAATATATACAGAAGATAATGTTTTTAAAACAGTTTGAGCAATAAATTCACTATTACCTAATCAGTAAATGTATTCGGCAATATATTTACTGGCAAAATTTGTGTTCACTTGGGCGATTTTGTCCCGGCTGACTTGGTTACATTACATTCTACCGAGTATTAATCACTGTATTAATCAGCTATAGGACGATTTTATGTCATCACTCTTGTAGCTACTCGAAGCTCCCCTCTTATTTGTGGATTGCGCAGGTCTTTAACCGGGTACTACTATTAGCCTCTTCGCGCTATTCGGGTAACAACCTAAACTCGTCCTATAGCCTAATACATAACGTGATTTCTATTTTTTCGCGACGCCATTTTATGTCAAACTTTGGATTAATTTTGATGAAATAAACAATGTTTATTAAAATATACGCAATATTTAGTCGGTCCCAATTAATAATTTGACTCCCGCGATGATGGATATAAGGTATACATCAAGCATAGGTGTAAGATGGTAAGAATTTCTAGCTTGAAAAATTTTAACTGGTCTAATTTCGTGTTATTTTTTGTTTCAATTTTTTTTTTAAACATACCTAATAGAAGTTGCCACCCTTTCTCAGAGGTTTGGATTTAAAGAATTTACAGCTCTTGTCCTATTAGAAGCTGCGGTTACTCATGAGTGTTTTACGGGACCAATTTTCGTTCGTCGGAAAAATGTTTTGCAATCTTTCTGAACACATGCCCTCAATCCCCTTCTCCACATAATTTTAGCAAGCTTCAACAAAGAATCCCTTCATCCATCCTTTTATGAGCATCGGTGCTTTCATTTTGGTAACTAATGCTTTACATGTATATTAAACAAGTTCTCAGTGAATTGCCCTCGTGAGTCAAAGAGGCATTCTGGTATCAACTTAGCAGGGTTTAAATGTGTAACTGTTTCCACGCTAAAGCTTATTGCTATGTACCACCCATTTCTAGATATGTACCCCCCATTTCTGGCTATGTCCGGCCCATTTCTGGCTATGTACCACCCATTTCTGGCTATGTCCGGCCCATTTCTGGCTATGTACCACCCATTTCTGGCTATGTACCACCCATTTCTAGCTATGTACTGCCCATTTCTGGCTATGTACCGCCCATTTCTGGCTATGTACCGCCCATTTCTGACTATGTATGCCCATTTCTGACAATGTACCGCCATTTCTGGCTTGTACCCCATATTTCTGGCTATGTACCCCCTATTTCTGGTTATGTACTCCCTATTTCTGATTATGTACCACCTATTTCTGGCTATGTAGCACCCATTTCTGGCTATGTACCACCCATTTCTGGCTATGTACTACCCATTTCTGGCTATCTACCACCCATTTCTGGCTATGTACCACCCATTTCTGGCTATGTACCGCCCATTTCTGGCTATGTACCTCCCATTTCTGGCTATCTACCACCCATTTCTGGCTATGTACCACCAATTTCTGGCTAAATTCTTTTTAAATACCTTTTGCATGTGTTGAAATTGCTTTATATACTTTGAACCCTGAATTCCCAGAAACCCACTTTCAAGGTAATTATACATGTTAGTGTTTGAATATTTTGAAATTAATTAAATTGTAAATCGATCAGAGGCATACAATTCACACATTAGTGACAGACTACACATTAGTGACAGACTTCAATTCTCCTGATGAAGCTATAACTCATTTTAATTGCTACATTAGCTAACACGTGACATAATTGATTATGACATCATTTACTCCAGTGGCAGATCATATCCCTCCAATGTTTGCGCATGGTAACTTTAGTGCTGCTTAATATCCTTTGGTGCATGTCATCCCAAATATGAACTATATATTGTTTGCGATACCTTTCCTCATTGGTACATAAATATGAACTATATGTTGTTTGCGATACCTTTCCTCATTGGTACATAAATATGAACTATATGTTGTTTGCGATACCTTTCCTCAATACTACATAAATATGAACTATATATTGTTTGAGATACCTTTCCTCATTGCTACATAAATATGAACTATATGTTGTTTGCGATACCTTTCCTCATTGGTACATAAATATGAACTATATGTTGTTTGCGATACCTTTCCTCATTGGTACATAAATATGAACTATATGTTGTTTGCGATACCTTTCCTCATTACTACATAAATATGAACTATATATTGTTTGAGATACCTTTCCTCATTGCTACATAAATATGAACTATATGTTGTTTGCGATACCTTTCCTCATTGGTACATAAATATGAACTATATATTGTTTGCGATACCTTTTCTCATTGCTACATAAATATGAACTATGTTGTATGCGATACCTTTCCTCATTGGTACATTTGCTAGTTTTACTGTACCTAAGTCTAATTTATTGTCCTTGTCCGTACATATTTTTCAGACCCTTATCACTCTGATATCAAAATCTTTAATCATCAAATTAAATTAAAATATGCAATGGTGTTCATTTGTCAATAAAGTTGGTGGAAGATGTTGCTGTCAAAGACAGCACCGTTCCGTCATAGACAGCAATGTTTGTCCACGAAAATTTATCGAGTCAGTCATTCCAGTGGTAAATCTTCAAAAAACAGTTCTCTTGGTTTGCAAATGGTCATTTCTCAAGACCACTGCTAAAGCAGTTCTTGGCTGATATGAGGCTTACAGGGTTAAACAACTACTCCAAATTTGAGAGTAAATGTCTTTAGTTCATAGAGATCTAAGATTACTTACATGAAGCTGATTGGACTATTTCATTGGTAGCCATCTTGGCTCTGCTTAGAAGCACATTAAAGGATAACTAGCCTCTTCTCTTGATAGCTATTCAGGTATTCTAATAGGCCACTCATAAACTATGCAGGTAATTTTAAGCTTTTTTATCCCTCCCCCCCCCCCCCCCCCCCCCCCCCCCCCCCCCCCCCCCCGGTCTGGAAGATGAGGGGGGATATGGTGATCAGCATGTCTGTTCGTCCGTCCGTCCATCCATCCGTCTGTCCCCGTCTTGTCAACGCAACTCCTAGAGGTCTCAATGGATTAACTTAAAATTGTGTCCACATTATCAGTATCATGTGCAGATGTGTATGTGCTTTTTTCGCGTCCGAAATATTGTTCATTACAGAGTTATCCCCTTTTATATATCTTAAAGCTGATACATAAACTGCATTGCCAATCATTTCTTGTCAACGCAACTCCTAGAGGTCTCAATGGATTAACTTAAAATTTTGTCCATATTATCAGTATCATGTGCAGATGTGCTTTTTTCGCGTCCGAAATATTGTTCATTACAGAATTATCCCCTTTTATATATCTTAAAGCTGATACATAAACTGCATTGCCAATCATTTCTTGTCAATGCAACTTCTCCGAGAGGTCTCAATGGATTAACTTAAAGTTTTGTCCACATTATCAGTATCATGTGCAGATGTGCATGTGCTTTTTTCGCGACCAAAAAATATTTCATTACAGAGTTATCCCCCTTTAAATATCTTAAAGCCGATACATAAACTGCATTGCCAATCATTTCTTGTCAACGCAACTCCTACAGTTTAGCTCTGATTCTTTTGAAAATTGGTACGTGTTATCATTACCACGTGAAGTGTGCATGTGCTATCCTTATTCCTGTACATCCATCCATCTGTCCAAAATGTATGTATGTCCGTCTGTCAGTCCATCCATCTCTGACAATCATTTCTTGTCAACACCACTCCCCCTAGAGGTCTCAATGGATTAACTTTAAATTTTGTCCACATTATCAGTATCATGTGTTATCCGTATACCTGTATGTCCATCCGTCTGTCCAAAATATATGTATGTCCATCTGTCAGTCCATCCATCTCTGACAATCATTTCTTGTCAACGCAACTCCTCCTAGAGGTCTCAATGGATTAACTTTAAATTGTGTCCACAATATCAATATCATGTGCAGATGTGCATGTGCTTAAATATCTTAAAGCCGATACATAAACTGCATTGCCAATCATTTGTCAACGCAACTCCTACAGTTTAGCTGCAATTCTTTTGAAACTTGCTAAGTGTTATCATCACGACAGGAAGATGTGCATGTGCTACCCGTATACTTGTACATCCATCCATCTGTCCAAAATGTATGTTCATCTGTCGGTCCATCCTTGTCAATGCAACTCCTACAGTTTAGTTACAATTCTTTTGAAACATGGTAAATCTACTCATTACCATCCGAAGATGTGCATGTGCTTTTTTCGCGGCCAGAAAATTTTTTATTACAGCGTTATCTCCCTTTAAATACCTTTAAGCCAATACATAAACTGCAGTACCAATCATTTCTTGTCAACACAACAACAATTTAGCTGTGATTCTATTGAAACTTAGTAAGGATTCTCATTACCACTTGAAGATGTGCATGTGCTATCCGTATACCTGTACATCCATGCGTCTGTATAGAATGTATGTGTGTCAGTCTGTTGGTCCGCCCATCTCTAGCAATCATTTCAAGATGTCAACACAACTACAGTTTAGCTACGATGTATGTTTATCCGAAATGTTTGGATCCGGGGGGATATGCCGTCTTCTGATGGCTCTTGTATCATGCCGCTAAAGAAAGATAATCAGGATTTAGTAGCTAAATGTTGATACATTGTTACACCCTGTGATGGCTGTCATGATTTACCTTTCAACCAATCAGAAAGAACCTTGTGTGTCTGCCTTAGTATGTATGCTCAGTCATAGAGGTGCCATTTATAGCTTCACAATGCGGTGTAAAAGTAACCATACAGGTAAGCTGATGAAGATTTTGAAACTAATTTGACTGGAAGTTGTTGCTGCCTTATGAATCTGACACTTAAATCAGAGTGATTGTCAGGATGGTTGCCATCTTAAATCTTTGTATTTCGGGCCCACATTTTCGTATTCCAGACTAAAATTTTGACGTGTTCCAAACTTTCTTGTTTTCTGACATAATGTTTGCATTTCAATCCAAACTCTTTTCTTGCAAACCCTTCATCTTTGGAAAATGAAATTCCCATGTTTCTGGCTCAATTCTTTCCTTTCCAAAATAAAATATCTTTTATTAGAACCTTGGAATTTGAGATACTTTTTTCGCTTTCATGTTTGAGACCCAAATTTTCTAATTTCTGACCAAGTCTTTGTTCTTATTAACATTTCTGCCCAAAATCTTTGAATTCTTGTCTTGTTTTTTGTTGCATCTCTCAGCTAGTACCAGTGAGTTTGTTTGTTAGTCTGTCTGTCGGTCAGTCAGTCAAATTGTGTACATTTCCAACAAAGCGGCCTGTCGTAACTACTGCGTGTCACATATACAATTATAAATGCCCTCATTTCATTCACATACTCATGTTTCCTGAGCAGATATTTGTGTTCTTATGTGTCAAACATAATTTACCATGTTCCAGGCGAGTGATACAGGCGACCATTGGGTCATTTGTTATTTAAAGTAAATTCGTCTGTATTTAACCTTATGTGTATAGAGTAAATTTGCCAGATCAAATTTTTAAATCGTTTGTAAAGTGAGGTAAATTGTCTTTGTTTTCTATAAACAATGTGAATATATTTAAACAGTGTATATTATATAATATATAATGATAGCGTTATAATATAAAATCATGTACACTATGTTATTGTGCTGTAATAATATTTACATGTCTGCCTGCTGAATTTCTGCATACTACATTTTCCATGAGGATTAACTCTGGATAGGTTGAATATTTTGAAAACAATTTGACTGAAAGTTCTTGGTGGCTAAGCCACCAACAACTCTCAGTCAAATTGTTTTCAAAATATTCCACAGATCCAAATTTATTGCTTATTGAAATTATTGTTTGCTGGCTTACAGCAGTCAGGCAGTTATACAGTGTAAGTAAAAATCATGAAATCAGGCATTGAAGTACTCGTATTATATTAATTCACATTATTGTCCAGTCCTATGCATAGCAGTGTATGGCATCCTGTCTAACAAGAGGTATGTTATTTTTAACACAAAAATCTTGAGCAGGCCTCTAGAATTTACTACAAATTGGGAATAGACAGGAGCTTTACCTAGATAGTTAAACACTGCTTTAATCTAAAGCATTTCTGTCCAGCTTATTATGGAGCTTGTTGTATTGTATTGTATTTCATAACTTCCTCCTTTATACAGAATCACTGCACAGACTGGCAGTGTTACGGCTCGGTGAGGTTCCTGTACATATATCCACACCCCTTGGGGGTGTTTCTATAATTATAGGTAACATATTTTCAGACAGTCTAGATATCGAACCAGGGAGCCACTGACAGCATTGCTGAAGCTGTGACGTAGGTTGTTAGAGCGGGCTGCCAGCTATACTGCACAGTCAGGTCCAATTTGTACACATTTGTACCATTCACCTTTTCAGATAGGAATTTTAGAGGCTTCAGTTATGGCATCATGGCGATACTGATGGCAGGGCTGTCATCCGACATCTACACTATCTGGGCGTATTGACAACTTTGCCCCCGATACATGGCCTGACACTCAGAGTGAGTTCCTTTGTTTCCCTTGTGGCACAGATACCACATAAGACAGGATGGGTATTGCGCAGGTTTTTACACCAATCCGAATGCCTGAGTGAAAGATATAACTGGGAAGATTTGGATCCGAATCGCGAGGCAGAGGTGAACGCTCTAGACCACTGAGCTATGCTAGTTAAAGCGCACTCAATGGAAGAACCCAGTTTTAGCTATGCCCCCGCCCAAATTTAGCTAGGTTTCAACCACACTGCCTGTGTTGGGATTGGGATCAATCGATCCCTGAACTCCCTGACTGTCATGCGATTGTGATGTCAGCTAACAAGTGATGTATTTTGATTATAATATCAGATATCAGAATGACAGGTTGTATCATTCTATTTTCTAATGCCCAACTTTGTTGGATATTGTGTTTTAGCTGATTATAAAACAGATTTTAATTTTGGCATTTAAATCGGATTACTCTTTTAAAATATATGTATTGTGATGATCTAATCTAATGCAAATTTGAGTAGGAATTGTGCTTCACTATAAATAAATAAATAACTTTAAACTGACATGTGTTTAGATTTTCTGTTGTGTCTGTATCCTACCTAAAGGGAAAACTGACGGCACTCAATCTCCAGTATGAAAACTTGGGTCCATTAATTTAGCTTGCCAGACATGTGGAAATCCGTGAAAATTTTGGCTTTTCTTTGATAAGTAAAGTTCTTCTGGGGACATATTGATGAAAGATTGCAGGTATGTTGAGTATGTGGCTTGGAAAAAGTCAGCTCTCTGGGTTTATCCATCCATTTGTCTGCCGATTCATAGAAAAATAACAGACTTCCACGGCACAGAATCAACATAGATATCGATAACATGTTCTTACTATGTGTTGATTTTCTTTCTCTCTCTCTCTCTCTCTCTCTCTCTCTCTCTCTCTCTCTTTCTCTCTCTCTCTGTGGATGGTTTTACCATAACTGCGGGGACGATGCATTCCGGGGACATAATTATTTTAGCAGTTTAGAGCGTTTTCTGACTGTCTTTTTCATTTTACGCTTATATCTAGAGTGGTTTTGATTATGTACATTAACAAAAAAAATTAGAAAAACATTGTGGGCACTGTCCCCGGTAGAGGAAGTGAGATATGAGAGAGTCCTCACACAGCGGGGACATATGAGAGCGTCCCGACTTCAGGGAGATGTAAACAGCATTTAGGAGAGAGATGGACAAGAGATTTTCACATCCCTAGCCTATAAACAACACACATGCTTAGCATAGCACTTGTTAGTATGCGCCAAGCAGTACTCATTAAAAAGTGAGAGTTTTTACATTTTGTGGGGACATTTAAATGTGAGAGATGGATTGAAAAAAAATATATAAATCACCCACACATATTTTCTGAGGACGGAAAAAATAAATACATATTTGGACGTTTCATGCTTAACCTGATCGTTTAAGCCACCATAACTGCGGGGACCAGGATTTTGTCCCTGGAATTACGGTACGTCCCCGCAATGCAGGTTGATGCTGGAAAATGTCCTCGTAGTTACCGTGAAATCATTCTCTCTCTCTCTCTCTCTCTCTCTCTCTCTCTCTCTCTCTCTCTCAATATAATATTCATTGTGTCTACAGTTATGACTGGTGTGCCTATCAAGCGGAAGATTATTCAATTCAGACCTGGGAAATTTTCTTTATTTTACTTCAGGAGAATACTGACCAGCTAAGACAACTTTAGATATACCCAGAATTCAGAAGCGAATTCGAAGGGTAGGTAGCTGTGGTCATAAAACCGTCTCCCAGAAAAAGGAATATTCTAGTACAACAGCTCTCAGGAGTGAGTGATCAAGAAAGCATGAAAAAGGCCATGCTGACTTAGACTACCATTCACGAAAACCTTGCTTCCCTTCATCTTACAAAGAGGGGAGCAAAGGAAAATGCCATTGTCCTGAGGCTCGCCAAACAAGTACTAATAGTAGTAAATGGCAATGTCATAAATCTTAATTAACCTTTCCAGAGTATCCATCTATCAATCTGATGTCATATGACCTCATAATCAGCTAAGTGGCATGTAAGATAACGTCATAATCATTACATCATAAATGATTCTATATGGCCCGTCTTTAACTCTTAATAGTCCGACATGTTGTATGAATTGTATGTCTGTCATTTTTAATAAACATGCTGTTGAATGTTTTGAAACTAATTTGACTGGACGCTATTGCTGCCATAGGCAGCAACAGCGTCCAGTAAATTTTTTTCCAAAATATGCAATAGCATACCTGTATAGTTTTCTGGAAATTGATAGACAGTGAGTTCAGAGAGTGATCGATCCCAACACGAGTGAGGGGTGGAGCTTAGCTAGAGATGGGCGGGGCGTAGCTAAAAATGGAAAGGTCCATTATGAACAATTCCTTAAAAGTGCAGCCGAGATAAATAACTAATTAATACACATAGTGACCATCATGACAAATATAAGAACTTCACAGACATCCAAACTGATTTACACCCATTGGTTCTCTCAGTCGAACATTGTCCATGCCTGTGACCATTCTAAATAAACTAGACACATTCACTTCCCCTAATAGCCAAGCAAGGAATCACAGTCAATAAGACTGATTGCATATCAAATAAGCGAGTTAAAAAAGTTGTAAGGACATCTGTTACCTCTTGAATAGATGCCTGAAAAGGAAATTGAGATCTCTTCACACCATTCTGAAGATCTGTTGAAGTTATAATTGTATGCTCTACAGGTTCACCAGTAGTATATAAAAGGGGGCTCCGGGACCACCCTCCTCAAGCTGGCTCTACGAGCCATGTGGCTTCTGACAATGCTGGGTGACTCTGGGACCACCCTTATATACTACTCTGACCACGCTCCTGGACCATCTATACCTATGGTCAGCAGTGATGTCACGCTCCTGGACCGCGCCCATAGACCACCCTCCCTATGATGGGCTACATGACTTAGGCCGGCCCCACCCCCAGGTCAGGCTCCACCACCAGTTGATGCCATCAAATCCCTATAAGAGAAACGCAGGTGTATATATACCACATGCCAATGATGGATGTTCTATATGAAATTGGATTCGATATTGATGATGCTCTTGCCCGAGTAATGGAGGAGGACGACATGAGCCTGGATGAGAAGTAGCGATGCTGGGAGGAAAAGAGCGAGCGTCAAAATAGGATCGATGATGAGTTAGAATATTATAGGGAGTTTTTTAGAAATTTATGAACCTGGATTCCGCTACATATATGATATCCCCCTGATGGTTGAGAATGTTGAGTTAGCATTTTATCGACAACTCACTGAGGAAGGCGTCATCGACGAGTACAATGAGGAAGCATTAGCTGCACTGCACTTTGGGGAACATGAGGAAGATGACGATGAGGGTTATGAGTCCGATGAAGAGCCCAATGAGGAGATAGCTGCCACGGTTTAAATCAAGAATGTAATAGCGCATCTACCTATGCTCCAGGCTTTGCCTGTGGTGAGCACTGAATACCATACCAAGCATGTGGCTCCTGTTCAAGGTGCGCTAACTATCAATTTAGAAAAAAGCCAAATGTATGTATGTATGTAAATTTCTATAGCGCCGATTCCGGACTAAACCGCTCAAAGGCGCTTTACAAAATTTAATAATATGCTCTTGTGAAAAGGTGAGTTTTTAACATAGATTTAAATGGTTCAATTTTGTTACAATTTTGAATGTCAGATGGTAGATTGTTCCAAAATTTTGGTCCTGCTCTCGAGAAGGCGCGTTCACCGATGGTTAAATTCGAACGTGGTACAACACATAGTAATTGTGAATTTGATCGAAGGGACCTTGCTGATGTTCTTCGTACGATCAGTGAATTTAGGTAAGGTGGTGCAAGATCATGAAGGCATTTGAACACTAAGAGTCCGACCTTATAGCTGATCCGTTCTCTAACTGGCAGCCAGTGTAGTTCCTGGAGAACAGGCGTGATGTGTTCATGCATTCTCGTGCGGGTGATCAACCAAGCTGCTGTGTTCTGGGCTCTCTGCAGACGCTCCAACTGGGCTGATGTTATGCCAGTCAGTAATGCATTGCCATAGTCCAACCGGGATGTTATGGTGGCATGAACAAGTGTTTTAACTGCGTCAGTGTCAAGCAGATTTCGAATTTTGCTGATGTTTCTCATATTGACGAAGATGGAACGAGAGACAGATGTCATATGTGCTTCCATTGAAAGAATGTTATCAAAAGTTACGCCTATGTTGCGGGCACTGTCGCTAAAACCAATTTCGGCCTCTCCACTGGAGACTTTTTATGTCCACATTCTGCCGGATGTGGCGAGATGTTATCAAGAGAGTCTCTGTTTTCTTGTCGTTCAGCTGCAACATGTTGTTCAACATCCAATGTTTGATGTCAAGAACACAGTTTTCGACACACTCACGGGCGTTTAACTGATGGTTTACATGGAACTCGAGGTACAATTGCGTGTCGTCCGCATAAAAGTGGTAGCTTATGCCATGAGATCGTATTAAGTTGCCTAGTGGTGCCGTGTATATTGTGAACAAGATGGGACCAAGCACAGATCCTTGTGGTACGCCAGAGCGTAATTGATTTGAAACTGACTTTAGGTTGTCCACAATAACAGTCTGGTAACGATTTGTAAGGTACGAATTGAACCAGGCAAGCGCTGTGTGCGATATACCGAGTTCTGTTAAACGTGATATCAGAATGCTATAATCGATTGTGTCGAAAGCTGCAGATAAATCTAAAAGAACCAATAGAACACACTTCCGGTCATCCATGGAGCAGAGAATGTCATTTTGTACACGGAGTAGAGCAGTTTCTGTGCTGTGGAGCTTCCGGTATGCGCTTTGAAAGGGTTCTAGTAGGTTGTTGCATTCTAGATGGTCATTTAGTTGCTTGGCAACGACCTTTTCTAGCACCTTGGACAGATATGGTAAGTTTGACACGGGCCTGTAGTTCCCTAGTGTATTTTGGTCGAGTGTAGGCTTCTTTATTAATGGAATCACACTGGCAGTTTTGAAAGAATCAGGTACGACACCACCTTCTAAGGACAAGTTTAACACCTTTGTTATTGCAGGTAGCAATTTGTCAACACATTCTTTAAGTATGTTTGTAGGCATTGGGTCCAGTGAGCACGATGCTTTTGATGAATTGCGGATTATTGTCAATACTTCATCGGGAGATACTGATTTGAATGACGTCATAGCGCAGTTTGACCCAGACAAACTACAAGAGTTAGATGGTGAATAGTCTGGATGTTGCACAATGTTGCTACGAATTAGGTCTATTTTCTCAGCAAAGAAATTTGCAAAACGATTTGCTAGTTCGACTGGATCTTTGTGCTCTGGCAGATTGTTCCTACATTTATCTTTATGGAGCAGTGTTCTGAAAATGGAGAATAGTTTCCCTTGGTTATCTGCGTTTTCGGATACTAATGTGGAATAATAAGTCTGTTTTGCTGCTGTGATCATATCATTCACGATACGACATTGTTGCGAATATATTTGCAAATGAACCTGCAGCTTCGATTTACGTGCTATGCGCTCATATTTGCGACACAGTTGCTTTGCGACTTTAATTTCACAGTTAAACCACGGAGAATGATCCCGAACAGCGATTACCTTGCGTTTCAACGGGGCATGCTTGTCCACGATAGCGCGAATTTCATGATCATACTGTTCCACGAGTTGCGCCAAGTCGTCAGATGGATTCATCGACAAATCTGAGGACTGAATATCGGATCTGAAAGACTGAGTGGGAAATGAACGTAGATTGCGGTACGTGATTTCCTTTCTTGGCAGTGGAGGTTTTGTTAGTGACATGTCAAAAGTGATGGCAGAGTGATCCGTTGCAATCGCACCGGAATCAACATACACGTTGCTAATAACAGACTCTTTAGATCTTGTTATGATTAAGTCCAGTAGGTGACCTTTTTCGTGTGTAGGACCTGTGAAATGCTGTTCTAGGTTCAATGTCTCCAAGATGGTTTTAAGAGTAGATGCACTGTGATCAGATGCGTTCTCCATATGAACATTGAAATCGCCCATTATCATAAGATTACCACTGCTTAAAGCGTAGCGATCAAATAACGAGGACAGTTCATGGAAATAGTCAGACATAATTCGCTTATGCTTTTTCGAAGATGGTGGACTGTAAATCACAACGATTCTCAATAAGACAGAGTTTTGTTTTATATCGAATTCAAAATTTTCAAAGGTGTGATATGAAGGCGATTTTATTACGGAAATTTGGATAGCTTCTTTATGTAGTATGGCAATACCGCCCCCTTTTCTGGAGGACCTCGGCATATGTTCAAGCTTGTACCCGGTCGGTGTAAGGTCACCTATTACGACATTATCATCATCGCTCTTTAGCGGTATATGACGGTACCATATGATAATATGGACATTAATGAAGTAGTACTAAATTTGGCGTGATTGTTGCCGCAGGTGAAGATTATCCGTACCACATATGCAGCGAAATTGGCAGCTCTCCTCCCTGCGAAGCCAACCACAGCTCCATGCCGGAAGCCCATGGCTGAGAAGCCCACTTCGACTCCTTGTAGGAAGACCATTCAGGTTCTTGAGAAGCCACCAGATCCGGCCCCATGCACAGATGAGGAGCTTGAAAGTTTTCTTGAAGAAATTTACCAGGAGATCCTCCAGGAAAACGTAGTCTCAGACTTTGCAGCCACTCCTTATGGCAGGCATCCAGAACTATCTGCAGGAATTGGTACTTCCCGGGCATGGGGAAAAAGATCCAGCAGCTTTCCTAGATAAGAACTGGGATAATATTGAGAGGAAATTGGTGGAAGACGTCCTCGACCTGAAGGTGGTAAAGTTCTGTCTCGCCCTCAGAGTGACTTTGTATAAGGAGAAGAATGGTGGGGAAGAGGTCATCACAGAGCCTCTGTTATGGTCTAAACAACAGGCCCTCCTGAAGGCAAGTGAAATTGGGTGCTACAAGGCCTTGAGAACTACACTGGTGAGGGGTCTGGTTGGGCAGTAGACCAGGTTGGTGCACTGTACCTCAACATCGCCAGATATCAACCACTACGTGGTGGATCCTACATCGATCTCCCCACTTTGATTAAGTGAAAAGAAGCTGTGGTTAATGTCAAGAACAAAAATGACCACAGTCTTCGCTGGTCTCTCCTGTCCTGGATGTGTCCTGCATATGACCATGTAGACAGGTCGGCAAAGTATTTAGGGCACTGGGGCTCCATTGACTTCAGAGGAGTGGATTGTCCTACTCCCCTTACTCAGCTGGGGGTGTTGAGCGGCAGAATGGTCTGGCCATTAATGTCTTTGGATATGATAAGAGAGTCTACCCAGCTAAGCAATGCTGATCCTAACATTCTGCGGATGAATATGCTTCTTATTGAGAAGGTGGCAAGCAGCACTACACATGGATCAAGAACATGAATTATCTGCTCCATTGTCAGAGTCGACACAAAGTAAGGAAACACTTCTGTGAGTGGTGTCTCCACTGTTATTCCCGAGAGGACATTCTAACTCAGCACAAGCCTGAGTGTAGAGGTGTTAATGATCACCCGATGCACATAAAGATGCCTACAGAGGACAGGAAAATGCTACAATTCACCAAATACTACAAGCAACTGAAGGCACCATTTATTATCTATGCCGATTCTGAAGCCCTTACAATTAAGATCGAGGGGCCAGAGTCGAATCCAGCTCAGAGCAGCACTCAGAGAACACAGCATCATGAGATCTTACATCATGGTTAGCTGTGGAGTGGGTACTACAATACAAGCAAACCACCTGTGCTGTATTGAGGAGAAGATGCAACTAAGCACTTCCTGGATCAGTTGGCGCAGGAAGGAGTGAAGATAATGTCTGTGCTCGCTCACCCTAGGCCAATGGTGATAACCAGAGATGACTCGTGAGCCCACAAGGCTGCGGTCAGCTGTTATGTTTGACAAGCTCTTGCGTTGTGACAGTCACAGACAGCGTCTGAGATCATTGTCACATCACTGGTCACACAATGCTTGTAATCTCAAGCTTCGCCTCAGCACCAAGGCCACCACCATCCCGGTCGTATTCCACAACCTGCGTGGGTATGATTCTCACCTCATCATGCAGGCCATATCCGGGACAGAGGGGCCCATAAACCGCATTCCCAACAACATGGAGAAGTACATCTCCTTTAGCCTCTGCAGCCTCTGGTTCATCGACTCGGCCAGTTCTTCCCGGTGTCGCTCGACAAGCTGGTAGCTAGTTCCACAATGTTCCCACTTACAAAACAGTATGCGACCGCTCACAGTGCAAGTGTGCATGAGCTCTAGCTCCGCAAGGGTGTGTACCCATATGAGCACATGAATGGGTGGGACCGTTTCAATGAGCCATCTCTCCCACCGCAAGAAGCCTTCTATAGTAAACTCTCTGGCGTGGGAATATCTGACAGCGATTACAACCGCATACAGACTGTCTAGGCCCAATTCGGCTGCTGGCTATATGTGGTCAGACATTCTGCTCCTCTCAGATGTATTTGAGAACCTTAGGACCACATGCATTCAGTAGTACCATCTGGACCCAGCCCACTACTACACCAGCCCTGGCCTGTTATGGAATGCACTGGGCAGGAAGACGGGGGTAGAACTGGAACTACTCACTGACTATGACATGCATCTCTTGGTGGAGAAAGGACACAGAGGTGGTATATCAATGGTCAGCAAGCGCTATGCCAAGGCAAACAACACACACATCCCTGGTTACAACTCAGAACAACCAACAAGCCACATCATGTAGCTGGATGCTAACAGCCTCTATGGCTGGTCGATGAGCCAACACCTTCCAACTGGAGGTTCAAGTGGGTGGAGGCTGAGAGCGCAGTTGAGATGATTACACAACATTCCGATGATGATGATGATGATGATAAGGGCTACATCATGGCGGTAGACCTTGATACCCACAAGAGCTGCATGACATGAACAATGTCTACCCACTGGCGCCTGAACGGATGAAGGTGAAGGAGGAGTGGCTCTCAAAATATCAGATAAATGTGTGGTTCCAACAAACCACATCGATGCAAGCAGTGGAGAAACTAGTACCTAACCTGAGAGATAAAGAACGCTATGTTCTCCACTACCGCAACCTGAAGCTCTAACTCAGCCTGGGTATGAGGTTGAAGAAGGTACACAAGGTTCTATGTTTTAATCCATCACCGTGAAGGGAGCCCTTCATCACACTCAACGCAGAGCTCCCTACGAAAACCTCTACAAGCTGATGAACAATGCGGTCTTAGGCAAGACAATGGAGAACCGGCATAAACAGGTGGACGTCAAAGCTGGTCTGGTCAGCAGAGGAGGAGAAGCTACGCTGTCTAATAGCCAAACCCAACTATGCCCAGGTGAAGGTGTTCAGTGACGCCCTTGCCACTATCCACATGCCCAATACTAGTCAGGTGTTGAACCGGCTGGTGTATGTGGGAATGTCCATTCTGGACCTCTCGAAGCACCTCATGTATGACTTCTACTACAACGAGCTGAAATGGGAGTATGGTGCCCACTGCGAGCTATACACAGACACAGACAGCCTTCGACTGGAGGTCCAGCCTGAGGACATCTATGCTGATATAGCTGCGAGGAGTGACCTCTGACACAAGCGACTACCCGGTAACACACCCGATCCATAGCACTGCCAATAAGAAGGTCCTGAGCAAGATGAAGGATGAGTGTGTTGGGGTTCCCATAGAAGAGTTTGTTGGCCTGTGCCCGAAGATGTATTCCATCAAGTGCTCGGATGAGCAGGAAATCAAGAAGGCAAAGGGTGTGCGCCACATTATGGTCAAGCAGCTCCAGCATGCGCACTACAAGGTGTCCCTCTGTAATGGAAAAACATTTTGCCATGGCATGGAGATGCTGTACAGTGAGAGTCACCATATCTATGGGGTCCACCAGAACAAGACCTCTCTCAGCCCTCAGGACACCAAGCGGTGGATCGCCCCAGATGGTATTAACACCTTAGCCTATGGGCACAGGAATGCTGTCACGCCCTCATCACTGAGTTGCTACTCCAGGTGGAGGTAGCTGAGTACCCTTAGGGACCAGCTGAAGCTCCTCCCGTACAAAGGGTTCTCTGGAGCCACTAGCCAGGTTATACAGTATAGGCTGCCTCGATGACTCCACATACCTGTCGAGTCTGTGGACCTCTATCGACCAATCAGGATTGGTTGCACGTCATCTCCCGCCTTCCAGCTCACCAGACTCATATAAATAGCAAACCAGGGCGTCAGATGCAAGTCGGTGCTCCTTGATATTGTCTGTAGGTTGGCTGACAACTGAGCACTGCACAGCCTCAGATGGCCTCTGCCCTATCAAGCGAGTGACCTCTGTGTTGGATCTCTCAACTACAATTGGTAAGCCTCATACCCATACCCTGGAACAATCGCCTGGAGCTGTTATTTCCCGAGCGTATTGGTGTGGGAACAGCCTCTCAGCTAGAGACCGATTCCACTGCTCGACAATAACCTGGGCACGGTGATGCCCTATCTCGCCTCTCCTAATCACCACACCATGTTTGCACACGAGAGCTGCAGTCTCACCTCGAAACTCCTTACCCTCATCAACTTATAGCAATTCTAGTCACTGGAGGGGATTTTCAGGATCGTCATAGACACTTTTTAACCCGCCTTCGTCGTGAACAGAGCGGTCAGAGCCATGACCACCGCTAGCGGGTCAAGAGAGCCCTTCATGTAGGTATGATAGATCCCTTTGGCTCGGTGGATTAGCTTGCGGAATGCTGGCTCGATGTTATCACCACTGGCATCCTCGTCGTAGTCCTCGTCATAGTCAACCTCATCAGAGTCCTCATCCTCGTCATAGTCCTCATCGACATCATCATAGTCCTCATCGATGAGATCCTCAAAAGTTCCAGGTTCATACATTGCCATGGAGCTATATGAGAGCTTTAAATCCACTATATATATATATATATATATATATATATATATATATATATATATATATATATATATATATATATATATATATATATATATATATATATATATATATATATATATATATATATATATATATATAGCGCTATGGAATGGCACCTGCTATCTTGAATGCGGGAGAGTTTGCATTGGCAAACTGGGCCCTCAGCTTTGTGGACCATAAGTCGTAGAGGTAGACCGAAAATTTCATAACCAGGCGAAGGAGAAGTTGTTTAAGGAGAAGTTTGAGTACAGCAAGGCGCTCGAGCATATGCACCAAAGAGAGGCGCGCCAATGTCAACAAAGGGTTCAAGCCACCCATAAGATCAAAGAGGCCGATGAGTGTCTCGATAAGTACTATGAGGCTGTAAAGATTTCTGAGCGAACGCTCGAGTATGAGGTATCGGCAGCTCAGAAGATGGCAGAGGCCATAGTAGTGGTAGCTGTGGGTGGCGCCATGATGACAGGAACCATACTCTACGTGTGCTCAGACTGAATACCAGTGGTATGTGATACACAAACTTTGGCATAGCCAAAGTACAGCACTGTCACGCCAACTGTGCGAGTGCCTGCTCGCTCTCTGAGCAAGTTCCCCAGATGAAAGCTGAGCTGCTTGCAAGGGTTAGGTGGGATGTCCCTACTTCCGAGGTGGTACTGACCATCGAGTGCCAACTTGAGATCCTTGTGGCCACTGGTTAGGCGGAGTAGGGCATACGACTTCGTTTTCTGTCGATAGAGACAGCAATCAGCCAGATTGTGTACCTCACCAAGAACATTGGTCCCAACCACAACATCGCTCCATTCTGAACTAATACTGCTATAGTTACGCAGTCCGAGGCACCTCGTTGCAATATCAGCTCTATACACTCGTTAGCCGTTACCTGAACCTGCTGGTGCTCTCACTCTAAATGTAGGATTCGCTGTCTAGAGCCCACACGTTTTAGTAGCTGGTCATTCTCATCATCCCAGGCCTGAAGTCGTGGAGAGGTCATCGTTACATCAGTAAGATGTTCAGTGTACACCCGGAGGAGCAGCTTGTCCTGCATCAAGGCCAGGTTCACATGTGTATTCTCGAGGAGGGAGAAGAGCGGCACCGCAACCCGCATTTCTATGTCTGGTTGTAAGCTGAATTCTGTGAAGCCCTCATTACACCCACGGCATAGTACCATTTCACCTTCGCATAGTAGGCAGGTCCATGACCCACTGGAGTGAGGACCCAGTACTCATCGTTCACATAGGTGGTGTTTATGGTGTTGCTGCTCTGTATAATCCCCCACCTGCTCACCACCTGCTGGAGCCCTACATCCTTCTCCGCAGTGCTCTCGAGCTTGAACTTGAGTGTCCTAATCTCATGGATCTGTCCCAAGATAGCAAAATTGATGTTACTCCCCGCCATGGATAGAGGGTTCTCATCATGGATACTAGGTCATGTGACTGTTAGGCAGTCCTTCCATGGATCAGTTTTGTGCAAGGTCACAGGTTCAACCACTCCATCTGGATGTTGCACGTACTGCTGCATGTTTAATGTCTTCTGTATAGTGTCTCCATATATAGACAGATTAAACGCCATTATGTTCAGTAATATGCTTCAGCAGATTCTTTTCTCGCAGCACAGTCGCACCACCAAGTCTCCAGCTGTCGGCAAATCCGCAAGTCAGATGCTAAGAGGGCATGGAATAAGTGGATCTTCCATGAGTATTTCGGTAAGAGGAAGGTTTTGGCATCTGCTTCAGAGTGGATAGAGTTTCAGGAATGGCTCAGAGGTCCTCAAGTTCCTCAAGCTTCTGATGACATTCCTCAAGCTTCTGACGAAGTTTCTGAGTGAACCTACGAAGCTGCTGACGAAGTTCCTGGCGAAAGTTCTTAAAGTTACTGATGAAGTTCCTGAGTGAGCCTCTGAAGTTGCTGAGTGCAACCAGAAAAAGAAGGCCCACCGCCTTTGTACAACATCAGTGTGCAGCCACACACCTGAATTTCCTGGCTAGATTCAGCCTGTAGCTGAAGTCTTGTGCCTTATCCAGCCAGGGCATGAAGTGTGAGAGTTCTCCTGTCTCTTTGTTTCTGAATATAAATTGGTACAGTTCAGCTACCCTCTGTACATCCACGATAAAGTCATGTTTGTTCTCCTTTAGGGTCAGGCTATCATATATGGTATCGAGCAAGGCACGCCAATGCTTGGAGCTGAAGTATAGAAGCCTTGCATTGTGGTGGATGTCTGGTGAGATCTCACGGGTATACTTCTGAAAGAGGATGAAGACTGTGATCTTGGTGTGCTGGATGCATCTGGTGATATTGCTGAGGTAGGCAACTGTCCTCTGGCCAATTGCTAGGTCATCGATGACCTCTAATGAGTGGTCTTATCAGTCAGCTTGCCAGGAGCCTCTCCATGAGCACCTGCAGGTTATTTGTTTTGGTTATTGGGCCCTGTACAACTGGTCATTACTGTCAACCACATCAGCGGCGGAGTCGGACACCGATAGTATGCAGTGATTATGCAGATGTTCTGCCAGCAAAGCATGCAGTAAAATGTGTTCCCATGTCCCGAAGGGGCGATGATCAGCACCACCAGCCCAGTATCGGCCTGTCTACTGCTGTATGGTATGGACATGTTCCCAGAAGATGGCCAGCATCTGTTTGGCTATAGCCTCATCTATATCTGGGAGGTCTTAGATGGCAGGTTGAGGAACCATGACTTCTTTACCTCTGGTAGTTGGAGGCTGGACGTAGCACCTGCGGCGCCATCAACAGTGATATGGCTCAGGCTTGTTGGAATGAGCTCCATGGTTTGAGCAGGTCTGTAACAAGGTCCTGCACATAGGACTCAGCCATCACCTTGATGGCACCAGCCTGCTAAACTCTGAGCATGCCACATATCACTGCCCTGTCCTTGACACCCATGCCTTTGTACACAGTCTTGGCCTTGTTGATGGCCAATTGTCCTAGCATGTCAGTGCTTCTGACAAGGTCTCTGGCCGGTATGGTACCTCGGATCTCCCGTGATGCTCCATTCTCATCAAAATCTAGGAAGGATATGGGGCAACAGTCTCATCTGAACCGAGGTGTGCCTCGCCCAAGTGTGCCAAGTCTCCGAGCTCTTCGATTTCAATGTCTGTGAGCATCAGTGTCATTGTGGTGGGAGGTATATAGATATCTTAAACCTAGATAGGTGGCACCTATGGACTGCACAACATCTGCAGAGTGGTATCCAGTCCTCACGCTTGTTGCTCTACTGATAGATGTGGGCCACTCACTCCATCGTGAGCTCAGCCTCCGTAGCAGATGTCTCCCTTTGTATACATCATTGGTGAAAGAGGTCATACACGACCTTCTACTCTTTGGTGAGGACCTTCTTCCAGACAACAATACCCTCAGCCAGGTGGCGGGCCTCATCACTGTCCTTGGCCACACATTCGTTGGCAGCCAAGATGTCCTGGATTCTGTCACCTCCAAACTCGGCCCGAAATTCGGTGTCGGTCGCCCACATGGCATGGAAGAACAACATACGTTTCTTCACCTCCTACCAGTCCACCACTCCAACTGTTGTCCTGTGAGCGTGTACCACATGGAGGTTGAGTCGCATGAGGATGGTCTCAAAGACTGGTTGCAGGCTAGCTATGAGTTTGTCAGCTAGGGACCTGGCAAGTTCATCTTGACATGATGGCATTGTGTATGTGGCTTATATTGCTATTCATAGCATCTTAAAACTCCGTCTGTGGTCGTGGTTTATATTGCTATCCATGGCGTCTTAACTGTGGTGGCACCTAATCAGACATATGCCACGATAATCTCAGCCAGGGCACTTGTTGCTTACCCCCATAGCTGCGGCTTCCATTACTGAAATGCGCTCACCCAGGAGCTTGGCGCCAGCAGTGTACGAGGCAGCACTGATGGCGATCTTTGAGATGGAGTACATTTTTCCCCAGATAGTGCCTGACAATCCCACTTGTCACCGTGGCGAGGACAGCTGCGCTGGTGGCTGGTAGTACTTCGTTCCTGCCCATCATCTTCACCATGTCAATGTTCACCAACACGTTACTGGCGATATGAAAGGCCAGGGGCTTAGCCTGTGCCTGTGTGTGGAGGTTTAAGCTTTGAGCAGCTTCTCCACCTTCTGAAGGCTCGCCTGGCTCTCTGTGAGTTGCTTTACAATCTGTACAGTTGACGTCATTGTTTAAGCATTGAGTATACAACACGGTTAAAGGTGTACATTCTACATCGAGAGATCTAAGCAGATCTACAAGTCTGCAGCTGTTAACTGATTAGATTGATACTCAGGAATATCCATACAGTTCTGTGCTATAAATAGCGGCTTAAACATGGACCGTCTAGTATTATGTACTAAGTACGATGATGTGGTGAGTGCCAGCATGGGTTGCTGTTTGTTGTCCCAACGTGCTGATGGCAGCATTGCACTGGCTTGTGGGGACCACGGAGATGCTTGTGGGGACCTGTGTGTCACGGGATGACATGCGCGGCTGAGTTGATGTCAGTGTTTAACCCAAAGTGGGCACCGGGGGAATTTCTCTCACCTATCATGTTGTTATAGCCCCTGATCACCAGGTCCTCGATATTCACGATCATGTTGCTCGGAAAAAGCTGTAGGTGTGGAGATATGGCAAAGTCCAGCTGCCGGTGGGCCTTCTGTAAGGCCTGCTGGAACATGGCAATGAGGCTCCTAGGGTATGCAACAATGATCATATCCTCGATGAGACTGCTGAACATAGCCTGCACCTCTTTGCTGCTCACCCCATCTAAAGAGTGACGCAGCTTGGTCTGGGCTGTCGGCAGACAATAACATAATGCTTCTAAGGACTGGTTGATTTGAACGATCCCCACTGGTGTAAGCCCTGAGGTTGTGTGTGGAACAAAGTACTTCCACGCATCTGGGTGGGCCTGCTTGATTCCGGTGATGTGCATATTCTGCACCAATACCTCATGCTCTGAGTCTGGGTCGAATGAAAACGTCACACTCTTCTGATGGCCAATTTTTCATGCTGTTTGATAGGGGAAGCCTGAGTAGTCTCATCTCGGGTCACCGTACATGATGCCCAGACTATTGTTGTCACCACGGTGCCCCCGATAGTCTGAATGAGTGTTGAACTCTCACTGTAGTCTGTTGGCTGTTGAGAGGCTGTAGCTGGTGAGCTGTGGGTCTAACTCATTTGTATCAGGCAGGCTTGCACCCAGCTCATGGAGGATTCGTCTCACCGTGTAGTACACATAGAATATGTGATAGCTGGCAATGAGCACAGCTTCAGGGGTACCAGAATAGGAGTGAGGCAAATCGGCGCCACTGCCACATCCTGCTGTGGCGGCCCAGGCGGCAAAGTTCAGCTGTTGGTTCCAGAACGAGAGATTCGGGATTACTATCCAGGTGTGAGCTTTCTTCGCATCCCTTGATGGTGACTGTGAGGTTGGTCAGTTGTTGTGGATTGATGGAGAAGCTGATGCGGGACCACCCATAGATCATGTTGGAGATTAGTGTTAGATCTGGGACATCATCCAGCAGACCATGTAGACTGCCAGTCCAGAGCATATTTAGGATGGGTGGTTGGCTCTGGACGATCGCTGGAAGGCCATCTATAGTAGTCATCTTAAAACAGCAAACTATTTGACATCGTGGAGATACTTGATGCGACCCCTCCACAGCATCTCGTTTTTTAAAATTCATCCATGTCCACCCGCCCATTGGCACCTTTGAGGTATTGCTGGCACATATTGGGTTTCTCTGTGCAGTACAGGGTTTGGAGCTTCAGCACACAGTGGAGTTTTACTGACTGATTCGCCAATGGCCTGTAGGGTGTCTGTGCTAATGTCACATACTTAGCATGTTTCTCCAGCTTCCTGGTGATCTGGCACTGTTCAACTTGACCGGGACAGTGGCGGCAAGGGTTACAGCACCCAGCGGGATAGTGATGATAGCACCCACCCCTGTAGCAAGGGTGGCAATGGCTGCCACACCGGCACTGGCTCCAATCACACCATCAGCTGTGATTGTGCATGCGAGACTGTTGTAGGCTGTTTTCATATCGCATGCATGGTCTGCTGTGCTTTTCCGTCACATGAACAAAATTATGTCTGATAGTGTCGATCTTCTGTAGTCGCCGGCTGTGGACTGTACCATCCTCATCAGGCGCTAACATGGGATATAGTTCAGGTTGCTTTCTCCACTCCAAATTAGCCATGGTATAACTAGGTCTTAAATTCGTGCTCTCTCGCCATCACCAGTAGGATCTGCCGATGAGTCATCATGGGATTCATCTCAGCTAAACTAGCCAAGTGTGTGAGCTTATTGGTGTGGAGACATACCTCTCTCAAATTCCCATCATCCAGCATACTGTCAGGGGATAGTAGCTTGCACAGCCGTGACATCTGGAACTTCACCTTATTCCCCTGGTAGTACGCCGTCAGATGGTTTTTTAGTATTTATACTCCTGCACCCTTGCCTCTTCCCATTGTATAACTTCTACAGACTCATCACACATGTCATCCAAGAAATCATACAAGTTTGGCCCTACTGTGGGCACCTCCTGCTTGATGACGCTCTCATATTCTTGAACCGTGTTGTAGTCCCTTCGTCTCCTTGCCGCTCTGGTGACCTGTTCATACAAGCTCACCCACTGCAGTCAATCACCATCTTGTTGGTAGAGCTGTTGATCTGCGAGCACCTGCTCAGTTATCTCATTTATCTGTGTGGGGTTCATGAAGGGGCAGTCCTCTATCAGCTTAGCTTGCATCTCAGCAATGTTAAGATATTTCTGTGCCACTCTGGCATTCTGTTCATACGAGCTCAACCACTGCCATCCGTAGATCTGAACGAGCACTTCGGGGAGGGCACTGTTCTCTATCTGTTTAGCCTGCATCATAGCAATGTCATGTAGACATGTCAATGAGTAACAGCAGCGTAAACTCTAATTGAGCATCCGACAGACCATCCATGCTGGCATATAGATTAATGGTAGAGTTGTCAAACAGGTGATTTGCATGAGTGAACATAGTGGGGCTGATCGCTTTCCACAGTTTGTTGGCAGCTCCTGGCAGATATTCTATCACGTCTAACCATACTTCAGTTAGTGAGCTGTGGTAGGTACTGCCCGGCCGTGGATGTAACACAGTAGTATGTACATAGGTGGTGGAATGCTGAGCTACGTCGAAGAGAACCCATTCTATCCAATACTGAACCACACGTCTACCAACTAGAGATCACATTCTCACCATTTCGGAGTAGCAATCAGACAATCATCATGGCTATACACTCCGTTTAAACACCTATATACAATGGAGCCCATATTTGCTCACTCGACCGATCTAGCTGATCTCGTGGATGTGTACGACATTGATGCTGCCAAGGTTAAGGAAAGTGATCACAAGGCATTCGTCCTACAGTATGAGCACACTCCAAAGCATTCTCACTCAATCCCATAGGCAGCGATGGTGTAGAACTGTTAACATACCTAGAGGACGTCTCGAAGGAGCGGCTAGGTAGAGACATGGATGGTGATACAGTCATGTTTTGCTACGATTTCCCGAAGAAGCGATACATTCTCGAGCCCCTTATTGAGAGTGCAGATGCCCCATTGACAGACGTTGACACCCTGGTTGATGACCTCAGCTTCCAAGTGGTCCACTCACTACGGATAATGGTATAGTGTTGACTTGTCAAAGTGTCAGCAGATCATGTTTGGGAAGAATGAAGTGTGGTATCGCCCTGGCCCTAAAGGCAGTTGGGAACCATGTATGATTACTTATTCTGTGGATGTAGTAGTAGAAACATCCTACAGCTACAATCAGTCCTTCTTCATTTTTGTCCACTGTGCCTTGTCCTCAGCCATAATTCTTAGCTTCCTCAGGTCCATTCTTGATTTGAGCGTACCGAGTCCTGCTTTTTTTAGATCACCTCGTAGCATGCGTAGTAGATTTATACAATGACGTCCTCTCCTGGCTTTGTATTTGCTGGCTCTGAGTAGAGTGAATTCCAAGGCTCTATGCGCTGGTGTCTCTGCTGGCATCCTTAGCACATGACCAAACATCATCATCATCATCATCATCATCATCATCATCATCATCATCAATTTACAAGGCATAAGCCATTTGCTTGTTATTGCCTCAGTGCTAAACTGGTAGGGCAGGCAACCCTGGTCTGGATACAACACGTGTAGCTATCTTCATGTGTGCATGTTCATGTAGATGCACAGGCTGTTTCAAGATTAGTCCACTGTGATGTAATAATTGTATTATGACTTTGGGAATTGACGGCTCATATATGTTGTATAAGCATATGTGTAACAGCAACGTCCAAAGCCACACCACAATTAATTGTGTTCAGTCGAATTCAAATATTCTTTCTTTGAAAAAGATGTCTAGTTTGCCCTTGAATATTTCGACTGTGGTTGCTTCGACTATTGTTGTTGGCAGTGAATTCCAATGTGGTGCCACTCTATTTGCGAAGGAGTGCTTCCGAATATCTTTGCTGCTACGTTTTATGTTGAGCTTGAGCCTATGACCTCTGGTCCGTGTAACATTGGACAGTTCGAAAAAGTAGTTTTTATCAATATTATATAGATCTTTGATGAGTTTGAATGTTTCAATCAAATCTCCACGAAACCGTCTATATTTCAGTGACATTAGATTTAGGGCTTCAAGTCTTTCTGTGTAGCTATACTCTCTGATTTGTGGGACAAGTTTTGTTGCTCTGCGTTGTACTCTTTCTAATAGCTGCGATTGCCTGGACCATGGACCATCTTTGCTGGGTGACTTTTACAGACAGCAGCGACGTATTACACATCTTGTATAGTGCATCGTTGGAGATTATGCTGTCTTGCCATCGGTGTCCAGTGATGGTGCATAGGTGTTTGCAGTGACAGGCATCTGTATAGATTTCCCGGGTCCGTTATTATTGGTTCGCAAATACTTGTCCTGAGTGACACGAGGGTAATTTACAGAAGAATAAGAAGTAATTCAATTTAGTTTACAATTTCACTTATACATCTTGACAGCGTTAACATTTAAGGTATTTCGCTATATTTAGATGTAGTGTTTGTGTAATCGTCTCATAATTGTTTCATTGTCATCTTCACATATCGTTTATTTATATAGGCCTATTTAATTTCATAATTACCTATTTTCGTAACTTTAGATTTGGCCTATCTAACTTACTTAATTAATGTTGCTATTGTTTTCTTGCCAGGTTACAGCATCGTTCGACAATAAAAACATATTTGAAGACGACAAGGCATTATTCTTTAGCATCGAGTTTGTCTAGAGCTGTCTTTGGAGCTGCCCATATGTTACAGTTATACAGCAGGATACACAGGTTGCATTGTATAAACGTAGCCTTTTAATCAAGGGCATCTTTGATCTACGAATCGATAGCTTCCAGAAAGACTGGGAAGCTTTGTGCTCCATGACGCAGCATACAGGAATGTCAGCAGTACTGTAAAGCAGTGAGCCCAGGATTTTACTTTCCCTCCATGGTTCGCCGCCACGCCAGTTTCTTTAGTTTCATACTTTGTGGATAGGTATATGTGGGTCAATTCTGTTTTGGATTCATGAGAACCATGGTTGCCACTATATAGGCTCTCAGCAGTTATTGACCTTAAGCTCACCCCTGCTCTCTACTGTTGTGAAAAAAGATGGCCGGCCCGGAAGCTTTCTAACCATGGGTCATCATTCCTGATCTATATAGGACAGGATGGCACAACCCTAGTTGCGGTTGGTCATAGGGTTGGGGTCACTGGAGAAATGCGCCTGCTGCATCACCCCTTTGATGGACCAGAGGAATCTATCAATATTCAGGATGGCATCCTGATGATAGAGGGTGTCACACTCCTCGAAGGCGAAGGCCTCAGGGAAGCTACTCGAGCGTGTCAGTCTCACCAGTCCTCAGACAACCTATATTGTGATAGAACTGTGGCTTTTATCTGGTGGTAAAGTGAAGCAGTTAAGACCCACCCTTGATGGGATGAAGATCGGCATTGAGGCCGGCACAGGGCTCGATCTGACACAGATATTTCTCGAGGGGTTCACCCTGTTTGGTTTAACACTCCATATATGGGCCCAAGATGCTGGTTCTGCTACTGCTCATACCCGTGGTGGTTGCCTCACAGACAGCCATGATATTAGATGCTAAGTGGGCCCACTTCCGAGATGAACCTCAGTACAATCCCTACTAGGACCATTTACGGAAAAATATTTATGACCGCTTTCACCCACGCGAGGAGACAGAGTCTGTCTCCCACTTCTATGGTGTGGAGAGGGTGGGGCGGGGTTGTTTGCAGCCGAGACAGCACCAGATACTCTGTGTCACATGTGAACATACAAGAGTCTGTCATGGTGCAGATGGTATGGACTTTAGCATTCTGCCAAGTGAGCATTGCCAAGGCAGCTGGAAGGGCCTCTGGGTAATCCCCTCATGCCGATATGCTTGTTTGAGCAGTCAGGTCGAGATATTCTTGTTCTAACTTGATAGGATTATCCACATAAAAAACTGTAGATCGTTAGCAGATGATCTAAATACTGCCATAGTTGTGTCATTGCCATTGCTGTCAGCGGATAGCCTCTGACCCCTAACTCATGTACTGTTGGGATTTTTTTCAGGCGAGTAACTCGTCTACTACTATTGGGAATGTTAGGTCCAGAGAACGTCTCCAGGTTTCGAGCGATCTATTTGCATAGCCGCCCAGGTAATGTAATGATCCCGGCACCTTTTTCTGGCGTGCTGCACAGCCTACACCATGCATATAGCTCCATAGTTCTTCTGGGTAACCCATGGTACACAAAGTTGATCAGATTCGTCTCTGGATGATTAGACCATGTAATGTGTGGTTGGTATATCACTATGGATATTTATCTCTAACTGGACCAGTTTGAGTTGATGGGTTTGGTTCAGTGGGGCTCGGCCTGGAGGGTGCATCCGGGCTCAGTTGTGTAGCCTATCATAGGGAGGGTGGTCTATGGGTATGGTCCAGGAACGTGACGTCACTGATGAAGGGATGGTCCAGGAGAGTGGTTAAAGAGAGGAGTAGTATATAAGGGTGGTCCCGGAGCCCCCTAGTTAAAGAATGGTATGTAAATAAGGGTGGTCCAGGAGGACACACACCCCACCCCACCCCAGCATTGTCAGAAGCCACGTGCCTCGTAGAGCCAACCTGGGGAGGGTGGTCCCGGAGCCCCCTTTTATGTACTACTTTCGCCACTCTGCACCTGCCGTGAATTTTGAGGCTTGCTCAGAAAATCTATCCTTAATTGCTGATTTCTTGACAACATCCATATAGTCAATTGGAACATTGACGGATTGTGCTCTGGGAGATTATATCTAATGTCAATGGCAGAAGAATTTGACTGCTAATGAGAAGGTTCACAATGTCGGTGTAGCATGATCGGCTCAGCCAATTCGGGGAGATCAGAAGCACTTGGCATTGCCTGATTTCCTGAAGAATTTTTGGGTTCAGGATTGTTTCATGGTATGCATATGCATACCTTCTCTCCTAACTGACAGCTATCTTTTGTGAAAGCGTGTGTGTCTGGAACCGAAAAGACAAAAGTTGTCATCTTCACATTCAACATCATTGCAAATGGATCTATATTGGGCTTCTTCAATGGTAAAACAGACAATCTACCACACATTGTTCTAGCTGCCATTCCCTTGGTAGAATTGACGTCCTACAGTATAAAGCATTCACTGGGAGATTTAACCTGCACAGAATATGTGTGGCTTTTAGAGTTAGTTCTTTCTTTATGCACCCGCACATTAAATTCCATGCCGCTATTCTTAGACTGGGTGCCTTTGGTCCACCCTGATGGTTTATATATGGCACTATTGTAGAATTGTCTGAACGTATGGAGGTTACCTTGCCCTGCGCTTTGACGAAATGCCTCAGGACTACTATTATTGTTCGTAGTTCTAAGAAATTTATATGTTCTTGACTTTGATGCAGATTCAAAATTCCTGAGCTCTTTCAGTCTCCCGGGGAAGCTTCCAACCCCTACATCGAAGCATCTGCGAATATAATCACATGAGAGCTTGGTGGGGTGGAGGTTGGGGGGGGGGGAGAAGGAACCCCATCCCACGTGAATGTTTGACATATTCTTCCACCAGTGAATGTGGTGAATAAATGTTTGCAATATTGATACACGTGTAAACAGAGATTCTTTGGGACGATTGAGACTTGAGAAACAACTGAATATGGTCTCTGTAATACTGCATATGGTATTATTTTTCTAGAGACACAGTCAGACCGAGAAGTCTCAGAAATCCCAACATCTTGATCTTGTTAGCTATGGCGAAACATACAAAGGACATTATTTTCTCACGCATTCGTCCCTCTGATTAATTTTGTAAATTTATTTGTAGGATTTGCAGAGTTTTCTGAACTGCTTAGAGGATCCTGTGATAAGTTGTTCCAACCCCTTATTGTACTGGGAATAAAGCTGAATTAGATGCCGGTTCTTGTGTAAATTTGGTTGAAGTGGATGCTGTGCATATTTTTAGTTTTCAGAATTAAAGTCTGTAGACTGCCTAATCATACATTTGGTTGTTGCTGTAGACCGTTGTAGAACAAAATAAAGTCGTTTTGTTTCCTTCTGTCTGACAATGTTGGGATGTTTAGGGTTTCCATTATATTTGTCATACTTCCTGGTTCGTAACAATAGTTTGAGGTGTCGCTGCGCGTCTTTGCACATTTTCTAGTTTGTCCTGAAGAGTTATTTGATGAGGGACCCAAACTGTACTTGCATATTCCAGAACTGGTCTAATCAGTCCCATGTATACATGAAGTCTGATTTCTTTGGAACAGAATGATAAATTTCTCCGCAATAGTCCTACGGTTCTGTACGATTTACTGCAGTTCTCAGTGATGTGTTTGTTCCAGCTTAGGTCATCGGTGATGTTGACGCCCAAGTACTTTACTGATGAAACAAAACTTAGACTGGTTCCTTTCAGTGTGTAGTCCAATTTGATGGCGTTTTTTCTGGCTAAGCTCATCATGGTGCATTTTACTGGATGGAAGCACATTCTCAAAGTGGTAGCCCAGTTACCTAACATTTTTATGTCTAATTGGAGTTCCTTGTAGTCTTTAGGGTCACCAACTTCTCGGTAGCATACACAATCGTCAGCGAATAGCCTGATCTCTGAGGAAATGTCCTGGCCTAGAACGGTTCATTGAGGTACTTGAGACACAACGTCAGCAACGTTTGATTTAGCACCATCGCCTACTATGCACTGTTTGCGACCTGTTAAGTATGAGTCAATCCAATTTAGTATGTTTTTTGACACACAATATTTGTGCAAATTAAATTTCAAAAGTTCATGTGGAGCAGTATCAAAAGCCTTTTCAAAGTCGAGAATAAAAATGTCCACTTGTTTCCGTTTATCAATGGATGAAACCCAACCACTGATGACATTAATTAGTTGAGTGTCACAACTGTGAAATGTACGGAAGTCTGTGAGTTAATATATTATTTTGTTTAAAAATGGCTCATTAAATTAGAACAGATGATGTGCTCCAACATCTTACAGCAAATGCATGTGAGGGAAACCGATCTATAAGGCCGTTCACTTTTTATACCCCACCAAAAGCATTCGCAGGGTATTATGAGATGGCGTTTACAGGCGGGCGGGTGGGCCAGTCCGCACGATAACTCCACTCCCGATTATCGGATTGCTTTAAAACTTCATAGGATGATTGAAGTAGGTCTGAGGAAAAAAACCTATCGAAATCTATGATGATCCGAAATCCAAGATGGCCGCCAGCCACCGGCGACCATCTTGATCGAATATTGGTTTCCACACGATAACTTTGCTGCTGTTTATCGGATTGGGTTGAAATTTCATAGGATGATTGGACTAGGTCTGAGGAAGAAACATATCAAAGTCGATGGTGTTCTGAAATCTAAGATGGACGCCAGCCATCTTGAAAATTGGTTTCCGTACAATAACTCTGCTATTGTTTATTGGATCATTTTGAAACTTCATAGGATGATTGGACTAAGTCGGGCTTTCATTTCCGTGTGATAGCTCAAGTTCTATTGAAGGTATCCTTACCAATCTAGAGTGGGAGCTTGTCCTTGGTGTTCCAACGCAGCCTATCGATTTTAGTGTCAAACGGTCAAAGGTCACGGTCCAGATGATAACCAGAGTTCTATTGAAGGGATCGTTACCAAACTGGCGTGGGAGCTTATCCTTGGTGGTCCAAAGAAGCATATCGATTTTGGCGTCAAACTCTTAAACGTCAAGGTCCTGGCAACCTAATTTATTACGTAATATTGCATTTCCGGATGATAACTCTAGCTCTATTGAAGGAATCATTACCAATCTGACATGGGAGCTTGTCCTTGGTGGTCCGAAGAAATCTATCGATTTTGGTGTAAAACGATCAATGGTCATGGTCAGGGTGACCTAACTGATGACCTCATATTGCGTTTCCGGTTGATAACTCAAGTTCTATTGAAGTGATCATTACTAATCTTGGGTGGGAGGTTGCCCTTGCTGTTTCGAAGAACCCTATAGATTTTGGTGTCAAAGGTCAAGGTCCCGGTGATCAATCTTGGGTGTGAGGTTGTGCTTGGCGGAATGGGGTAAGGTAGGGGGTGGGGGTGGGGGTAGGGGGGGGGGGGTGGTGGAGGGTGTGTGTGTGTGTGTGTGTGTGTGTGTGTGTGTGTGTGTGTGTGTGTGTGTGTGTGTGTGTGTGTGTGTGTGTGTGCATCTTTAGCAATCTCTGATTGTCGTTCTGTTTTAAACCATTTAATAATTTCAGATGGTGAGGTTTTCCATTTTGCTTGTTTAAGGAATTGAGTATGGTATTTCCTTAAAAGTAGTTTCGGTGAACATGCTAGTAAATTGGCTGTTAAGTGCTTGGCTTTGCTGAGGTCGGTATCTGTGAAAATACCATGTTTTGAGTGCTGGGATTCCTTGTTTGTCAGATTTTTGGTTGTTAATATACTTCCAAAATGGTCTCGCGTCAGCTTTGAAGTCACCGAGCAAATTGTTGACATAGATGTTGTGGGAATTTTCTTTCTTAATTTGCTTTCGCAGAACTTCCAACTATCTTTTAGGCGTAGGATGCTAGTCTTTTAAAACTGACGGTGTTTTGTTCCTGCGCCTAATCAATGCCCTTATCTTGTTGTTTATCCAGGGTAGTGATTGTTGGGAGCGAGATAGGTTAATAGATACATTTGTTCGGGCAGTTTCATTTAGAAAATTCCTAAGCAGTTGCCAATTGGTTTCGATAGCTCGGCCATTCTCATGACCATTGAAGTACTTCATTCTAGCGAACTCCAATGATTCTTTTATGCGTTAAAGAATAAAAATGTTATCCAGAAACAATAAAATCAAAGTGGTTAGAGCGCAGAATACAGATCCAGTAACATGTAACAAGAATGTGATCGGTCATGTGCAAGACATGGGCTGGCCATAGCTCACTGGCGGTTAATAGTAACCATAACTGATAGTGTGCTTGTGGATATGTATGCCCAATATACATTCCTATGTAATAGATAGGCAAGTGGACGGTTTCCAATCTACTGGAAAGATCCGTTTGTGTTTTGGATTTCTGGAAATTTGTTTGTTCTTTGTTTCTACATTAGTTCAGCACACTTATGCAGATTATGAGAACACGGTCAAAAGAACCTGTAAGAGGTGTAATCTTTTAAAAAACTTCCCTTTAGGGATTTGTTGGAACTTCATTTAAAACTTGCAATTAGGACTTGTCCGAAATTGACAATTTTTCCTATTTGGTCTAGCATTATTATAGAAATCTGATTTAAAAAAAAGTAAAGTCACTCCCTTACTCACACATAAATAACTAGGTATCTAAGGCGAATATTAGAGTGGGAATAATCAAAAGAACGTTTTCTTGCATAGAGGTGCTCTGCCCCACACTCATAAAAATGGTGGGGCTGCACCACAGCAAACCCCTCCCCTCACCCAACCCCTCTTCTGCCACCCCACCAAGGATTTGTAGAGTAAAGTAAGCGTACTACTACTACTACTACTACTACTACTACTACTACTACTACTACTACTACTACTACTACTACTACTACTACTAATACTACTACTACCGCCGCCGCCGCCGCTACTACTACTACTGCCGCCGTCGCTACTACTACTACTACTACTACTACTACTACTACTACTACTACTACTACTACTACTACTACTACTACTTGCCTACTATGTTTAAGCTACCATTGAACCTAGCTACTGAATGAGCAGGAGAATGAGCACCGTGCCCCTCCCCTCCCTCCATCCCCAACCGTGACCAAGGATGCTCCCCACTAGCCAACATCCTGTGATCATTTTTACCAATTACAAAATTACAGTACAATTCGGGGATAGCTTGTTTTTAAAATAATTTTAAACTTGATGTGAGAAATATTCTCTTGTGTATCTTGAATGTGGGTGGATTGGAAACCATTGCTTCCATCGCCATCAGTGGTTCCCAATTCAATTTATGTTCAACACATTCAACAGAACTTTTTTATTTTACTATAGAGATATGCAGGTTATTTCTGAGATGCACTGTATAATTAAAGTCAACAAAAATATGAATGTTTATTTGTTGTATTGTAAAACCACTACTACTACTACTACTACTACTACTACTACTACTACTACTACTACTACTACTACTACTACTACTTAGACATGTAATAATTTTTTTTTAAATTTTAACTTGTCTACGTCTTGTGATTGTTTGTTACTTAGCTGTCCGGTACATCTATAGTTTAAAAAAAATAACACATAATTGGAATTAATTAAAATACTAAGACATGTGCTTAACTTAGAACATGTAAATGTAATGTCTGAACCGCAGATTGTTATGTAATTGTCCTGTTTAATATATTTATATGGATATATGTATGTGTGTGTAAATTATTGTAATACTGGCCTGACTTGCTTATATTCAAATGCAGATTCTCTACCGAACACACGTACTGAGCTACAGATACTTGTCCATGAGCACACACTAGATAGCATTGCAGTGTCTGAAGTACTACCTCAGACATCCGAGATCCAGTTGCTGTATCCGAACTAAATAGGGACGGTTATGAGCTGTTTACCAACATGGATTCAGATTCCAGCAGAGATGTGTGTCTATACATCAAGAAAGCCCTAAACTTTATAGAAACCAATGTTAAACCCGAAACTGCACAGGAGTCTATTTGGGTAGAATGCCAGCTAAAGAACACAGACAACATTTTGATTGGGTGTGTGTGCCGTTCACCAAACAGTACATCTACAAATGACAGTCATCTCAGAAATCTCCTCAAGCAAGCCACAGACCTAGAATATAGCCACATTCTTGTTATGGGCGATTTCAATCACCCATAAATAAATTGGAAGCACAACACATCTCCGCCCGATGCACACCACCAAGCAAGTCTATTCCTTGAGTCAGTAAAAGAGAGCTTCTTGTACCAACACATACTTGACCCCACTCATCACAGAGTTAACCAACAACCAAATATATTGGACCTGATCCTAACCAATGAAGAAAAAATATTGAGCAAAATGGAACAACTACTACCGCTCGGGAAAAGTCACCACACCACCTTACTATTCACATTGAGTTGTTAAAACAAAATAACCCAAAGTGAGACACAGCATATTTGGTGGTCTTCTTCCAGGAGTGTTTACCGGGTGGGGAATCAAGTAGCGCATGGATAGATGGTAAGCTATAGAGTGCTAGGGTCTTTCTAGCTTCATTGACCCAGCTCTTTTTCTCAAACCCCTTCATCGTTACTTGCCGGATGCACAAATTATGAAGGATGTTGTGTTCATTCGCGCATATATTCCTTAGAAGCGTCAGTGTTTGGAGGTGTATTCTCACTCCTATAGGTAAGACGCCTAGAAATAGGTATGGTGCTGGTTGCGCAACTCTGTCCGGAAGTGAGGGAATTTGCTTCAAGGCTTTCCTGTAGAAGACTTCTATCAGCTCGATGTCACTTTGTGTCAAGAGTAATGACTCCATTCCGTAGATTAGGATTGGAATTACGTATATTTCTATCAGGTGTGAGGAGGGTACAGGGTTACAGGCCCTGCTCCTAGTAATGAGTACATGGTTCTTCTAGACTTCTTGATGTTAGATTGAATGGTTAATCTACAGCTTGTAAGTGAGTTGTCTCTATGTATGCCAAGGTGAGTCGCTGAATCAGCTACGGGAATTACACGATCATGGATCTTGAATTCATGTGATTCGTGTGGCATACTGTGCCAAATGCGGCTTTTGCATCGAGCAGAGCGACATAGGAGTGTAGTTCTTTGGATTTGGATTCCAGAACAGCTTCTTGTAGTGCTATAGCACTATTGGTGAGACCGTCTCTGTGAATCCGAACTGCAGTTGGTGTTGTGACTGATCTATCATGTTCTTAATACGGCCACGGAGGACTTTTTCTAGTAGCTTTGTAATTACTGGAGTTACAGTGATTCCTCTATAGTTGCTAGATTGACAGCGATCACCTTTCTTCTTATAGACTGGTGTGAGTATTCGTGATTTTATCTGCTCTGGTAGCATTTCCTGCAATAGTATGGTATTCAAGAACTGGGTTAAAATCCTGGTGAGTATCAGTCCTCCATACTTGAGATGCTTTGCTGTTATGCCATAGGAGTCTGGGGATTTATTGGTGTTGAGCGTACTCATGGCTGTTTGGACTTCTCTTTCTGTGATAGGCAAAGATTGGTGACTTTGTTGGGACTTACAGTAACCTGATATTACTAGTTCGTCAAACTCTTCTCCTACAGCTAGCCTTTGATTCTTTGCTTCATCTCCTACTGAGCTAAGTGAGAGTGCCATCCTGTCATGATGGCTTTACTACTGTATGACACACCATCGACTTTGATTAAATCAGTTAGAGTGGATTGCGTGTTTCTTTGCTTTTTCACCAACTTGTAGAAAAGTTCTCTATCAGATGAGTGGGCTCCCATGAGCGTATGCAGGTCTTTCTCTCTTGCATGGGCTGCCACCTTCCTCTGTACTTGATGCAGTTTAAGGCTGAACTTCTTGCACTTGGCAGTGGTCACATGAGCAAGGTCTTGTGGATATCCACTTGCTTTCCAATCATGGTGTGCTGCTTTCTTCTCACTGAGAGCCTCCGCTATTTCCTGGTTCCATAATCTAGGAGAATGTCTTTTACGCACGTTTTTCCTTGAGGAGACTGCATTGGCTGCAGATACTATGGTATCGCACAGTTTTGTGTATAATCTGTGTGTATCATATCGGCTGGTACATGTCAGGTCATAGTCCTCCAATGCAGATGTCAGCTGCTGGATATACTTAACTTGATCTGTTTTAGCCCAGTCGACTCTGCTACTGCATGGGGAGTCATTGCAGACTTTAGTATGCACAAGGTGGGACAGAAATAGTATCTGTAGCGGGTGATGGTCGGAGTTATTTATGTACAATTCTCTCAGGTTCACTGCTTGGTGAATAGTGTCTGACATAGATTATGAGTAGATGAAGTAATCGATAGTAGATGTACCCAGGCCGCCTGTTCAAATGTTGGGCATGATGTTGAATACTGCGGGTGCATCTCAGCCATAAACTCTTCAAGCAGTCTTTTCCTTCTACTGATATTGTCATTTGTGAGATCGCAGTTGAAGTCACCCGTCAGGATGATCTTGTATGATGTAGATGGAGACCGGAGACATACCAGAGACATAGGGCAGATATGATTGAAGTATATAAACTACTTAATAATATATATGATCCTGAAGTAGCACCTGAATTAAAGCTATCAACCGAAAAATCCAGCCTATTAAGAGGACATAAACATAAATTAAGCAAACAAAGATCTAAAATGAATATAAGACTTAAAGCATTTCCATCTAGAATAGTAAATATTTGGAATAATCTGCCAATCAATGTAGTTAATGCACCCAGATTAAATGCTTTTAAAAAGATTGGATAAGGTCTGAAGAAACCAGGATGTATTATTTAATTATAAAATGCCCCTGATTACCGGAAGTCACACAGTTAACCAGGAGCCAGATGAAGAAGATGTGGTTATAGAGGACTAGAGCCTGCGACCACTCAACACCTAGTAAGACCTAGTAAGTTATGTTCTGTTTTCGTATATTCCTCCACTAGATTGTAGCACCCATGTAGAAGTGGTAGATAATATTAAATTTCAATGTCTCACTATTACACATGCAAATATCCCATCACCCGGAAAAGTTCATGAAAATTCATGAGGAGTAAATTAACTGTACACAGTTAGTTGCTGACCATCAGTTATGGGAGTTAATAGATATGGTTTCTGTTTTGTTATGATGACTGATTCCTACGTTCTATGCTGTTGAGTATGTAAGATCTACCGCAATGAATAATGTAGCAGAGTTTTCGTCCTATGGTTTCTATGTTTTGGCAGATGTTTATGTCGTCTGGTATCAAACCACATTCTGTTAGGGCTGTACAGTCGATAATGAGCTGTGTAAGTAATTTGGAGTCACTGCTTAAGGATCTCCAGATAGAGTCTCCTAGTTACTGTGTAATAAATGACTTGAGCTCCAGGAAATATTTGACTGTGATTGAGAAGGGTATTGCACTTTAATAGCATATGATAGTAATCTCCAGTCTCTTCAAAGTGGAAATTTAGGATCTACTTGATTTAGTTGAAATCTGGCGAGATTAGCCTGAACCAGGTACGTCCTGTTAGTAGTCTGACTTTAATTCTAAGTACGTAAGTAAGTAGATGTATGATGTAGATGTACCCAGGCCGCCCGCCTGTTCAAATGTTGGGCCTGATGTTGAATACTGCAGGTGCATCTCAGCGATAAACTCTTCAAGCAATCTTTTCCTTCTACTGGTATTGTCATTCATGGGATCGCAGTTGAAGTCACCAGTCAGGATGATCTTGTATGATGGTTGCTATTTGATAACAATTTCGTAGAGTTGGTCTAACGTATCTGCGAAATCGCTGTCTGATGCTGTCCGTTTTCTAGTGCATTGCCTTCGGCGGACAACCTAGTTCATCATCATCATCATCATCATCATCATCATCATCATCATCATCATCATCATTTTATGAGACTAAAGCCTTTAGCTTGTTACTGCATCAGTGTTTTTGTTGTAGTATGGCGTGTTCAATCCAATTGAAGTCGACTTCCAGTCTGTTCTTGAACGACGACTAATGTTACTTAATTAAGTCTGCATGCAACCACAAAGTGCGGATATGGAAGCAGAGATGTATCTACTAGTAATTGGAATTGCTACCGAGCATGTTCTTGTCTATACACAGGAGACTCCTAGCTCAGTCAACCTTATTTGCAGTATGACTTTGTGATGAGCTGGCATATGTATGGCCTGTTCAGTCAAATTCGAATGTTCTTTATTTAAAGTAGATATCTAGTTTGTTCTTGAATGATTCGACTATTGTTGCTTCGGCTGTTGCAGCCGGCAGTGAATTCCAATGTGGTACCACTCTATTGGTGAAAAAGTGCTTGCGAATATCTTTATTGCTTTGTGTTATGTTGAGCTTGAACCTATGACCTCTGGTCTGTGTAATACTGGATGGTTCGAAGAAGTAGGCCTTATCAATAGCCTTGGAGATGATCTTACCTATATGTATGTCAAAAGAGCGGTTTCTGTCAATATGCACTCCTGTAGCACAGATCGACCGGACGGGTACTGACTGTCCCAGCTGAACTGGGTACAGAACGGCCATTCTGGATTCGCTCCAAACACGCCCCCCCCCCCTGAGTAGGATAGTACGCATGTATAAGCCCTATGAGAGAGCTTTTCGTTGAAAATGGCTAAGTCCGTTAGAATGCGTGTAACGCATGCTCGCGTGTCAGAGCTTCCCTGAAAACATGTCTCGGAATTGGAAGCGAGTGCATGCCTATAGCGTACCGAGTTGGTACTCGTAAATGCCTTAAACTAACTCGTCCTCGTTGTTCTCGGTACCGATCAGGACCGGAATAAAACGAGGATTACAGAACATTTTACTATTTTAAGATCGGCCCAGAAATGGATGAGTTATTCACAAAACTCCCGTTAAATTATTTACAAAATATTGCTTTTGACGTCGTAATAGCATGTATGCATTACGTGGATATAGAATGTGCTGTGCACGTGATAGCCACGCCACCACTTCTAGCTGCACGCTGATTGGCTACTGCTCGGCCGCTGATTGGCTGAGGCACCTACCTCTGACGTCAGGAGTATTATAAAAGGTGTGAAAAATCGAGAATCAGGAGCATCACCGACGTGGAAGTCGGCCTGTGCAGGACTGCTGGACCATCAGGATTGACGTGTGCAACTGTTAACCGACGGTGATTCCCGCATCATCCAGTGACATTCGGCTTCAACATTTTTTTGATACCCCTGGACAGCCATCCGGGGGTAATAATTATAACTTAAAGTATTAACTCCCGTATCCGGACTTTTCTAAGGGAGTTTTTCCGTGGAAGGGCCGTGCAAGCCCAGATGTAATTCTACAGAATGTAGAGCTGATGGTGATTCTTGGTGGATGACTCGCCGGATCTGTCAACCATGCTGACAAGTGGACTTCATCTTCAGGATGTGTGATATAATTAACCTTTAGACCACAGTCTGATGACCAATAGGTACTCAAGTAGCTATACTATTGAACATTTAATTATATTTCCGTATATGATACTGATGACTAATAGGTACCTTCCCGGTCTTAGGACTGCATTCTTATAATTTCTGTTTTACTGTGAATATTATCCTTATTTTACTGTAGGTGCTTTCAACTAGCAGCACTGTTGGGTCCAGTGACCCGTTATACTTAATCTAATCATTTATTTCTCTGACTATTTATCATATGCATCCGTTAATTGTGTATATGGCAGTTAGCCATCCAGTTGATGTGTTTTGTTTATTTATAAAAATTCTGGACTGCAGTATGCGAGGAAATACCATACAGCAACATATATATCCGCATCACTATATTCCCGCCAGCATCCATTTTTACACTGAGGTTGCTGATCATGCTCTAATTGCTCGAGCCTGACATGTTACCGACTAAACCTGGCTATTTAGCTCAATAGGATAAGTTTAAAGTGATTAGGGACAATTTATCCATTTAGAGACGCATAGTGTATGCCTCTTTTCTGGCTGTTGTGGTAATGTAGCCCCACGCACCGGCAAGGTTGTGTAAAATTGGCTAGTTACCTATAGGGCCTCATATATATATATATATATATATATATATATATATATATATATATATATATATATATATATATATATATATATATATATATAATTATTGTCACTTTTCTTGATCCACCAGCGACAAGGCTTATTAATTGTCTGGATTCCCTATCGACACGTTGACCGGATCCAACCCTGGGAAACTATCGGAGGTTTCCGAGCGGTGATAGTTAAAGTGTTGATTTACATACATCTCCCCTGTATCTTCGGATACTCGTTAGTTAGATAACCCCGCCATTGTATGAAGCACTGTGAAAACAAATAGTTAAATATGTGAGTTAGTTAGGTTATATACTGGCCTGCAGTACAATTCTGGGCATTTTGGAATGTAACCTTAACGACAGGTCAAATGTTAGATCTGTTGGACATGGTGACGGATGAGACATGAATCTCCATCCAACTCGTTGGAGTGTCTGGGTGAGATCTTGGAATCCGCCACACACTCACGGGAAGGACCCTCGCTGTGGATATCCGTCTCTCTATCCCCACCATAACAACATGTCAGTATTTAAACTTGCTTATGTAAACTGTAGCCATTGTTCTAGCGATGCTATATGTGGTTGCGGGACAAGGTAGCCAGATTTTTATCTGATTCGGGGGCCTTGTGTCGTAACATGTACCCACGCTATCCTTGGAGGTAGATGCTAGTCAAGGCGACCTAAGGGGAGCTGAGCATCTGCGCCCAGTGGATAACTGTATCTAAAGTTAGGTAGGAATCCCTGCCACTTGCGGGCAAAACTTGTATTCGTTTCTAACAACTAAATGGTAGGTTAGATTGTAGCAGAAGGCCCACATAAATAAAGCGGCAACTCCCAATACTGTATCTTTGGAACTACATAAGACGGTGACCTGGGAATTGTTCGGAAATCATTCGTTCCGTCTTCACGCAAACCAGTAGTGTGCATCACATTGATTATGGCTTCACTAGGATTTTCAGCACTTAGCATTTTCTGTTGAACAAAAGAGTGGCCCTTTTTGACAGCTCTTTTCCTCCACTTCGGCATTGAAGGCATTTTCCTGTGACGGAGGCCCGCTCCAGGCACTTCCCTCTCACAACAACAATATTTTCTTTGTGTGTGTGTTAGGGGTATAATAGCTTATTTTAGGCTACCTAGTGACTTCGCTGCAGAACTCGCTCTTGCGGGGATATCTCTGCGGATTTAAGGATCTGTGTGGTACCTCCGGCGACACCACTGGAAAGTACACTGGTTGGCTCTATGTTGTGTATTATTGTGCTCATTTACTGTCAAACGAGTGATATTGTTTGTATAGTGCTTATTAAATTTATACTGTTTAAATAACATCTAATCCATTTCTCTAAATTAGAATAGACAGACATACCAGTGACACCAATAGTTGGGATGACACTGTGTGGTTTAATCTCGGTGGCATTGGTCGCACGGCCCCACTGGAACATTAGTGTTCCACTGGCTCTAGAGGCTGGTCTTTGTACCTTCCGGAGAGATGCGATACGGGATCCGCAACCCAGAGATCCACAGCTAACCAGCCCTCCTGCATATCGTGCATTTGTGGTGCGATGGAGAGGAACGTTATGGCGGACCAGCGCATACCCCCGCGAGCTACACTCCTAGGTCTTTTTCTACATCTGATGTTGATATAGGATGCATATCTGGCGTATCTGTCATATGGTATTTCGTTTGAGGGTTATTTCTACTGAAATGTAGGACATGCGTTTTATCTGTGTTGAAAAATAGTTGCCATATCTGCGACCATTTAGATACTATGTCTATGTTGTCCTGGATCTTACTGGTAGATGGGTTTCCATATATATTTGTGTTGTCTGCAAATATTTTGCAGTGGCAGCTCAGACTGTCTGGTAGGTCATTTATATATTTCAGAAAAAGTATAGGTCCCAGGACACTTCCTTGTGGCATGCCGCTTGTCACCTCTATCCAGTCTGATTCATCATTGATTCTTACTCTCTGTCTTCTGTTACATAGGTAGCTTCCTATCCATCTTACTAAACTGTCACCAATACCATAGCTTCTAAGTTTTGTTTGGAGTCTTTGGTATGGTACAGTATCAAATGCTTTTGAGAAATCTAAATATACTGCATCGATAGGTTCATTTGAATCAAGTTTGATTGTTATATCTTCGAGGTACTCTAGCAATTGAGTTTTACAGGATCTGTTGTGTCTGAAACCATGCTGGCACTTGGTAAATAGATTGGCCGTTTCCAGAAAATTTACAATGCTGTCCCTTATAAATGACTCTAGGACCTTACACGAGGTAAAGGTAAGACTGATTGGTCTGTAGTTGCTCGGGTAGTTTTTGGAGCCTTTTTGTGTATACAGCATACATTTTCCATTTTCCGGATGTCGGGTAGTACACCTTCTTCTAGAGACTTCTTGAAAATTATGCATAGCGGCGCACTGATTTCTTTAATAGTTTCCTTTAATATTCTCACTGGTATTTTATCTGGGCCATTGCTTTTATTGGGATTGAGTGTCTTCAATTTATTTTCAATGGCGGTGGGTGTTATTATTATGTCCTTTAATACAATACCGTCACTTCTGGGGCTAATGGTTGGTGTAGCATGAAGGTTTTCTGAGGTGAATATACTTGAGAAAAAGTTGTTAAGAATATTAGAGTTTTCTTTATCATTTGTAGTCATAGATCCATTAGATTGGTTGCGTAGCTTGCTAATTGATTCTCGTAGCACCGTTTTACCCTTGACACAGTTCCAAAATCCAAAAAGCTTTAGGATTTCCCTTGCATTCGCTTGCCGCCTTCCATTCAAATGTCTGTTTTGCTTTTCTGATGCTCGCTGTCGCTTTGTTTCTAGCAATTTTGTAAAGCGTGTAATCTGTGGTTTTCTTTATTTCATTTTACCTTTTGTATGCCCGGCTTTCACATGTGAGTGAATGTGTTGCAGTACGATCAAGCCAGAGGTGTTTCTTCTTGCCATGTTGTTTTGTTGTAGGAATGTAATGCTCCTTCATTGTGATTAATTTTGTGTGTAGGTCGCTCAGGTGATTCCAGTCAGTTGTTCTTAAGTCTTTTCTCATTTCTGTATAACGTCCTTTGTTCAACAGTAATTTTGACGTAGCTGCTTGCTTGCTTGTTGCTTAAGATGTCTGGGTGTAGTGATATTTGTAGAACATCATGGTCACTCTTACCTAGTGGAGGTAGGTGGGTTATTTCGTGGACGATGTTTTGGTTGTTTGTTAAAACTAGATCCAAAAGATTTGAAGCCTTGTTTATTCTATGTCGTGTCGCATTAGTAACCAGTTGCTGTAGGAAAATATTCCTGGTTGTATTGAGAAATGCATCTTCTAAATTTGCGGAAAGGCCGGTGCTCCAGTTAATAGATGGGAAGTTGAAATCTCCAACTATAAGAATGTGATCTGTATTTTCTCTCACAACATGGTTTAGTAGATTTAGCAGACTATTATTATTTGGACCGTCTGAGTTTGGGCTTCTGTAGATCCATCTTTTTCTTTTGCTCTGTCATCCATGTACTCCATACTGATTCATTAAACACGTGATCATTTAGGGTGTCACAGTTTTGAGCATTCAATGATTCATTGGTATAGATGATGACTCCTCTTGAAGAATTACTATTTAGCGAGAGATTGTAGTTATCGATCTGCAATTCGCTAATGCTTATGTTTGTGTTTTTTTGGTAACACCTCCATGATTAGTATCATGGCAGGACAAATCTTGTGTACCAGTGCTTCAAGCTCAGCTTTTTAAAAATTAATTAGACTATCTGCATTTGTGTATATGCATGTATTGGTTACTGTTTTAGAAGTTGTACTGTTCGCTATTTGAGAATGCTTTGGTGTTGTTGATCTTGTGCTAATTTCTACGCATTCGCCAGTTAGTGTTTTTACTTGTTTTTTACATCTGACTTTTTTGTGTTTTTATTTTGTTATTTCCAGCCTTCCTTGTTCCAAAGTTGTTGTTGTTATTGTGTTTTCATTGTAGCATATAGTGTACTGAGATGCCTCATTTGTATGTACATCTAAAATTTCGTAATTTAGTACTGAGAATTGGTTTGAGAGTTGTGTTGGTATTGTGTGATGGTTGAGCTGGTTTGTAGCTGGGTTTATCGTCTCCATGGTGTACCTTGGACATAATAAAAATCCTGCGATTCTGAGGTGGTGTTCATCACAGAGTGAAGGTGATAACTGATGTTTTCCGACAATAGGCAGAGGCCTTCATGGTTAGGGTAAATGCCATCCCAAAATAGGTTGTGTGGTTCGCCATTGAGGTCACCAATTTGTATAATTTATGAAGTTGGCCTTGTGCCAATTTACAAGGGACCACAACATTCCATTGAAGACATCTACAAGGTTGTTGTCACATCTGCTGTTCAGTCATGGTAGAATGGATGAAACAAATATCTTGGTACTTGGTGCCAGCCATTGTTTGTATGAGATCCAACAATGTCCTTAGAGGTGATCTTGGTAGACTGTTACCCGATGCTTTGAGGGTTGAATCCATGTGTTTATATGTTTCCATTTTTATATGTCTGTTGTTGTTTGTCTTTGGTCTCTGTGACATTGAGGATCTTTGTTCATGTTTGTCATCTGGGATTTTTAGTTCACTGGGTTTATGGTGTTCTTTGGCGTTGAAATTGTGCTCTTTATTCAGGAAGATCATTGGGGTGGATTGACTTGTTGGTCCTTTGGAAGTCTTTCTCTGTGTGTTGGTAATGTTAGGGCTTTTGTTCTCAGTTAGTTTTGTAAGTTGTAAATCAAGTACCTGTGATTGGAGAGCATTATAGTTTTTCCTCATTTCTTGTATCTCATGTAGAACCTCTACAAGAGTATCATTTGATGGGTACTTATCCAAATCAAAATTTTCTTCCATGGCAGTACCACGTATTAAGCTGTCACTGGGGGTACCTGTTAAGCTGCTGTTGTCCTCAGTATCTTCAGCTGCATGGCGTAATGTGAGGATAGATTGACCAGCGTGTTCTGCAATGTCTTCCTGTGGTACAGTATCTATTGAATTATCTGCTAGGGTTTCACTGTTAACTTTAACCTGTGTGGGTGTGATGCCATTGTTCCGTCAAGCTCATGTATCGGGTTCTCTGTTGGTACCACGGTTTTGTAACAGTCTGTTGAGTTTGTCTGGTGCTGTGGTGGTGTTGATGTATTGACGTCGTACACACCATCGTGCCTATTTAAGTGCCAAGCCTGAAACTCTGTTATGTGGTCAGAGATGACTGCACACTTGGGTCACGTATGTCTGCGATTTGAGGATGTCAAGACTGCAAGCCTGTAAGGGAGTAAGGATGTACATGTATAATGCGTCCAGACCTTACAGTCATAACACCGTATCATATAGCTGCTGTCCTCTTCCTTACAGCTGTATTTTGGTTGATGTGGTGTCTCTGTACATATATCTGCTAAGAAAACTTAATTTCAAACAACACGATCATTATCATCATCATCATCATCATCACCATCATTTTACGAGGCATAAGCCATTGGCTTGTTATTGCCTCAGTGTTTTGTGTTGCAGTATGGCTTGCTCAGTCCAATTCAAAAGTTCTTTCTTGGATATCTAGTTTGTTCTTGAATGACTTGACTGTTGTTGATTAATTAAGTCTCCTCGAAATCGATAGATTTGAGAGGTTAACTCTTACCACTCCGATGTCAATTTTCCATCTTTTGCTGTGTAAATAACAAAGAAGCTGGTGTACATTTCTCAACAGTTTGATTGATGCTGTCTATGACAGTAACATCATCCACCAAATTTACCGAAAAAATAAACACCAGATCATCTTTTAATTTAATATGAAAATTTAAAATCCTGACATCGGAGCGGCAAGGGCTAACACTGATTTGTGAAAATGCTGTGGTGCAGATGGTTGTTCCCCACGTCAGATGCGGTGTTCTGCCTACACCCATGGTTACACCCTGCTGCGCCTAGCATTTGTTTGCACGCTGACTTGTGGAGGCTGTGGTTGGTCTTCTTGCTGTTGTTTTCATTTTCTGTGTTTGTCACTATCCAAATCTCCTTCTCTACACTAGTATCGCTTCATGCTACCACAACATGTGGACGTGGAAGCAGAGACTTATCTACCGATAATTGAAATCGCTACAGAGCATGTTTTTGTCGATGTACAGCCTACTCCAAGATAAGTCCACCGTATTGGAAGAATTTCAGTACGACTTTGTGTTGGGCTGGTATACATATGCCTTTTCAGTCGAATTCAAATGTTCTTTCTTTGAAGTAGATACCTAATTTGCTCTTGAATAATTCAAGTGTTGTTACATCGACTATTGTAGCTGGCGGCGAATTCTACTGTGGTACCACTCTGTTAGCAAAAAGGTGCTTGCAAATATCTTTATGTTAAACTTGAACCTATGCCCTCTGGTCTGTGTAATACTGGATGGCTCGAAAAAGTAGTCCTTATCAATATTATATAGATCCCTGATGAACTTGAATGTTTCAATTAAATCTCCTCGGAATCGTCTATATTTTAGTGACGTTAGATTTAGGGCTTCAAGTCGTTCCGTGTCGCTAAACTCTTTGATTTGCAGGATGAGTTTTGTTGCTTGGCGCTGAACTCTTTCTAATAGCTGTGATTGCCCTTTCAATCTTGGTGACTATGCCGAATTGCAATATTCGAGAACAGGTCTCACTAGAGATTTGTACAAGAGCGTGAAAGTAGATGGGTCAATGTTGGTCAATGGCCTCTTGATTAGTCCTAATGTGCTGTTCGCTTTGGATACGATATTCCCTATATGGATATCAAATGCAAGGTTTCTGTCAATATGCAAGTCTTTTTCTACCTCTGACGTTGATACATAATTAATATATTGAATTTGACATGATAAAATGGCATATACATTGTTGAACGAAAACTGGTGTCGTGATTCTGACCTCACAACGCTGTAAAGAAATTCAATATTTAGAAGGTTTAGACAGATTAAACAGGTATTAGATTGAGAAAAGGTTATGTGGCTGCACTGACTGTAGCAATTTATTCAGTCACGATCGATCAAACTCTGCAGTAAAGAAATATAAAGAATAGATTGGTGCCAGTGAGGGAGGAATCACTGATTGGCTGAAAAGACCAATCAGTTATCAAGTTAGAACTTCTAGGAAGAAATAAGCAGAGGTTGATTGGTGACTTTATTATTCGGCCAATCAAAGCGTGCTTATTGGATACCTAGAAGAGTTGTAGGAATAGATCGGATTCGATTCTGAGAGAAGTTGTATATTTCTGCGAAATGCAGGGAGTCCAAAATGGGGCTATAAAAGAAGGTAATTCTCTCAGAATAAATCAATCAACCACCATCTCTGATTCGCTAAGTATCTCGCTTGCTTAGTTCGTGAAGCTGTGGCTCTTATGCCCAATGTAGCTTTGATAGGTTAGAATAGGGTTAGGACTTATGATAATTTAGCTGTTAGTTTTGTACAACGAATTGTACTAAGTGTTTATTTGTGAGCGATCTTGCTCTAGACTTCAAACTTATTATATTTCTGTAAATAAAGTTTTCTTCTTACGTATATGTAAGACAAGTCGTTTGTTAAGTTTGATTAGGAATCCAGCTGAGCTGGGAGCAACACCCAGTCCTTACCAGGATCATAGCAAGTCAGATTAGGCCCAGCAGTCAGAAATCAAATATCGTCTACTTCACCATCTGTCAGACGAGGTGAGCCGACTGCAGTTACTCCTTCATCACTGCCAGTGACGTTGTCGCAGCAACACTATAAAGGTTTCTGGTTGTGAAGCGGGAGTCGTCATTCATCGACGACGAGAGATCTTATTAAGCGATCCGCGATACTTGAAGAGGCCATGCCCAACCCCAAAATCTACAATGGCGAGCCTGCCAGGATCCTGGATTCATCCTAGATTCATCGCTAGATTCGTTAAATTCATGTAAAATTAATTTTCGGACATTTATTATTCGCACTGGAGTGCAGAACTGTGAATCATGTAAGTACTCTTAATCATGAACACTCCATTAGAATGGCCAGTAAATTCAGTATTGAATGATTTAAACGACAGAATAACACATTTCATTGATCTGGCTAAATTATCAGACAACCCTAAGGTGGTTCAGCATCGCGAATATCGCGAGGACAGTATCATCAGAATTACGACTGACATGCATTGTGAAGAACAACCGCGGTTAAAGCGCATGGTGGTACAGTTATATTATCAGTAGTATCATCGAAATTACATGCGTAGTAAAGACTACAAGATGGCGACCCACGTAGCAGCAGTAAATCCATCCCAAGCCTCTGTGGATGCGATGCAAAATATTGGACTACGAATTACCAATGTAGTGACCAAAGAGGAGGATAGACGAGAGAGGGAAAGTGTACATCGTCAAGAGGTACGTGAACTAGTCAAACACATCAAGCCATGCGATGGACTTATACTGGAAGAGGTGCGTCAGTTCTTAGACGAAACCCGTAAGGTCTGGCAAGCAACAGAAGGGGACATAGACGGAACACCGGTCTATATTATGACCCAGGCCTCAAGAGGACCCTTGAGTAAGGCAGTCGATCAATTTGTGCTAGGGAAAGTTAAGAACGATGTTACAGACGCCCAAATTGAGCAGTTTGTGATGCTGAATTTTATTTCAGCGAATGAGAAGGAGCGAATCAAGTACGACTTGGATGCAGTAAAGCAGCAGTCCAGCGAGACGACTATTTCATTTAATCGCCGTTACCGCGAGTTATCGAAGCGAGCATACCCTACCATGAATGATGACATCAAGCGGATAATGCTTTCAGCGTACATACGGGCACTATACGATCAGGGTATGGGAAGGAGGACCGTGCGAAAGAAGGCCAAGTCAATGGATGAAGCAATGGCTATCACTGAAGACGAGGAGTGCTGCAATGACTTGTTGCAGGCTATGAAGATCCCAGTCCGACAAGAACGGGACATGGAGATTGACATGATCTCCCAAGATGAAGGAAGAGATGTCTGGTCGATTATTCGTGATATGTGGAAGCAAATCACACAGCAAAGCCGGATGATCGAGAAACTGTTCTGTGATAGGACTGCAGTCTATGCCAGTCCTACAACAAAAACAACTGCGTGCCAAAGCCACACCAAAAGCAGCACCTAAGAAGCGAGAGGCAGTGACATGTTTTAATTGTGGACGCAAGGGGCATATGAAGCGGGACTGCACCCAAGCAGTTCAACCAGCGCCGAACCAGCAATCAGCCCCAAGTGCACCACGTACACCATGCGCACCGAGACTGCCCATCACTTGTTTCAACTGTGGCAAGCTTGGACACATGGCATCCGAGTGCTACGCTGCACCAACTGCACCTAAGCGTGCTGTGACGTGTTATAAATGTCAAAAGACCAGACATTACCAAAGTGACTGCCCATTAAATCAGCAGGCTAGTCAACCATGAAGAGCAATGAAACGACCGCGTCAGCCTGATAGCAATGGTTATCGCAACGAAACATCGATGCAAGTCGATGAGGTGAGTCGTCGGTATTCCGATTTCGACGACTGTGATTCCTACGATTCGTGACAGGGAACGACCACACGTGCATATTCACAAAATACGCGAAAGGACATGGTAAATCACATGAGCTGTGACCATGACTATGAAGATCGTGACGGGTTCGTTCTGCCAGATTTGCACACCAACGAGCATGGCCGTTATTCATATGGTTACGGAGGAGCCTCGTCAGGTGAAGGAGGTTGGCGATCATACGCCGAAGCTGTGGACGGGTGGAGATGCTCATTAAATGAGTTCAGAGGGAGCCAGTGACCAAAAGGTTCCTTATCTGACTCGAAGTCGAAGCAAGTGCTCAAAGAAACGACAAGGGTGAGTACCTAGATGCTTTAGTTGATACTTGTGCTAGTACTTCCCTTGTTAGGAAGGATATATGGAGGAGTATCTTGAATACTCGTCCATTGAAAAAGGCTAAAACTCTGTTAGCTGTAAATGGTTCACCAATCAATCGATGCCAGGCCAATTCCAAGTATGATTGTGGAACGCATGAGGCATGAATGTTTGATTGGTGCGGATGCTTTGCATATGGGAAAGGCAAGGATCGATTATGGGACTCAAGAAGTAATATGGTTTGGAAAGAAATATCCCTTTAGAATACCATTTAGATCTCAAAATGATTATGTTTATGCTAGCTGTAAAGAAACGACCGGGTATGCAGTTATTGACAAAGTATTAAGTGACTTTGCCAATAATTTTGATACAGCTCGTCCCAACACACTGGATGTATGCCCCAGGTAAAATGTACAATTCTGATGGGAGATCACCCTCCTACTCGACAGAGAGCGCATAGGATACCCTTAGCAAAATCATACTTAGTTAAAAATCAGGTCAAAGAAATGCCAGCAGCTAGCGTCATAAGACCATCGTCATCTCCTTGGGCGTCACCTATCACCTTAGTTCCTAAGAAGGATGGTGATATGCAGTTCTGTGTAGATTTCAGGAAATTTAATTCGGTGTGCTGTAAGGATAGTTATCCTCTGCCTAATATTTCAGATATATTTGATTCGATGAGAGGCGCGACACTATTTTCTACAATGGACTTTAAGTCTGGCTATTGGCAAATACCCATGGCTAGCCAAGACATTGAGAAGACGGCGTTCATCTGCACGGAAGGTCTTTTCGAATGAATTCGGATGCCCTTTGATTTTTGCAACTCAGGTGCAGTATTTCAACGCGCAATGAACGATATTTTCCATGATTTTGTAGGAAAATTCATGCATGTTTTCATCGATGATGTAGTCGTATATTGACGAAGTCTGACTGAACATGCACGTCATTTATGTCTGGTTATGAGCAAGGTTCAAGAGTATAATTTGCAATTGAAGAAAAAGAAATGTGACTTTGCAAGCAAGTCCGTGGACTTATTAGGCTATCACATTTCAAGCCAAGGAGTAGCTCCTCAGAGTCAAAAGGTCCAAGTCATATGAGAAATGTCATCACCACGTAATGTGGGTGAAGTCAGAAGCTTTCTCTGAGCTACTGGCTATTATAGATCTTGCGTGAAAGGTTATGCCGAAATTGCTAAACCTTTAATAGAATTAGCCAAGAAGCATAAAAGGTTTGAATGGGGAAAACATGAACAGCAAGCGTTTGAGAAATTGAAGAACTTGCTGTCTAGTGAGACTGTTCTCACTTATCCAAACTTGAATAAGCCGTATAAACTGTACACAGATGCATCAAGTTATGCGATATATGCGATTTTAGTACAAATTGACGATAATGGTATTGAGCATGTGATTCAATATGTCAGCTCAAACCCTGAAAGATAGTCATTTAAATTGCCCCGCAATAGAGAAGGAGGCCTACGCTGTGATCTATGCATTGAAAAAGCTTCGTTCTTATCTATTTGGCACTGAATTTACTGTGTATACCGACCACAAACCTCTTAAGAGTTTGTTTGTGGGCGAGGTCAAGAATACAAAAGTGCAGCGCTGGGCAGTATTGATTGCTGAATACGGATGTAAGATAGAATACATCCAGGGTTCCAAGAATATTCATGCGTACATGTTGTCCAGGCTACGTCGTCCTGTTGAAGTTGCCACATTAGATACTGGTGACTACGTCATACCGGAAGTGGAAGAGGATGTCTTACCTCATGTTCCTCTAGAGGTATACGATGTGCCTTATGGCGAATTGTTTAAGAATATGCCGGAGGAGTACATGGTTAATAATGGCATTTTGTAATCTTTAATTCCACCCTCAGCGTTGGACACTGAATATCCAAGGATATTGTTACCTGGTAAGTTCCGTGAGCAAGTACTCCGGAAGGCTCATGAGCGAGCTGGTCACCAAGGTCTTAAGAAAACGATAGGAATGATAAGAGATTCCTTTGTTTGGCCATCCTTGAGGAAGGATGTTGTCTATATGTTAGATAGGTGTACAACCTGCCAGGTCAACCGACCTGTCACGACCCGACCCAGGTATACAGAAATGCCTATGGTCAATTATCCCGGTCAGATAATTGGAATGGATCTAATCGGTCCACTTTTGGAGTTCAACAAAGGTAACGTCTACATAATGACGATTGTTGATCATTGTTCTGCGTGGGCGGAAGCCTACCCGATCTCAGCTAAGACGTCACAGAATGTGGAAGGTAAATTCTTCACGAATACATAGCTCGTCACGGCATACCGGAAATTACTGATCAAGAAAAGGAGTTTGGTTTGAAATCACTTGAGCAGAGGTATGCAGAGCATGGCATTGACCATCGAAGAACAAGTCCGTATCACCCACAGACAAATGGATGGACAGAAAGATTCAACAGAACATTGAAAGACTTGATACAGAAAGGTGTCAATAACGAGTCTCGAGCATGGGAAGACGAGTTGGGAGAAGCTTTGACAGCGTACCGCAACACTTGCCATGCTACGACCGGATATATGCCATTCTATCTGATGTGTTGGTCGACGAGCGAGACTTCCGTTAGCTATTCCACTCGATGCGGCGCAAGATTTAGGTGAAAGACTTACATGTCTTAACGACGCCTTATTGCGCGGTCGTGGTGAGACAGCCAAATCATGAGAACATCATCGTGAACAAATTAATAAGCGTACAAACGCTGGTGAGTACAAAGTTGGTGACTCAGTGGTTGTAAAAGCTGAGGAGAGGATGAAGTTGACCTCTTGCAGTGACCCTGGGTACAAAATTTCCAAAATTAACAGACCCATGGCTCATGTCCGACATCAAAGGTGGTAGGATATGCCCACCTGCCTGGCTGTGTGTCCATACGCTATGTATGCAAGTATTAACTGCTGTGAGGTTGGTGGGATATACCTGTTTGGATGTACACAATATACATTATCTACAGTGCAATGCGGTGCGATAGCTGCTGATTGGAATGGTAGGACATACCCACCTGCCCCGGTTGCATGTGCATAAGCTTTATCTATATGATACATAGGATGGCTGTTGAAATGATTGCGGTTGGTAGGACACACCCACCTGTCCTATGTAAATTTTGCTGTGGGCTAGTGGTAAAGGGGTGGCTTGTATGTGGATTGAGGTGGTGCAGTGATTGTATCTTCCTCTTGCTGACACTCTAGTTGGGGCTGGCTTCTAAGTACGGCTGGGAGGTCGACTGTGTACACATAGTGAGACCAGAACTTGTCGAGTCCATTCTTAAAACAATTTAGTGAGGGTGCAACACAACATTTTCGCTTAGAGAATTCCAGTTATTGACAACCCTGTTACTAAATGTGTGTGCACGTAGTGACTGTTTTGAATGGTGTTTCTTTAGCTTGTAGCTGTGGCCACGTGTTTTGGTTGACGTTTCTAGTACCAGACCATGTAGGCCCATGGTATATTTATTGTGAAGGAACTTGTATGTTTCAATCATGTCACCACGGATACGTCTATATGTGAGTGCCGGGAGTTTTAGAATTCGGAGTCTTTCCTCATATGCCTTATCATACAGTCCTGGTAGTAACTTGTTGGCCTGTCTCTGGACATTTTCTATATGGGCTATGTCCGTCTTGAGCCGTGGACTCCATATTGTGTTTGCATATTCGAGCAACGGTCTCACTCTCGACTTAAAAAGTAGTCTGAAGATTTCACCATCAAGGTAGCAGAAGGAGCGTCTGATTAGCCCGACTACTTGGTTAACTTTGTTGACTGTCATCTGGACATGCTTATGGAATGTTAACTTGTCATCGAAGTGGACTCCTAGGTCTTTTTCGCATGTTGTGATTTCCAGATCGGTCACTTTCCCCCCTGCTTCGGACATTGTGTAGATGTAATCAGGGTAGCCAGTTCCAATCCTCATTACGTTGCATTTCTGGGGATGGAATTTTAAAAACCAACATTCTGACCATAATTGTAGACTGTCTATATCGTTTTGGAGTATACTGCAGTACTCTGCTGATACAATTTCGATAGAGTTTGGTATCGATTGGCAAATAGCTTTATGAAGCTATGGGCTACATCTGTTAGATCATCAAGAACAGAATAGGGCCTAAGACACTATATTTGGCATGTTTCCCTCTGCCAGGCTCTTCGAGAAGATGATGTACAATGGAAGTGACAGTGTGTCACTGCACTCCTTGAGTCCCCATAGGTGTATGTTATCAGGGCCGGCTGATTTATTCGTGTTAAGCTTACATAATTTTTCAGCAATTTTGTCTACTGTTAGAGTCAGCCCATGTAATTGTGATTCCACAGGGTGCTGGGTACTTTCAATGTTTACATCATCTTCCTTAGTGAAGACACTAACAAAGAAATTGTTAAGTACTGCAACCTTATCACTGTCTGCGGTCGCCGTGCCTCCATCGTGATCGAGGTCTGAGATGCCAGCTTGTGTTTTTAGTTTGCTTTTTACGTATTTGTGGAAGGCTTTTGGATTAAGCTTGGCCTCTTTAGCTATATTCTTCTCGAAATCTTTCATTGCCCGACGTGTGGCACGACGGGCTTGGTTCCTCATCCTGCAGTAGTGGACATAGTCTCCTTGGTCACGACTCTGATAAAAGGTCCTCCATGCCCAGTTCTTGTCTTGGCCCTTGGACAAGGCTTTGGCGTTCATCCATTGTGGTTTAGCCTGTCTGTTTGTACCCTGGCTGCGCATTGGAATAAGCTTTTCTTGGCCTGACATAACTTCTCTTATTAGGAGGTCCCAACTTTCGTTGACGTCCTTCCTATTGAGCTCTGTCTGCCAGTCCATAAATAAATCCAACTAGTTTAAATAAGCAATATACTAAACGAAATAATCAACAAACTCTGACAGGCAAGACAAAAAGCAAATGTACAGCACAAAACATTTGATCTCCCAACCTACCCTGCTACTTCACCAATGCACAAAGTATTGTAAATAAAATTAATGAATTTTCTGCAAGTATGTGTAGTTTAAAGCCAAAAATCATAGGTATCTGCGAGACTTGGGCGCAGGGAAGATGTAACAAATGCAGTTGTGAAATTACAAGGTTATAATCTATTTAGGAAATATCGCGTAACCACGAAGGGATGGGGGGGGGGGGGGGCTGCTGTTAATCCATGAATCACTAAATGCCTCACCCAGAGATGATCTGACAAACTCAGAATTTAACGACTCAGTATGGTGTGAAATTAAGCTAAATAAAGGGGAAACCATACTCATTGGAAATTGTTATAGATCACCAAGTAGTCCAGAAACTAATAATACCAACCTTCTTGACCTCTTAGATAAGATAAGACATGACAAGGCCACACACCTATTGTTAATGGGAGATTTTAATATGCCAGAAAATGACTTGATCAATTGTTGCTCTACAAGCAATCCAAATAATATAGCATATAGATTTCTTGAAAAAAACCCAAGAAATGTTTTTAAAACACCATACTGACCAACCTACCCGGTTCAGAGAAGGACATAATCCATCTATACTAGATCTTATATTTACCAATGAAGAACACATGGTTGAACATATTGAATATCTACCAGGTTTAGGAAAGAGTGACCACATTGTTCTCTTGTTCACATTTGTTTGTTCATCCACTGATATCGCCGGAGGATACAATATATGGAAAGCTGATTTTGCATCGATTAATCAAGAACTATCAAAGATTGACTGGGATTCACAAATAGATATCAATGATATAGATACAGCCTGGAACTCGTTTGCAAACATTATAAATTCCCTAACTGACAAGTATGTACCCCACAAAAAATCAAGACCGTCAAACACCAGTAAATCAAAGTGAATATCTAAGGGAGTCCTAAAATCCATCAGGGAAAAACATAGGCTATGGAAAACCTACAAAACTAGTAGACAGAGGGAAGACTACAATCAGTATCTAAAACAGCGTAATGCAACCAATATTTTATGTAAAAAAGCACATACAGATTATGAGAAAGGTCTTGTAAAAGAATTAAAAAATAAACCAAAAGGATTCTATAGCTACATTCGGGATTGTCAGAAGACCAAGATTGCAATACCAAACCTGCAGAAAGTAGGAGGAACCTTCACTACAAATGATACTGAAAAGGCAAATCTCTTAAATAATTTTTTCAAATCGGTTTTTGTAAGAGATGAAAATGATAACATGCCTCAGTTTCCAACCAGACTTAATAAACAAAAGTACATCAAAACTATATCTATTCAAGCAGTGATATCATTAAAAAACTAGAGAAACTAAAACCAGATAGTGCCCCCGGCCTGGATAATATTCACCCGAAACTCCTAAAAGTTTAGTGGAACCATTACACATACTATTCAAGCTTTCAATAGCAACTTGAACTATTCCCAAAATATGGAAAAATGCAATAATAACACCTCTCTTCAAAAAAGCAATAAAAAACTTGCAGAAAACTACCGGCCAATTTCACTTACATGTGTACTATGCAAGATATTAGAATCAATCAACAAAGACAAACTTGTACAACACTTCGAGTCCAAAGCATGCATTTGTCCAAGGGCGAAGCTGCTTGACAAACCTGCTAGAAACTCTAGAAAGCTTGACGGAGTCCCTTGATAGTAACAACAATGTAGACATAATTTACCTAGACTATCAAAAAGCATTTGACACTGTACCACACAAAAGATTACTTCACAAACTAGAGGCATACGGAGTCGCTGGCCCAATATTGACCTGGATGCAACGATTTATCCAAGATCGACAAATGATGGTTCACGAGTGGACAAGTGTTGACAGTGGAGTTCCACAGGGCCCCGTCCTGGGTCCACTGTTATTCCTGGTATATGTAAATGACATTCCAGACGATATTCAAAGCAACATCAAAATGTTTGCAGATGACACAAAACTCTGGACCCACATTAAAGGCGACTCAGATAGTAAAAAATTACAAAACGACCTAAACTATCTGAATGGATGGTCGGAACAGTGGCTTTTAAAATTCAATGCCAGTAAATGCAAGAAAATGTACCTAGGTCATAATAATCAATTGCATAAGTATACCATGAAAGACAATAGCGAAACGCATACACTGCAGATTACAGCGCATGAACAAGATTTAGGAATATGGATAAAAATTACCTTAAACCAACTATGCAGACTTTAAAGGCAGCAAATAAAGCCATATATATCATGAGACAAATCAAACGAGCTTTCAACAACCTCGACCGAGAAACATTTCTTATTTTATACAAAACCTATGTCTGCCCACATCTAGAATATTGTGTACAAGCCTGGTCTCCATACCTTGTCAAAGACATCAACCACTTAGAACACGTACAGCACCGATGCACCAAATTAGTAGTAGGATTACGAAACAAAACTTATAAAGAATGACTCAAAATACTTGGTCTACCAACTCTAAAACAATGAGTCAGGGGCGACCTAATAGAAACATACAAAATTATTACACAAAAAGAAAACATTGATCCAGAACAGTTTTGTTCATTGGTAGAACGATCTGGACAGCGAGGTCATAGCCTAAGGTTCTTCAAACCTCGATGTCAATCAATCAATCAATCAATCAATCAATCATAATCTATATCCTGTAAGAAGGCCTATCAGCCTGTTATGACAGGTTGCTTGGGTATTTAAATTTTTATCTGAGGGTATTAATTAGTGTACCATTTTTAATAGTTGGTCTGATACCAATCGGGTTTTATATCAACTGCGAGGTAATCATAGTATAACGGTTGAGTCTTCCATAACTTATCCAGCCTAGATTCAAAAGATAATATTGTTTGGGCTTCAACTACGTGTTGTGGTAGGCTATTCCATAAGTCTGTAACTCGATGTTTGAAAGAGTATTTTTGCATGTCGAGTCTTGCTCTTGGTTTGTACAACTTTAGACTATGACCCCTAGTTATAAGATTTTCTCTTAACTGAAAAAATTCACAGATTTCTGGGTCATATTTTTAGTTAGGATTTTGTAGGTCTCTATCATATCCCCCCTTTTTCTTCGATATGCCAAAGTTGGTAAATCGAGTATTTTAAGTCTGGCTTCCTAGCTTAAGTATGATAGGCCTGGTACTACTTTAGTTGCGCGTCGCTGTACATTTTCCAGAAGGTCTATATGTTTTCTATAATGAGGACTCCATGCCTGGTTTGCATATTCGACATGAGGTCTTACCAATGATTTGTAAAGTGTTTTGAACAATTTTATGTCTAAATGCACAATTGTGCGCCGGATAATTCCCATGATTACGTTTGCTTTGTTGACCTTATCAGCAATATGTTTTTCAAAGGTCAACTTATCATCAATGATAACACCAATATCTAGTTCAGTGTTAGTGAATTCTATAGGTGTATCAACTTTTAGTAATCTGTAATTGTACTCTTCTAAGGATGATTTACCAATTCGCATGCATTTACATTTCTCTGCGTTGAATTTTAAGAGCCACTTATCTGACCATTCCCATAACAAATATATATCTGATTGCATTTTTAATCTATCTGATGTGGGGTTTATTTCCTGAAACAACTTTGTGTCGTCTGCATATAAATATACGTCGCTGCAATTTTTTATACAATTGGTTAGGTCGTTTATATACAAGATAAAGAGAATGGGTCCCAATACAGAGCCCTGGGGGATTCCACTATATACAGGTTTCCATTCTGAGTGTTCTTAATTAATTATGACTCTTTGTTTGCGGTCTGATAGAAATGATTTAATCCAATTCACAATTTTAGGCCCTATATTGTATTGTGTTAAGTTGTGAACAAGTCTCCCATGAGGCACCTTATCAAAGGCCTTTAAAAAGTCAAAATAAGCGATGTCAACTTGCCCTGTAGGTGGGGCTTAGAATACACCTTCCGTATCCTCTGCGTGTCGTAAGAGGCGACTAAAGGAGGTAAGGGTGAGGTAACCCTGACAGAAACCTCGAGTGCTGAAGACGGAGGTTCCAGGCCGCACTCTAGTAAACCATGGATCCACGCACTTAACGCTTATGATCATGTCAATAGTCACTTACAGTTACAGGACTGGCGGTATGATCAGCGAACGAAAAGAAGAAGAAGCGATGTCAACAGTCCCTCCCCCATCGAGAATTTGTGTCCATTTGTCTATAACATGTAATAGCTGTAATAAAGTTGGTCTACCTGGGATGAAACCAAATTGATTTTTACTTAACAATCTGTTTTCCTTCATATGTCTCATTATACTATCTCTTATAATACTTTCTAACAGTTTACATACTATGCTAGTTAGGTCTATAGTTTCCCACATACTTTTTGTCTCCATTCTTGAATATGGGGCTTATAGACCCCTATTGGCTTGTTTCCACTGTGTAGGCAGGGTACCAGTACTCAACGAGTTCCGAAAAAGTATCAGTAAAGGTTTTACTAAAATATCTTTAAGTTCTTTTAAAATACGTGGATGTATCATGTCGGGTCCAGGGGATTTTGAAATTTTCAGGTTCTCCATATATTTCTTGATGATCTCTGTATTGATAGTTACTGAATTTATTTCTGGGCAAGACACTTTCTCAATTTCTGGTAATACGCCATCAGGTTCTATGATAAATACAGATGAGAAAAAATTTGATAAAGCCTCAGCTTTGTCTACATCCGTAGAAGTAAAGTGCTTATGATTATTGTCGGTGTATAAGTCTGGAATTGCCTGTTTGGTTTTTGTCTTGGATCTCACATAAGTAAGATGTCGAACACAAATCAGGCAAAAAAATTTCAGTCACAGAATTGGACTCCTTACATACATTACAAAACATTTATACATTAACATATATATGACACACAAGACAGTGGGACAGTGACAGAATGCTGAAAAGCTACCTTGATATGAAAACTTATACAGGGACTTGACTACCTTTCTGGGATTATTAGCCAGTAAATTAACCTATTTGGGGATTTTATTAGCCATACAGATTTTCGGTTAGAAAGGATATGAGTCTCGCCTCAGACTTATAATGTACAATACATACATACATACATACATACAAACAAACATACACATACACATACACATACACATACATATACATACATACATACATACATACCAGGGTTTCAACAAACTTCTAAATACAGGAAGTCTGGGACTTTTTGGGTAATGCTATTGGGAGTCTAAGCTAGAAACATGAAGGTCCAAAATGGTTCAATTACATATAATTTGGTTAAATGGTCTTCCATTAAGCGGTGGGTGGGTAGGGCTGTCCCTTCTTTGATGTTTACATAGATATATGCCACTATGTGCACAAACATAAAACACACGACATTCAAACACACATTTATGGCACTAATATTTACATACACACATACATATTTACTGACTTAAAAAAACATATATACACCTGTGCAAAAGTTAAGCACCAGCAAAAACAATAGAACGTAGAAACATGATGGTACAACTAGGCTGCCATACTTTTTGTCCCCGCGTTAGCTGACATAATTCCAAGTACGAAATGCACATGCATGCATGACTTCACGCCGCTTGATGTCCGTGCGTGGCGGGAAACAGCACACGTGTTCAGTTATGTAAAAGTCCAGTTTGAGGTGTAGAACATTACATACAGATTTAGGCGACAAGATTAGGAATTTTGTGTTCATGACTGTGGTTTATTTGTACAGAGAGAATTAGCTCTTGATTGTGAACCGCTATTGCAAGACGAAGGTTAATTGATCGTGTGAAATGGCAAATCATAGGCATGCATACCATTGGTATGTCATGCAGAGAGATTGGCAGACAGCTGAACATTAACCATACTGTAATCAGTCGTTTGATTGCAAAACATGGGCAAACTAACGAGGTGAAGGACAGGCCTAGATCTGGAAGACCGAAGAAGACTACTGCCCGTGATGATCGAGCCCTAGTACGCCTTGTTAGGAGATCTCCATTCACATTTCACCAACAGCAGAGTGCTCAGCCAGCAATGGGAAACGTGCAATAGAGTGTCAATGTCTACCGTCAAAAGGAGACTGTATGCTGCTGGCATGAAAGCTAGGAGACCTGTCAGACGTCCTCTCCTCACTGCACACCACAAAGAGGAGCGTCTGAGGTGGTGCAACGAAAGAAGACACTGGAACATGAGATCCTGGAGACGGGTACACTGGTCCGATGAAAGTCGGTTCCTGCTTCATGCCACAGATGGTCGAACTCGTGTATGGAGGTCCAGACGCACGGCGTACGACCAACGTAACATCATCGAAGAAGATCCATTTGGTGGAGGTTCCGTTATGATATGGTGGTGCATCTCATTTGATTGTAAGCGGGGTCTGTTGACTGTACCTGGAACACTAAATGGACAAAGATATCAAGATTCCATACTGGATAGAGTTGTGGTCCCTCATTTTGTAAATCATGCACCTGGAACCCACCCTATATTCATGGATGACAACGCCCGACCACATCGTGCTAGAGCTGTGCATGAATACCTCCGCCAGAATGCCATCGAAACCCTACCATGGCCAGCAAGGAGCCCTGACATGAACCCTATTGAGCATATCTGGGACATTCTGGGAAACATGGTGAGAAGGAGGGATCCTCCTGTGCAGAACCTACAGGAATTAACAGACGCACTCCATCTTGAATGGCAATGAATACCACAATGGCGTATCAGTCGGTTGGTGACCAGCATGAGACGTCGTGTCCAGGCCGTCATCCAGGCACAAGGTGGATATACCCGGTATTAATAATGACAGTCTCAAACTCGTGCACAGATGTTAAACTTCGTTTTCAGACACCATTAATGACAATCTAGCCACGTGTGTCAACTGTAGGGCAATAGTTGTCAGTTGTGTCAACGTAACCATATTCAGGCCTCGTTTTCAAGTTCAAACAAAAACATACAGTGTTTCCCCACCATCATAATCAGCATTCCTCTAGTTGCATTATTACCTCTTGCACTAAGATGGATGGGTACATAAATGTTTATGCTATTGCTTTCTTCATAGCACATGAATATACCCTCGCATGTGCGTAAAAATAGGGTGGTGCTTAACTTTTGCACAGGTGTATATTATACATATACTCCCTAATTACATCATTATCTCATTTTATTTAAATTTAGTTTGGAGTGGTTTATTATTATATAGGACTTTTGTATGCTACTGAGGGTGGGGTGGGTGGTGGGGGGGGGGAGCTCATCACTGTAATATAAAGTTAAGATAGTTGGAGTTGTTAAGAATCGATAGATGCGTTGATCGTATGTTGGCTATTTAGGTGTAGTAGTAGTGAAAGTAAACTGTGAAGTATGTTTGTGTTTAGACTTATTACTTCAATTATTAGGTTAGGTTAGTTTATCTATAGTGGTGGTGGTGGTGGTGGAATGTCTTAAGGCTTGTATTATTATTAATTAGCAGAGAATCTGTGACCATCAGGTATAAATATATTAATTTAGTATTTGTCGATCATAGATTCCCTGGCAATCTTCTTAAAGGATTTCAGGTTTAATATACTATCGCGTATTTTTGTACTGGTGCTGTTCCATAGTTTTGTGGCTGCTATTGTAATTCGTCGTTTTCCTATTTCGGTTCGTGTAAATTGAGTGTGTAAATTGCATTTTGTCCTAGTGTTGTGTTTATATAGATTTTTGGAATTTCATCTTTTTTAGTTTGAGATTTGTAAATAACATATAATTTGTTTTGTCAACATTCAACGATAATTTGTTTATTGAAAACCAGTCAGTAATTTCTTTCATTTCCTTAATTGTTTTTCTGTATATGGTGTCTAAGTTGTCATCGCAGCAAAAAGCATTTGTGTCATCAGAGTACAGTATTAATGACATGTGCTTGCATATGTTAGGTAGATCATTCATGTAAAGAATGAACAGCAGTGGGCCGGGCCAAGAATAGATCCCTGAGGAACACAAGTTAATTGCCTGTTTTCAGAGCATATCTCATTATATTGTACGCATTGTGTTCTTTTACTTAGGTAGTTCTGAAACCATGTGAGTGCACTGCCTCTTATACCATAATAGGCAAGTTTTTCTAGTAAGATCTGGTGGTTGATGGTGTCGAAAGCTTTTGAAAGGTCCAAGAAGATGCCTATTATACTTTGGGTTTTTTCCAGTGATTCAATAATTTTTTCTGTCATTTCGGCTATTGCATGCATTGTTGAATGTTTCTCACGAAATCCATATTGCGATTTGTATAAAATGGACTTTTTGTCCAGGTAATTTGTCAGTCGATTGTACATAAGGCGCTCTAGTAACTTGGAGAAAAGTGGAAGTATGGAGACTGGTCTGTAGTTTGAGAAGTTAGTAGAATGCTTGGCTTTATAAATTAGTGTAACACGTGCTATTTTTAGTTTTGACGGAAAAATGCCTTGTGCTAGGGATAAGGTGCAAATGTGACTAAGTGGGATAAGGATATCCATAACACAGGTTTTTATAAATTCGCCACTTAAAACCATCGATTCCGGCACTTTTGGCTGGGTTGAGTTTGTTTAGAACGTTAAAGATCTCTTCAGTGTTAGTAGGGTTAACGAAGAGTGATGACTGATAGCTGCCTGTAAGGTAATCAGAAATTTCTTTCTTGGATGTTGATTGGATTTTGTTCGAAAGTTGTGGTCCTATATTTACGAAATAATCATTGAATCCATTGCCAATTTCGAATTTAGCGGTAATGACCTTATTCTCATATGGAATAACCTACCAGAAAATGTGATCAAATCAAAAACCGTAAATGCCTTTAAAACCGCTCTGGACACCTTTTGGAACCAAACCCAGCAGTAGGATAGGGTATCATATTTCAAAATGGACATAAAATAGGCAAAATGCTTAACCTAGTCCATCTCTGTAACTCTAACTCCATGCTCATATTTACATGTGAAGTTAAAACTAATTAACATGTGTTAATATATTTTGCTATCGAATAAATAATCTTGAATCTTGAATCAACCTACAGCTCAGAATGTTATCTAAGTTACCTATTACCATTCGCAACATAGGTTTAGGAAAGGCGTATCTACACTAACAAACCTACTTTGCTTTTTTGATAAAGTTACTACCTAATTAGACAATGGACACACAGTTGACATAATATACTTAGACTTTGCAAAGGCATTTGACAAAGTCCCGCATCAGAGGCTGTGCAAGAAAATTAAATCTCACGGGATAGACAGGGAGATACTCCAATGGATTACAAATTGGTTATCAGATAGGAAACAAAGTGTCGTAATAAATGGACAGAAATCTAACTGGACAGGCATAAAGAGTGGAGTGCCCCAGGGATCGGTCCTTGGGCCAATTTTATTTCTGATCTATATAAACGACATAGACGAAAACATTACAAGCCAAATTGGTAAATTTTCTGATGATACTAAATTAGGTAAAGAAATTCTGAACAAAAAAGTACACTTAAACTCCAAGCAGATCTCCACAGAATTTTTAGCTGGTCTCAAGAATGGCAGCTGCTCTTTAACTTAGATAAATGTAGTGTTTTACATTTAGGACGCAATAACGTGTGCTATAGCTATAAGATGGGAAGCAACACACTAGCAAAAAGCATTGAAGAAAAAGATTTGGGAATAACGATTCAGCAATCAATGAAAGTGTCAAGACAATGTGAAGTAGCATCAAGAAAAGCAAACCAAGCCCTGGGCCTGATATATCGTACAATAAAATATAAATCCCGACCTGTTGTTCTCCAGCTTTACAAATCCCTCGTAAGACCTCACTTAGACTACTATATCCCCTTTTGGAGCCCACACCTACAAAAAGACATAGACTTACTGGAGCGGGTACAACACAGGATGACACGCATGATCCCAGGTTTAGCAAGTATACCTTATGAAACACGTCTCCAGAAACTAAATCTTACAACATTGAAGACCAGGAGAATCCGAGCTAACATGATAGAAGTCTATACAAATTTTTCTAACCAGGACCACATTAAGCCAAATGAATTCTTCACAATGGCATCTACACACACTAGGGGACATGCACTTAAACTTTACAAACAACCCTGTCGACTTGATCTACGCAAGTATTACTTCACAAATAGAGTTGTTAATGTATGGAATTCTCTACCAACAGAAGCAATTAACGCTCCAACATTAAACACATTAAAAAACAACCTCGTTATCATCATCATCAATTTACAAGGCATAAGCCATTGGCTTGTTATTGCCTCAGTGCTAAACTGGTAGGGCAGGCAACCCTGGTCTGGATACAACACGTGTAGCTATCTTCATGTGTGCATGTTCATGTAGATGCACAGGCTGTTTCAAGATTAGTCCACTGTGATGTAATAATTGTATTATGACTTTGGGAATTGACGGCTCACATATGTTGTATAAGCATATGTGTAACAGCAACGTCCAAAGCCACACCACAATTAATTGTGTTCAGTCGAATTCAAATATTCTTTCTTTGAAAAAGATGTCTAGTTTGCCCTTGAATATTTCGACTGTGGTTGCTTCGACTATTGTTGTTGGCAGTGAATTCCAATGTGGTGCCACTCTATTTGCGAAGGAGTGCTTCCGAATATCTTTGCTGCTACGTTTTATGTTGAGCTTGAGCCTATGACCTCTGGTCCGTGTAACATTGGACAGTTCGAAAAAGTAGTGCTTATCAATTTTATATAGATCTTTGATGAGTTTGAATGTTTCAATCAAATCTCCACGAAACCGTCTATATTTCAGTGACATTAGATTTAGGGCTTCAAGTCTTTCTGTGTAGCTATACTCTCTGATTTGTGGGACAAGTTTTGTTGCTCTGCGTTGTACTCTTTCTAATAGCTGCGGTTGCCTTTTCAGTCTTGGAGACCATGCTGAGTTGCAGTATTCAAGAATGGGTCGCACAAGTGATTTGTATAGTAGCGTGAAAGTAGATTGATCAATGTTGGTAAATGTTCTCTTGATTAGTCCTATTGTACGGTTTGCCTTGGATACAATGTTCCCTATATGTATGTCAAAAGAGAGGTTTCTGTCGACATGAACCCCCAAATCTTTTTCTACATCTGATGTTGATACAGGATGTGGATCAGGTGTATCTGTCATATAGTATTTGGTTTGAGGGTTATTTCTGCCGAAGTGCATGACATGCGTTTGTCTGTGTTGAAAGATAGTTGCCATGTCTGCGACCATTTACATACTTTATTTATGTTTTCCTGAATCTGACTGGTAGCTGGGTTGCCGTACATCTTTGTATCATCTGCAAATATTTTGCAGTGGCAGGTTAATCGATCAGGTAGGTCATTTATATATATCAGAAAAAGTATAGGTCCTAGAACACTTCCTTGTGGCACGCCGCTGGTCACCTCAATCCAGTCCGATGATGCATCATTAATTCTAACTCTCTGGCTCCTGTTGCTTAAGTAGTTCCCTATCCATTTTACTTAATTTTCGCCAATACCATAGCTTCTCAGTTTTGTTTGGAGTCGTTGGTGTGGCACAGTATCGAAAGCTTTTGAAAAGTCTAAATATATTGCATCGACAGGTTCGTTTGAGTCAAGCATGGCTGTTAAATCCTCCAGGTATTCTAGTAGTTGAGTTTTACATGATCTTTTACGTCTAAATCCATGCTGACATTTGGTAAATAGATTAGCCGTTTCCAGGAAATTTACAATACTGTCTCTTATAAAAGATTCTAGGACCTTGCATAATGTAGAAGTGAGACTGATTGGTCTGTAGTTGCTTGGGTCATTCTTGGAGCCTTTTTTGTGTATGCAGCATACATTTGCCATTTTCCAGATGTCGGGTAAAATGCCTTCTTCAAGAGACTTGTTGAAAATTATGCATAGTGGTGTACTAATTTCTTTAGCAGCTTCTTTTAGTATTCTCACTGGTATTTCATCCGTGCCATTGCTTTTGTTGGGGTTGAGTCCTTTTAGTTTATTTTCGATGGCAATAGGTGTTATTAATATGTCTTTTAGTATGGTACCATTGTTTCTGGGGTTAATGATTGGTGTAGAAAGAAGATTTTCTGGAGTGAACATGTTTGAGAGAAATGTGTTGAGAATGTTTGCTTTTTCTGTATCATCTGTGGTCATGGTGTCGTTTGCAGGGTTACGTCGCTTGCTAATTGATTCACGTAGACCTGTTTTACTCTTGACATAGTTCCAAAAGGCTTTAGGATTTTTCTTACTTTCAGTTGCCACTTTACGTTCAAATGTCTGTTTTGATTTTCTGATGCATGCTGTTGCTTTGTTTCTAGCAATTTTGTGGAGTGTGTAATCTGTAGTTTTCTTAGTTTCATTGTATCTTTTGTATGCACGCTTTTTGCTATTGAGTGAATCTGTTGCCGCCCGATCAATCCAGAGGTGCTTTTTCTTGCCATGGTTTTTTGTTGTAGGTATATACTGTTCTTTCACTGTGTTCAATGTTTTGTGTAGGAAGTTCCAAGCTTCTGATGCATTAAGTTGGTGTAGATGATTCCAGTCAGTCGTTCCTAAGTCTCTTCGCAGTTCGTTATATCGTCCTTTGTTCAACAGTAGTTTTGGCTTAGCTATTTGTTTGCTTGTGCTTAAGATGTCAGGATGTAGTGATATTTGTAGAATGTCATGATCACTTTTACCTAGCGGCGGTAGGTGAGTTATTTCATGGACGATGTTTTCGTTGTTTGTTAAAACTAGATCCAAAAGATTTGAAGTCTGATTTATTCTATGTCGAGTCGGATTAGTAACTAGTTGCTGTAGAAAAATATCGCTGGTAGTATTAAGAAAAGCCTAGACTCATTCTTCAAGTCACGGGGTTTTATATAGACCTAAGGTCGTCTAACTCCCAAAAATTGCAGTCACTTCTTCCACACTGAAGTATTTGACTGCAATCACTGGTAAATCACTGGTAAATCAACTAAAACATGGTGATGATGATATGTTATCCTTATTTTCGCCAACGCCTGGGAATGACAACATGTTTGTGCGCATGCGCTTTACAAATTTTATTCTATTTCCGGTTATGTTTGCGGAAGGCATAAAACATGTAGCAAATGACAGAATATATGTTGTTAAAATATGTTTTGATGATTAACATTGTGCGTCGAATTGTGAATATAAATGTGGGATACCATTTCGAAGACGTCTGCTATACTGTTGCTACGAGGAAAATGCCATTGAAATGAAAAATGTGGTTGTCAACGAGGGTTCTTGACAATGTTTTGATTTTAAATTTTGATCTTAATTTTCACATTTAATTTCTTTTCTACCCTATCAATCAATCTCAGACTCTGTAAGGACGAGGACATATACTATATTAAATTTATATACACCTAAGCCATGTATTTAACATGTGCACCTTAGATTAGTGAGAACATAATGACAGTTGTGGCATAACCAGTCCATCTCTGTTTAATAATGGTCACATGAATGTCATGATGGTGACCATGAAGCATTGGTAGACAAGGTGGAACTCAGAACATCACACTATGAAATGCACTATTGCTAGTTGTTTAAAATGATCTTAACTATGAGATCAAGTAACTGCCCACTTGTAGCCTGTATACTGTCACTGTGTACACATTTCCCATGTTTATGGGAGCGTAAACAAAACCACTTTGAACTGGGAAAAGACTGAACTTTTCTGAAACGTTATTCACTTCGGCATGTATTCATCTGTTGGTGAGAACTCGCATCATTACAACTTTTTCTCTGAAGAGAACTCACAGAAATGGAAGGGGCTTTTTATCACTGCATTACAGAAGGTAAACGTAAATAATATCTTGAATTTGACATGATAAAATTGCATACATCATCATGTGTTGACTGTTGAGTAGCACATTTGGAGTGCTGTGTGGGTTTCATATCTTTATACTTTGTCAGTGTGGTGCCTGGAGACAAGGTGTGGGGGTGGGGTGAAAATGTCAGTGCAGAACGTGCCACCACCATGGCAGCCATGTTCCAAGACAGCGGAACCTGTCTATAGCGGCCACTCGCTTTCTGGATCCAGGAGGTGGTGGTCCTTTAAAGCAGTTTGACATAAAACCCCAGGTCCTGAAAAGTCGCTGCCCTGTTGTATTACAGGCCACTACCTATACTCCCTAAATGTATGAAATAACCAATTTTTAGTGACATATTATTTATTTTTTAATGTTGTATAAATGTGGTCTCTGTAGACAGGTTCTTCCGCTGTAGCGCACCCAGCCTCCAGGACAACAAATTTGTAGAAATATGTACATGTACATGATGTATGAGTGCTGATGATAATAATAATAATGAATAATAATAATAATAATACATGATAGTAATAATGATAATAAGAATTAAAATAATAATAATAATACAATATATGTAACGATAACAGTAATGCGACAATAATAATAAAAATAATAATAATGGTGGTGACAGCAATAATTACACATGATAATAACAATCATTATAATGATAAAACTGATGATGATGATAATAATACATGTAAATAATAGTAATGGTGTTAATACTATTTTTGTTGTTATTGTTAATAATAATAATCGTAATTTCACTGAATAGTAATAATACTCCGTAAGATGGTCACTCCACTCCTTCCATCTCCCCCCTCCCACCCCCCACCCCCCCTTTATGTAAAATGTTATGTCATAAGTCATGTCTCCACACGTAATTTGTTTAAATGTATTGTATCATACTGTCATTTGTAATATAGAATTTCTCCTTCGATCAATACTCACCATTCTGTTACTTCTGATATACAGCTGGCCCTGACAGCTGGCTCTAGGACTATAGACTTAGAAAGCTTTACCGACTCCTGGAACCGGGTACTCGGCTCCCAACTGCCGAGTACCCGTCTACCATAGAGCTCATTCTTGTTTGCATAGCAACAAGAGAAATACATGCTTTTGCAGTTGGAAAGATCTTGAGAAATTAAATCTAAGTCTTTTTGTCTGTGGTTTATTGTGATAGCTAGTGCGTTTCTACAAAGATGGTACCAGGAAACTGGAATTTCAAGTTTTGCGTGTTATCACGATCTGTTTGCAATGATCGGTGGTTTCAAAATTCTTGATTAAGATTTGTGGTCTGCGGTTTTACCGTGTGCTACAGCAGTTTGTTTCATTTTGTTGTTTCTTCACATATCGTTTTGGCTTTCGTTAGGAGTATAATTTATATTTATTGGTAAATATACCCCGAATGCTATGGTATGCGATATGATTCCTGGTTCCGTCATACATCCTTGAGGATCAGTTAATGGGTGTATTTATGCCCACTTCGTTCTTGTCGTCATAATCAATGCAATCTTTGCTGTTGCGGGGTGGGGTGCGGGAGGGCTCCGGCCTGACAGGTTCTGTCACTCTGCGGCCACCTCCGGGTGGTCCAGTAGCAGTGGCTGGTCCGTCAGGCATGGGAGCCATCCCCCAGGACGGCTCCACGGTTTCCTCATCTAGTGTCGACTCTTTGGGGGTCTGAAGATGAGGAGGCCGAGGAGGAGAGGTTGCTGTGGCCTGTGATGCCATGGGTGGAGAATATGGAGGTCGATTCCATCCAGACGGAACCGTCCTCCATCTGTCTGGCTTGGCGCAAGCCAGGGAAGCGGCTCCGCCCATGGTTGAGGCCAATCTGGTACTGGGCACCGGTCCCGTGATGGTTGGTTTGACGCCAACCGACACAGTGATGGGTGTGCCGGGCCAGGCATGGTACTCACCTATCTCGCCTGGTCCGGCGGTCAGATATGGGGTGCCGTTGGCGCCCGTGGCTGGCCACGGTTCCGTGTCTCCTATGGTACCGAAGTTCCTGGCGTGTCAGCCGCGGCTCCTAGCCGGAAGGCCGTGGCTGGTAGGTCCGTGAACATGTCAACGGGTGACGTGTTCATGGGTGTGTCCTCCTCGGAATAGACTGGTCTGAGGCTCTGTCTTGGCTAGCCAGGGTAGACCCGTCTGTGGTTTCGACCACGGCCGAGGAGGATGCACCCCGTCCATCGGTGGCATCGATCAGGACGGGGATCTTGCCCGCAACCCGGATCCAGTCCATTGGATCCACGGTTTATTGAGTTGCTAGAGGCTATTTATAGTAAGCAACTCATGACCAAGGGCCAGCTCCCTGCGGCCTCCAGGGAGGTGCGGGCGAGGTGTCGTATTCCACGGGGGGAATACGACAGGTATGGTGTTGTACCGTCGGTTACCGAGGATGACCGATGGGTTCTGGGTGTCCAGAGTGCTGGAGCGGGTGGCCCCGCCCCGGCACTGGTGGACAAATCCCAGGGACACCACGAGGAAGTCCTGTCCCTTTCGATGGGGGTGTGAGGGCAGCCATGAGTGCTGTCAACCATTCTTATCGCCTTCTTCAGTCGGTGTGGGCTGAAGCGGGGGCAGGCCACCCTGTGGCGCTTTCGTGCGTCAATGATGGCCTGGTGCTGTCTAAGGACGCACTGGCAAGGGTGCAGGCGCGTGTTACGAAGTCCAGGAGGCAAATGGTTCTTGACCATATGCGTCCGGCTACGGCCGTCAGGGAGTGTCTTCTTGGGACGCCCCTGACAGGCCCTAGCATCTTCGGTGGCCAGGCGTGGGTCATCTTAGAGGACACGGCTAGCATTGCGCAGAATCAGTTGGCGGTGAACCTACAGCTAGAGCTGGTGCGGAAAGCGCACGCACTAGGGGCTGTAGGGAAGCCGCTGACCGTGCAACCTTCCAAGAAGCATAAAGGCAAGGCGAAAGCTAAGCCTAGTGCGGCTGCTGCTTTGTCTGGCTTTTCTCAACCGCCGCCAGCGAAGAAAGCCAGGAAGGTTGTGGAGGCCCCTACCCTCCCCAATGTTGCTACTGATCGCCCTAGAGGCGGGAAGGGTAAGTTCTCAAAGGGCGGAAGGAAGAGAGCAGATCATACCTGAGGGTACGAGAGCTCCCTTCGTATCCGCCTGGACCGCACCTGTGCAACAGGAACAGCGGTGCCAGTTAGACCAGCTGGGCCAAGACCGAAATGGTTCTCACTCTCTCGTTAAGAGAGGGGAGGGGGAGCGGACCGCGAGCCGGACAACCCCATTAGGCGTCTATAGTGGGTGGAAGGCTCATGCGTTTCGTCGAGGCTTGGCGAGGTGTGACGCCAGACAGTCTGGTCCTGGGATGGTTATCCCAGGGATACATGCCGGAGTGGTGGGACTTTCCACCACAGAGTCTGTCTTTGGCACCTGTCTGGACACCCGTACCAAGGGAACCAGACAAGTTAGAAGCCATTCAAAACGAAGTGTCAGGTTTGCTTCTGAAGGGAGCAATAAAACCAGCAAACCGGAACACTCCAGGCTTCTATTCAAATATGTTACTTGTTCCCAAGAGCACAGGGGGATGGAGACCCGTACTCAATCTCAGGCCATTAAATTGGTTTATCCATACGCCTCGGTTCCAGATGGAAACTCCGAGGTCGGTAATGGCAGGATTGAGGAAGGGAATGTGGTGCGTGTCGATCGATCTGAAAGATGCATATTTCCACATTCCAATGAACAGGAGTTGTCACAGGTTTCTGAGATTTGCGTTTCAGAATCAAGTATGGGAGTTTATTGTCCTCCCATTCGGCTTGTTGACAGCTCCAAGGGCTGCTCTGACTCTGAAGTTACTTTCAGATCTAGGCTGGATAGTCAACAAGGAGAAATCCGAGTTGACACCCACTCAACATTTCGTTTATTTAGGGATGCGATTCGATCTCGAGGAGGGCAGGGTTTACCCGTCAGAGCCCAGAGTGGTGTCTCTGTTAGCCATCCTCAAGAGTTTTCGATTGGGAAACCACATTCAGGCGAGGCTGTTTCTTCAGATGCTGGGCATGATGGTCTCCGTGGAGCAGGTGATCCCGTACGCTGCTCTAATGCGAAGACCTATCCAGTTGTATCTGATGTCTCTGTGGAAACAGAGAACAGAACCCCTGTCAAAACTAGTGCCAGTTTTGGAGCCAATAATGTCGCATCTTGTATGGTAGAAAAAGCGTCAGAATCTCCTAGTAGGGGTTTCGCTGCACCTACCCCACCCCCAGCTGTCCGTGTACACGGATGCATCGCTGTAGGGGGGGGGGGCCCAGGTCTTGGGCACATGGGCTCTCCAGAAGAGCCAGCTGCATATCAATCTGTTGGAAATGATGGCAGTGGAACTGGTGTTGGAAAAGTTTCTTCCAATGATCAGGGGCACGGTGATATTGATACGGTCGGACAATTCGACGGTAGTATCATACATAAATCGCCAAGGCGGGACAAAGTCACCCACACTGTGTATCAAAGTGTGGCACTTGATTCAATGGTGCAGGAATTACTCGGTTGTTTTGAAAGCAGCTCACATTCCTGGGCGATTGAACATTCTGGTGGATGCTTTGTCTCGCAGACAGAGAATTCTGCCAACAGAATGGTCCCTCAACCCTCCAGTTCTACGAAGGATCTTCGAGCATTGGGGCAAACCCAACGTGGACTTGTTCGCCACACGGGAAAATTCCAAATCCAAATGCCGTCGATACAGACGCTCTGGCGATACGCTGGAGAGGGATGCACGCTTACGCGTACCCACCCACCATTCTCCTTCGATCAATACTCACCATTCTGTTACTTCTGATATACAGCTGGCCCTGACAGCGGCTCTAGGATTATAGACTTAGAAAGCTTTACCGACTCCTGGGAACCGGGTACCCGGCTCCCCACTGCCGAGTACCCGTTTACCATAGAGCTCATTCTTGTTTGCATAGCAACAAGTGCAATACATGCTTTTCGCATTAGGGATTTTAGTGTTTTTTAAAAAAGATTCTAAGTCTTTAATCGGTGATAGTTTGTGCGCTAAAGGAATAACTAAGGACTATGGAGAATACCGCCCAAGATAACCAGGTTGTATTGTTCTTTATATCCATAGTTAAAAGACTTAGGTCTCTAAATTTCGTTGTGTCGCATGTTCCAATTTCTAACCCCATAGAATCTGGGACGTGTGCTAGCAACGATATATGCCAGACGATCGCCTTCTTTAAACCCCAACAGGCGATCGGCAGATATGAAAATAGGTGTTTGCTACAGTATTTCTAACACGAATATCGGCTGACGTCGTTCTCCGTAGAATCCGAGCGGGTGACGTCACACCCGGTCGCTCGGATGTTTATGTGAAGAAAAATTTTTTCATTAATTCGCGCATCTTGTTCTGGGTGCTGCGTACTAAAAAATGGTACCGGAAACTTTAGAATGATCAAGTTTTTCGTGTGATCACGATCGGTTTGCAATGATCGGTGGTTTCAAAATTCTTGAGTAGATGCGTGGTCTGCGGTTTTACCGTGTGAGACAGCAGTTGTTATACATTTTGTTGTTTTCTTCACATATCGTGCTGCGTTCGTTAGGAGTATAATTTATATTGATTAGTAAATATACCCTGAATGCTATGCGATATGATTCCTGGAGCCGTTACACATCCTGTAGGATCTATTATGGGTGTGTTGTGCCCGCCGCGTTCTTGTCGTCATAATCAATGCGATCGTTGTTGTAACGTGGCGGGGTGGGGTGCGGGAGGTTACGGTTAATTTATGAGTCAAAATATTTGAAAATTAATTGTCTGCCTTCCATCCGTGTCTCGTTCCGCTTGTTTATTGTAGGTTTGTGCTTATTTTATAGGCCAAGCCAGCCCCGCCATCATGTGACGACTGCCATAAGTTTGTCCGTGTAATGTTCAAGGACCATGTCTGTTTTAGGTGTGCCCTGTGTAATATAGATCATAGGTGTAATGTTTGTGCAGTGTGGTCCGTCGAAACGATGGTTAAGTTCCTTGCCCAGAAGGACTTGGCTGGGTCTGACGCGGGGTCAGGCGGTCCGAGAGGAAATCGTGGAGCGCCCGGTTCGGCCGGTGGGGGTGCTCCACGTCCCCAGCTGGAGGTGGCGGAGATGGCACCGCCGGCGTGGTTTGGTCCGGCTATGCAGGGTTTTCTGCATAGCGTTCTGCCCACGCTGGTGTCGTCCCTGCTACCAAAGGTTGGGGGGCAGTTTCTCCCCATGCCTGGTACGGATCCTGTCTTCGGACAGGATTCTGGACTGGTTACCGAGGGGGCCGTCTCGTACGGCCCCCTGGCGGGTCCGTCTGGCTTCGGCCAGACGGGTTCTGTCTCTCTGCGGCCACCTCCGGGTGGTCCAGTAGCGGTGGCCGGTCCGTCAGGTGTGGGTTTATTCGTCTAGTGACGGCTCTTCGGAGTCTGAAGACGATGAGGCCGAGGAGGAGAGGTTGCTGCGGCCCGTGAAGCCGCAGGTGGAGAATATGGAGGTTGATTCCGTCCTGGACGGAACCGGCCTCCATTTGTCTGGTTTGGCGCAAGCCAGGTCAGCGGCTCCGCCTGCAGCTGAGGCCAATCCGTTACCGTGCACCGGTTCCGCGCGGCTTGGTTTGTCACCAGCCGTCAGGGGAACCGGTGTGCCGGGCCAGGCGTGGTACTCACCTATCTCGCCTGGTCCGGCAGCCGGACATGGGGTGCCGTTGGCGCCCGTGGCCGGCTATGGTTCCGCGACGGTTACGGGTCCGTACGGTTTTCCGTGCGGACCTACCCCATGGACCGGAGTGTTTCATGGGGTGGCGGCGGAACCATGTGGTAGCGGAGTGCCTGGCGTGTCAGCCGTGGCTCCTGGCCGGGAGGCCATGGCTGGCAGACCCGTAAACATGTCAACGGGTGACGTGTTTGCGGGAGTATCTTCTTCGGAGTTAGACTGGTCTGATGCTCTGGCGTGGCTAGCCAGAGTTGACCCGTCTGTGGTTTCGGCCACGGCCGATGAAGATGCACCCCGTCCGTCGGTTGCGTCGATTAGGACGGGGATTTTGCCCGCGGCCCGGATCCAGTCAGTGGGACTGGATCCACGGTTCATTGATTTGTTGGATGCTATTTATAGCAAACAACTAATGACCAAGGGTCAGCTCCCTGCGGCCTCCAGGGAGGTGCGGGCAAGGTGCCGTATTCCGCGGGGTGAATACGACAGGTATGGTGTAGTCCCGTCGGTCACGGAGGATGACCGATGGGTACTGGGCGTCCAAAGTGCCGGTTCGGGTGGTCCCGGTCCGGCACTAGTGGATAAGGCCCAGGTACACCAGGAAGAAGTCCTGGCCCTATGCGATGAGGGTGTGAGGGCAGCCATGAGCGCTGTCAATCACTCCTATCGTCTACTTCAGTCGGTGTGGGCTGAAGCGGGGGCAGGCCACCCTGTGCCACCTGTGGCGCTATCGTGCGTTAATGACGGCTTGGTGCTGTCAATGGACGCATTGGCAAGGGTGCAAGCGCGTGTGACGAAGTCCAGGAGGCAAATGGTCATTGACCATATGCGTCCGGCTACGGCAGTCAAGGAGCGTCTTCTTGGGACGCCCCTGACAGGGCCTAGCATCTTTGGTGGCCAAGCGCGGGCCATCTTAGAGGACACCGCCAGTATTGCGCAGAATCGGTTAGCGGTAAATCTACAGCTAGAGCTAGTGCGGCAAGCGCACGCACTAGGGGCTGTGGGTAAGCCGCTAACAGTACAGCCTTCAAAGAAACAGAAAAGCATAAGGGCAAGGCGAAAGCCAGGCCTATTGCGATGTCTGTTTCGGCTGGGTTTTCGGAGCCGCCGCCGGCGAAGAAACCCAGGAAGGCTGTAGAGGCGCCTACCCTCCCCAATGTTGCTCCGGACCGCCCTAGAGGTGGTAAGGGCAAGGGGAAGGGTAAGGGTAAGGCCTCAAAGGGCGGACAGAAGGGGCCGAAGCGTACCTGAGGGTACGCAAGCTCCCTTCATATCCGCCTGGACCGCACCTGTGCGACAGGAACAGCGGTGCCAGTTATACCCGTCGTGCCTAGAACGAAATGGTTCTCACTCTCTCTCGTTAAGAAAGGGGGGGGGGCGGACTGCGAGCCGGACAACCCCGTTAGACGTCGAGGCGTCTATGGTGGGTGGAAGGCTCATGCGTTTCGTCGAGGCTTGGCGAGGTGTGACGTCAGACAGTCTGGTCCTGGGATGGTTATCCCAGGGTTACATGCCGGAGTGGTGGGACTTTCCGCCACAAAATCTGTCTTTGGCACCAGTCTGGACACCCGTACCAAGGGAGCCAGACAAGTTAGAAGCCGTTCAAAAGGAAGTGTCGGGTTTGCTTCTGAAGGGAGCAATAAAACCAGCAAACCGGAACACTCCAGGCTTCTATTCAAACATGTTCCTTGTCCCCAAGAGCACGGGGGGATGGAGACCCATACTCAATCTCAGGCCATTAAATTGGTTTATCCATACGCCTCGGTTCCAGATGGAAACACCGAGGTCGGTAATGGCGGGATTGAGGAAAGGAATGTGGTGTGTATCGATCGATCTGAAAGATGCATATTTCCACATTCCGATCAATCGGAGTTGGCACAGGTTTCTGAGATTTGCGTTTCAGAATCAAGTATGGGAGTTTACAGTTCTCCCGTTTGGCCTGTCGACAGCTCCGAGGGTTTTCACAAGAGTGGTCCTTGCGGTGACAGCGTTTCTCAGAAAAGAGAACGTGGCGCTACACACCTACATAGACGACTGGCTGCTCAAGGCAGACTCGGCAGCCAGGTTGAACGTGGATACTGCTCTGACTCTGAAGTTACTTTCAGATCTAGGCTGGTTAGTCAACGAGGAGAAATCCGAGTTGACACCCACTCAACATTTCGTTTATTTGGGGATGCGATTCGACCTCGAGGAGGGCAGGGTTTACCCGTCAGAGCCCAGAGTGGTGTCTCTGTTAGCCATCCTCGGGAGTTTTCGAGTGGGAAACCACATTCAGGCGAGGCGGTTCCTTCAGATGCTGGGCATGATGGTCTCCATGGAGCAGGTTATCCCGTACGCTGCTCTAATGCGAAGACCTATCCAGTTGTATCTGATGTCTCTGTGGAAACAGAGAACAGAACCCCTGTCAAAACTGGTGCCAGTTTTGGAGCCGATAATATCGCATCTTCTATGGTGGAAACAGCGTCAGAATCTCCTAATAGGGGTTTCGCTGCACCTACCCCACCCCCAGCTGTCCGTTTACACGGATGCATCGCTGGAAGGGTGGGGTGCCTGCCTGGGAGAACACCAGGTCTCGGGCACATGGACTCTCCCGGAGAGTCAGCTGCATATCAATCTGTTGGAAATGATGGCAGTGGAACTGGCGTTGGAAGAATTCCTTCCGATGATCAGGGGCAAGGTGATATTGATACGGTCGGACAATTCGACAGTAGTATCATATATAAATCGCCAAGGAGGGACCAGGTCGCCCACCCTGTGCATCAGGGTGTGGCACTTGATTCAATGGTGCAGGAATTACTCGGTTGTTTTGAAAGCAGCTCATATTCCTGGCCGATTGAACATTCTGGCGGATGCTTTGTCTCGCAGACAGAGAATCCTGCCAACAGAATGGTCCCTCAACCCTCCAGTTCTACGACGGATCTTCGAGCATTGGGGCAAACCCAACGTGGACTTGTTCGCCACAAAGGAAAATGCTCAAATCATGACATATGTCTCGCCGATTCCAGATCCAAATGCCGTCGATACAGACGCTCTGGCGATAAGCTGGAGAGGGATGCACGCTTACGCGTATCCACCCACCATTCTTCTACCGAAGGTATTGGTGAAGGTCAGGGAGGAACCGTGTCTGGTCCTGCTAATAGCGCCGTATTGGCCGAGCAGGGCGTGGTTCACGGATCTTCTAGATCTGCTGGTGGAAAATCCTGTGCAGTTGCCCGAGATTCCGAACATAATCTCCCAGGCCAAGGGACGCTTCCTACACGAGCGTCCCGAAATGTTCAAATTGACTGCGTGGATGTTGTCAAACAACGTTCCACGTCGGAAGGCTTTTCTCGACAGGCTGCTGATTTCATCGCGGCTGCGAGAAGGAGGTCAACCTTCAAGTCATATAACAACAAGGTTAACAGATTTGCAGACTGGTGTGAAGAAAAGGGTATTGATACCTTTCAATCCACTATTCAGCAAATAGCAGACTTTCTCTGTGAGCTGTTCTTTACAGGACTAGCTCCCGTCACAATTGCTGGATACAAGTCAGCTTTGGCATCAGTTATCCCTTGTCTAGCCAACAGGGATAGTCCAGAGGTGGCCCAGTTAAACGTGATGTTGAAGGGAATGAGCAATCTCCGCCCGAGACAACCGGTAGTCATTCCAGCCTGGAGTCTATCTTTAGTGCTTAATGTACTGGCCAAGCACCCATTCGAACCGTTGCGTTCGGCTAGTCTAAAGCATTTGACTCTAAAGGCGGTCTTTCTATTGGCAGCTTCCTCAGCTAGAAGGCGCAGTGAGATCCATGCGCTTTCGGCAGAGAGGAACCGATTTATTGTTTCTGGAGAAGGTCTGCGTCTTCTGCCAAGAGCAGAATTTATGTCAAAGAACCAATCTTTGAGATATCCCGGCAAACCGATCATTATACCGAAGTTAACCAGGTTTGATCGTGATGCCAGTGTCTGGTGCCCGGTCCGTGCTTTGACTAAGTACAAGAAACGGACTGACTCATTACGGTCGAACGATAGACATCTGTGGATCTGCCATAAAAAGCCTTATGGCGCCGCATCCATGGATACTATCTCTCGTTGGGTGGTCGAATGCATTCAAACTACTCATGAGATGGCGACTGGGCACCAGGTGCAGGGCGTAAGGGCACACGATGTTAGAGGAATAGCCGCCTCGACCGCCCTTTACAATGGTGTTCCGTTAGAGGACATCATGGCCGTTGCACAATGGCACTGTGAGTCCTCATTTACGGATTACTATATGAGGGATGTGTCAGACTCAGCCAATCCACTCGCTTTAGCTGTTTTGAAACGATAGTTAGTGACCACACTGCTTTTCCCCTTTTTTCACTTTGGTAAGAAAAGAACCTAAAGCAGGCATGGTCAAGCGAGAGGATGTCAACCAGATTGTGTCACTGATGGCCGAACCGGTGAATGGTTGTAGGCGGTACGTCTGAAGTCCTGTTATCATAAGGTAATTCAACAAGTGAGAGTTTTTTGTATTATGTATATGTATCATGTTCATTCATCTTATATATTCATGCTCATTCCAGGCTAATACAAGCGATATGCAGGGAGTAGTTAACCCTCTTGGCATATTGGTGTTTCAGGCGAGATACATGTTCGTTAGTTCTCTCCCTTTTCTTAGGAGGAAAAAGGGGGGGGGGCTGTGACGCGAATGTGATTCGGTTCCGTGAACTTGACGGTCCTTTTAGGTCTCCGTTAGTCAAGTTTGAAGTCTAAAATCTTTCTCCAAGGGGCAAAATTAGCATGTATGGCTTGCCCCTTCCCACCAGGTGACTGATCAAATCTGGTGTATATCAGAAGTAACAGAATGGTGAGTATTGATCGAAGGAGAATGCAGGAAATGTCAATTTCCCTTTCTCCGAGATCTAACAATACTCACCATTCTGTTACGGACCCAGCCTCCCAGCCCCACGGAGGCAAGCCATAGTTTTCTCTTGTTTGGTGGCTATGCAAACAATATGAGCTCTATGGTAAACGGGTACTCGGCAGTGGGGAGCCGGGTACCCGGTTCCCAGGAGTCGGTAAAGCTTTCTAAGTCTATAATCCTAGAGCCGCTGTCAGGGCCAGCTGTATATCAGAAGTAACAGAATGGTGAGTATTGTTAGATCTCGGAGAAAGGGAAATTGACATTTCCTGCATTCTTCTGCCGAAGGTATTGGTGAAGATCAGAGAGGAACCGTGCCTGGTCCTGCTAATAGCGCTGTATTGGCCCAGCAGGGCGTGGTTCACGGATCTTCTAGATCTGCTGGTGGAAAACCCAGTGCAGTTACCCGAGATTCCGAACATAATCTCCCAGGCCAAGGGACGCTTCCTACACGAGCATCCCGAAATGTTCAAATTGACTGCGTGGATGTTATCAAACAACGTTCCACGTCGGAAGGCTTTTCTCGACAGGCTGCTGATTTCATCGCGGCTGCGAGAAGGAGGTCAACCTTCAAGTCATATAACAACAAGGTTAACAGATTTGCAGACTGGTGTGAAGAAAAGGGTATTGATACCTTTCAATCCACTATTCAGCAAATAGCAGACTTTCTCTGTGAGCTGTTCTTTGCAGGACTAGCTCCCGTCACAATTGCTGGATACAAGTCAGCTTTGGCATCAGTTATCCCTTGTCTAGCCAACAGGGATAGTCCAGAGGTGGCCCAGTTAAATGTGATGGTGAAGGGAATGAGCAATCTCCGACCGAGACGACCGGTAGTCATTCCAGCCTGGAGTCTATCTTTAGTGTTTAATGTACTGGCCAAGCACCCTTTCGAACCGTTGCGTTCGGCTAGTCTAAAGCATTTGACTCTAAAGGCGGTCTTTCTATTGGCAGCTTCCTCAGCTAGAAGGCGCAGTGAGATCCATGCACTTTCAGCAGAGAGGGACCGATTTATTGTCTCCGGAGAGGGTCTGCGTCTTCTGCCAAGAGCAGAGTTTATGTCAAAGAATCCCGGCAAATCGATCATTATACCGAAACTAACAAGGTTTGATCGTGATGCCAGTGTCTGGTGCCAGGTCCGTGCTTTGACTAAGTACAGAAAACGGACAGACTCGTTACGGTTGAACGATAGACATCTATGGATCTGCCATAAGAAGCCTTATGGTGCCGCATCCATGGATACTATCTCTCGTTGGGTAGTCGAATGCATTCAGACTACTCATGAGATGGCGACTGGGCACCAGGTGCAATGCGCAAGGGCACATAATGTTAGAGGAATAGCTGCCTCGACCGCCCTTTACAGTGGTGTTCTGTTAGAGGACATCATGGCCGTTGCACAATGGCACTGTGAGTCCTCATTCACGGATTACTATATGAGGGATATGTCAGACTCAGCCAATCCACTCGCTTTAGCTGTTTTGAAACGATAGTTAAGCGACCACACTGCTCTTCTCCCTTTTTTGACTTTGGTAAGAAAGAATTAAGAAGCAGACATGGTCGAGCGAGAGGATGACAACCAGATTGTGTCACTGATGGCCGGACAAGTGAATGGTTGGAGGCTGTATGTCTGGAATCCATTTATCATGAGGTAATTCAAGATTGAGAGTTTTTTGTATTATGTCTATATATCATGTTCATTCATCTTATATATTCATGCTCATTCCCAGGCTAATACATGTGTATATGCAAAGAGCAGTTAACCCTCTTGGCATATTTGTGTTTTCAGGCGAGATGCATGTTCGTGAGTTCTCATCCTTTTCTTAGGAGAATAAAGGGGGGGGCAGTGATGCGAATGTGGTTCGGTTCCGTTAACTTGATGGTCCTTTTAGATCTCCATTAGTCAAGTTTTAAGTCTAGCTCTTTCTCCAAGGGGCAAAAGTAGCAGTTATGGCTTGCCCCTTCCCACCAGGTTACTGACCAAATCTGGTGTATATCAGAAGTAACAGAATGGTGAGTATTGATCGAAGGAGAATGAAGGAAATTTAAATTTCCCTTTCTCCGAGATCTAACAATACTCACCATTCTGTTATGGACCCAGCCTCCCAGCCCCACGGAGGCAAGCCATGGCTTTCTCTTGTTTGGTGGCTATGCAAACAATATGAGCTCTATGGTAGACGGGTACTCGGCAGTTGGGAGCCGAGTACCCGGTTCCAAGGAGTCGGTAAAGCTTTCTAAGTCTATAGTCCTAGAGCCAGCTGTCAGGGCCAGCTGTATATCAGAAGTAACAGAATGGTGAGTATTGTTAGATCTCGGAGAAAGGGAAATTTAAATTTCCTTCAATCCACGTACATGTATATAAATGTTATGTGTATAAACATAATATTATAAATTTATGTTATATGTCAAGGATCCACCACATCATAGGCCTTGCCTTTGGTGGATGCCTGTATTGAATTGCTGAATTATTTACCTGTATGGAAATTAAGAATCTTGAACGTAGGGATTTTCGGTGACACGTCGTAGACTGGGCAATCTAGTTAGTATTATCATCATTATGTTGTTATTTACTAATTGATTGTTCCTATAGTAGGCTTGCACTATTGTGCAATTTTTATAATTACAATTATTTCAAAGAAATAATTGGTGTTATTCAATTAATTCATCTACTTAACTCTTATCCACCTCAACCACCTGATGTCAAGTTAACTCTTACAGAGGCAGTAAAAGAAATACTGGTGTATGTTTTCGAAAACAATGTTACTTTGTCGCTTGTGTCTTAACAATACAATGTTCGTAAGTCATATCTAATTCACATTCTGGTTATATTGAAAACATTTTGACTGTTAATAATAAGCAAGCAACAAATTTTAGTCAAATTGTTTTCAAAATATTCAACGTTAGAGCTGCAGTGATTCATCGATACATCACGTATCGCGATGCTTTTCCCGTTTCATGATACGTGATCAGACATGTGGTAATTGCAATTGGCTGTAACTTAATTACATTTTTCAAGTAATTTATTGTAATTAAGGGTATCGGGACGTTTCGTACCTAGGACGATTCGTCCCCGAGACGTTCCGTGCCGGGGACGATTCGTCCAGGTTGGTTCGTCCCATTTTCTAAATGGGTCGATTCGTGCCATTGGTGGGACGGTTTGTCCCTATATAGAGGGACAGTTCATCCCAGTTACTATATATACACTATGTGTATGGCATATTTCCTGGTTCAGCTCGATTTAGGCCGTCTGCAAGGCTTAATCAACTAGTCAGTGTCTGTACTATTAGACATGCTGTTGAATATTTTGAAACTAATTTGACTGGGCGTTGTTGCTGTCAGATTAGTTTCAAAATATTCAACATCTTACATGTATTGTTTTCTGGAAATGGGATTCAGAGATTGCTGGGACTATATATATTCAACAGCATGCTGATTAAATCATAAATTCATCAAAGACATCCAATTCGTACACTAGTGACAGACTTTTTCATTTTCATGATGGGACTATGCGTCAATATGATTGTGGTATCAGTAAACGTAGTGACGTAATTGTTTATGATGTTATATACTTGAGTGACAGATCTTGTCTCTTCATTGTATGAATTTTATAAATTTTAGGCGTCTGCGGTCCAAGAGAAGACATTTTGAAAATCTACAACTTGAATGACTGGTTCGGTTATCGAGCCAGTCATTACAATTGTCCAAAAAATATTTTCTTTGATATGTAAATGGACATTTCCCAAGACCACTACAGGAGCCATTCTTGGCTGATAACCACTGCTCACACCTATCACATTGCACTGCTTGTTGCCTAACTTGAAATTTATCTCTCAGATACTATCCAATTTTACAAACGTATATTATTTTAAAATTAATTAACGAAACTTCATTCTTCAGCTGCAAGAATTACGATGTAAAGCACTTTATTGACATTTTATTTTTCCATTTGGGTTATATAGATGTTTTGGGTAGCGGGTGTTGTTTTTCTACCAAAATTAAAGCTCCCGTAACCCTTTGAATCCATTTTGTTGAATATTTTGCATCTAATTTGATTAGAAGTTGTTGCTGTCAATGGTTGCAACGGCTTCCCATCAAATACGTTTTTAAAATATTCAACATTCTAGATGTGTTTAATTGTTTTGAAATTGTTTCATGGTGATAATAAATCCTTGTATTAAATCCTCATTCAAAGTGTTAATTGGTAAATGATTACGCAAACATCAGCCTATCATCGCAATGGCAATTGTAATGTTTTACGATCCGTCTGAAACATAACTTAGGATGAATAGGTTAATGATTAAACAAACATTATTGAATGAATTAATGAATAAAAATAAGGAATGAGTGAGGCTAAACAACCAACATACGATTAATAATACAACACCACAAAGGGCGTATACCTGTTTTTCCCTACCGTGTATTGATTATTTATTGACCGGTAATTATCTTACTAATAAGTTGTTTAATCTTTTTACATTAATCTGTTAATCTGAGTGGAAGCTGCTGCCTTACAGCTCCAGTTAAATTAGTTTCACAATATTAAACAGCAATATTTGTTAAAAGCGTACTTGTGATATTTTGTATTTATTCTTTTAACTCAAAGGCTTATTAAAGTTCTCATGCCCCATTAAATATAGATACTTTTGCACGAGATATGAGATACCTGTTGATTTCTGTTCAGTTTACACAGCATGCTATACTACCCAGCATGCAATTCTCTAACTCCATGATCATTGTAACTATTGGACGCCAGAATCTTTTGTCTATATAGGCCCGAAATTCTGAAACAAAACCAACCCCGCTTGCATGTGCAAATAGTCATTTATCCTCCAACTCTGGAAGCGTAAGCATGCATGTAGGACGTATTCACTGAAGTACAGCCCACATTTCAATACTGTTCAGCGCAAGTGTGTCAATTTCCTGGAGAAAATTGGAGAAGGCTGTTATATACTTTGACAATATTTTGCGTAAAAGTTGTTGCTATCAATGACAGCAACAACATTCAGTCAAATTATTGTCAAAATAATTATTAGGTAATGCGATTACTATCTGCTACAGATTTGATACTGTTTTCAATGAAAATTGTTGCTACAATAGCTTTCAGTCTATATATTCACGTTCGATCAATACTTACCATTATATAGGGCTCCGGCCTGGCGGGTACTGTCTCTCTGCGGCCACCTCCGGGTTGTCTGGTAGTGGTAGCCAGTCCGTCGGGCATGGGAGCTGTTCGCCAAGACGGCTCCAGTGCTTCCTCATCTGGTGACGACTCTTCAGGGTCTGAGGATGAGGAGGCCAAAGAGGAGAGGTTGTTGCGCCCGTGGTTGAAGCCACACCGGTATCGGCCACTCGTTCAGTGCTGGTTGGTTTGCCACCAACCGACACAGTGACAGGTGTTGCTGGCCAGGCTTGGTACACGCCTATCTCACCTGGTTCAGCGGCCACACATGGTGTGCCGTTGGCGCCACGGTTCCATAACCGTTACAGGTCCGCACGGTTTTCCGTGTGGGCCTACTCCATGGAACATGTCTCATGGGGTGGCGGTGGAACCGTACGGTACCAGTGTCGCTTGCTTTCCAGCAGTGGCTCCTAGCTGGGAGGCCGCTGCTGATAGACTTGTGAATACATCAACGGGTGATGTGTTCATGGGGGTGTCTTCTTCGGAGACAGACTGGTCCAAGGCTCTGGTTTGGCTAGCCAGGGTGAACCCATCCGTAGTTTCGGCCACGACCGAAGAAGACACGGCCCGTCATCGGTTGTGTCGATTCAGACGGGGGTCTTGTCCGCGGATCGGATTCAGTCCATTGGACTGGATCCACGGTTCAAGGAGTTGCTTTAGGCTATTTATAGCAAGCAACTCTTGATCAAGAGCCAGCTCCCTGTGACCTCTAGGGAGGTGCGGGCAAGGTGCCATATTCCCAGAGGGAGTACGAGCGCTATGGTGTGGTACCAACGGTCACTAGGGATGACCGTTGGGTTCTTGGGGTCCAGAGTGCTGGAGCGGGAGGTCCCGCTCAGGCGCTTGTGGAAAAATCCCAAGCACACAATGAGGAAGTCCTGTGCCTTTGTGATGAGGGAGGGAGGGCAGCAATTAATGCTGTTAATCACTCATATCGCTTGCTTCAGTCGGTGTGGGCTGAAGCTGGGGCAGGCCACCCTGTGCCACCTGTGGCACTGTCTTTCGTTAACGACGGCCTGGTGCTGTCGATGGATGTTTTGACCAGAGTGCAAGCGCGTGTTGCAAAGTCCAGGAGGTAGATGGTCCTTGACCATATGCGTCCGGCTACGGCTGTCAGGGAGCATTTGCTTAGAATGACCCTGAACGGCCCTAGCATCTTCGGTGGCCAAACGCGGGCCATCCTTGAGGACACTGCTAACATAGCGCAGAGTCGGTTAGTGGTTAACCTTCAGCTGGAAGGGGCTGTTGTTAAACCGTTAACTGGTCAACCTTTCTCCAAGAAACAGAAGAAGCATAAGAGCAATGCGAAAGCCAAGCCAGCTTCTTCTGCTATTGCGGGGCCTTCGCAGCCGCCTGGGGCTAAGAAGATGAGGGAGTTTGTGGAGGCTTCTGCCCACCCCAGTGTTGCTCCTGATTGCCCGAGAGGTGGGAATGGGAAGGGTAAGTCCATCAAGGGTGGAAAGAAGGGAGCGGATCGTACTTGTGGGTATGGTAGCGCCCTTCATATTTGGGTAGACCACGCCTGTGTGACAGGAACAGCGGTGCCAGTTAGACCAGTCAAGCCAAGACCAAAATGGTTCTCTCTCGTTAAGAGGGGGGTGGGGGGGGGAGCGGATCACGAGCCAGACACCCGCATTAGGCATCAATGGGTCTATAGTGGGTGGAAAGCTCATGCGTTTCATCGAGGCGTGGCGAGGTGTGACGTCAGACAGTCTGGTCCTGGGATGGATATCCCAGGGATACATGCCAGAGTGGAAATCCCACCACAAAATCTGTCTGGCACCTGTCTGGACTCCCGTCCCAAGGGAGCCAGACAAGTTAGAAGCTATTCAAAACGAAGTGTCAGGTTTGCTTCTGATGGGAGCAATAAAACCAGAGCACTCCAGGCTGCTATTCAAACATGTTCCTTGTCCCCAAGAGCACAAGGGGGGCGGGGGTGCTGGTGGAGACCCATACTCAATTTCAGGCCATTGAATTGGTTTATCCATACGCCTTGCTTTCAGATGGAAACTCCGAGATCGGTAATGGCAGGATTGAGGAAAGGAATGTGGTGTGTGTCGATCGATCTGAAAGATGCATATTTCCACATTCCAATGAACAGGGGTTGTCACAGGTTACTGAGATTCACGTTTCAGAATCAGGTATGGGAGTTTGTAGTCCTCACAAAATATGATCTATGGTAAGAGTTGAACCAAGTTTGTTCAAGGGAACTTGACTGACCAAATGGTTCAGTGGCCATCTTGGATGACCTCATTTAAAGTTTGTTCAAGAGAAGTTGATCCGTCAAAAGATTGGGCGCTTTAAAATGTCTTAAAAAATCTCCAAAACCGCTTGTGGGGAATCAATTCAAAACGCATGAAATATCATCTAGGCCAAGAGTTGCTCCAAGTGTTTCAAGGTAACTTGATTGGCCAAATGGTTTAGTAGCCATCTTGGATAAGCTAATTTTTGCCAAAATGACTCCAGAACCACTGAGCGGATTGGGCCGAAATTTGGGAGATATGATTAGGCACTGAGTGCCATTAAAGCTTTTTCAAGGGAAGACGCTATGTCAGAAACATGACTGCAGTGGACCAATCAAAATGTAACGTGTTTGGTTGCCATATTGGACATACAAACTCATTTAGAAGACTACTCCTAAACCACCCACCAACAATTGTGACAAAAATGCATAATGTTCCAGGTGAGCGACACAGGCTCCTTGGGCCTCTTGTTAGGATTTAGCATTATAACACGCAGGTCACAAATGGTAAACGTCAATGCCACTGTGACAAACAGGAGACAGGTGACAAACAGGAGACAGGTGAAACATCTAATTCATTCTGCAGAATTCTTGTTTGGAATGTAAGCTATGAATGATTTTGTTATCAATACAATCGATTATTGAAAGACAGAGATGACTGTTCTTCCAAAAACAGCCATCAAACTAACAGATATAGCTTGTAAATGTACAGAAAATGCCCTCGCATGAGAAAATTATTAAAAGTCAAATCCAAATACAGTTTCTAAAAGTAGAGAGAATACCCTACAATATGATGCATCAGTTGTGAGGATATGCATAGAGGATACCGAGTGTATCTTGTCCAATAAGTACCTCATTTAATGTACTAATTAAATATGCTAATTAACTTATAATCTATAAATCAGTTTATTAAAATCAATGTGTGTCACTGGCTCTGCCTAATTAAGGTACAATGGTATTCCAAATTTCATGGCGATAATTACATTAGTTTAGAAATTATGGACATATGTTTTAAAAACTCTCGGAACTCCATATACATGTACATGCGTATGAAAGTACCAAATTGTAGTCAAATTACATATATTGACTAAATTGTCAAAATATTTCAAAATGTCAATTTTGATGTAGACATACAGGAAAGATTTTGAACATTGAGCACACACTGGTCCTCGGTATGGCGCTTTCCATACAAAAAGTTCAACATTTATATATTTGCAATTTTAATTTCATTATTTGTCAATTATTCAATTATTTGAATTTAGCATTGTACACAATTATTTATTTTTAGCTCACCTCACCTGAAAGGCCAAGTGAGCTTAAGCCATGCCGTCCGTCATCATTCCGTCCGTCAAATCAATGCTGTCCATCTATTGTCTGTCATCATTCCATCCGTCAAATCAATGCCATCCATCTATTGTCCGTCGTCATTCCATCCGTCAAATCAATGCCATCCATCTATTGTCCGTCAAATCAATGCCATCCATCTATTGTCCGTCGTCATTCCATCCATCAGATCAATGCCGTCCATCTATTGTCCGTCATCATTCCGTCCGTCAAATCAATGCCGTCCATCTATTGTCCATCGTCATTCCATCCGTCAAATCAATGTCCATCTATTGTCCGTCATCATCCCATCCGTCAAATCAATGTCATCCATCTACTGTCCGTCGTCATTCCATCCGTCAAATCAATGCCGTCCATCTATTGTCCGTCATCATTCCATCCGTCAAATCAATCCATCTATTGTCCGTCATCATTCCATCCGTCAAATCATTTCTTCTCCATAACGGTTTAACCCATTTCAACCAAATTTGGGTGAAAAGCTTAAGATTTTATGAAAGATCTACCAGAAATGGTAAAAATGCTACTTCTCCTTAGCTGCTTGACATATTTCAATCCAATCTGGCTGGTAGGATCCCATGCTGGTGCCCTCCAGATGTGTTTTTTTTCAAAATTTTGATAGTTAATTTTTTTGAGTGAAAATCTTAGATTTTATGAACATTCTGCCGGAAATGTTCAAAATACTACTCCATAGCTGCTTAGTGGATTTCAACCTAATTTTGGTGGGAGGATTCTATCGTGGTAGGTTCTAGAATTTCTATTCAGAATTTTGGCAGCAATCTTTTGAATTTTTGAAAAGTTTCCAGAACCATTTAAAACACTACTCCTTAATTAATGCCCTGATTTAAATGAAACATGGGGTGTTTGATCCTTTGTTGGTAGGCTTCAACATACCAAACAAGAATTTTGATTGGATAATTTTTTTGGTGGCCATCTGGGATTTTTTGAAAATATCCATCATGTCTATTTAAATGCAAATGGTTCAAATACTAATGGTCCAGATGAGCGTCATATGCCCTTGGGCCTCTTGTTTAATAATTTAAATTGTCAATGGACCTTTCCATTTTTAGCTATGCCCCGCCCATCACTAGCTAAGCTCCACCCACACCTCGGTGTGTTGGGATTGATCGATCCCCAAATGCCCTAGCTATTAATTTCCTGAAAACTATACAGGGAAGCTGGTGAATATTTTGTAACTAATTTGACTGGGTGCTGTTGCTGCCTATTCAACAGAATATTTATTAAGTAGTAAAAGCAAACAATTTGTACAACAAGCATAGACTGTCTTCAAATATGCGTTCATGACATACTTATCGACGTCATTCATTATGATGTCATTGTACACATCACGCAGTTCATTATGATGTCATATGATGGGTGGGTACTCTGGAAAGGTGAATTGTGACTGTGCAAGCCTATCATATAGCTTGATGTAAGTTTACGCTTCAATGGTTATTTTTAATATTTTAACTTAAATGCAATATCACATGTACATTTCCTGTTTTGTTTTAACAGGTTCAACGGCAGGTTCATCCGTCTTTAGTATTGCAGTCAGATGCACTGGATTATGTCGAGGAGTTGATTTTGCAGAACCTACTATCTACTCTTTGTGCATCACAACCACACAATGTGCCAGATGTAGAGGAACACGTCAAGAAGACATTTCCAGAACCCATCGATAAGTGGGCTATTCGTTATGCGGTCAGCGCGATGGAAAAAGGCAGGAAGAAGAGTCCATTGGTATTGCCTGTAGACAAGATACATCCACTGTTAGTCAAGGTTAGTCAAGCAGCCAATCACGTCTTATTTGTGACCTGTCATGTTACAGTGGATTTTAGTGCAAAATTTACCACAGGATTAACTGGTTGAATGGTAGCCTCTCAACTGAACATGCTTTAATTTTATGCACACTCCTAGTATCAGCTCAAGGTTAAATATTTTAAATATTTAATTGCTACATCTATCTGCAGTGATCAAAATGCCCTGTTGCCCGGGGCAACCTTATTTCCAAAAGGGCAACTAAACTTAGGCTGTTAATAGTACACAGGGAAACCATGATAAATACTAAGACTAATAGTATTATACTGTGTTTTTGATACCTACTGACTAACTCTTTTCGTTTTAAGTCATTTATTGTCTCGCCTACGAAGCAGAAAGCGAGACAGGGATCACTAATTCCGGCGGCGTTGGTGTCGTCGTCGTCCTTCATTTGTGCAGTTTTGGTTACGGTTTTTTAATCAACTTATTTTTCAACACTGGCTCATCCGATATCAATGAAACTTTACAGAGGTGATCTATACTATACAGGGATGTGATCTACATAACAATAGATTTAATTTTGGGGCATTTTAACAATTTTTTCACGGTTTTGGACTTGGACTTTTTTAATGTGTTTTGTGCAGTCTTGGCCAGTAATTATCGATTGTAATGCAACTCTTCCTAGACCATTTCAGATAGAAACTTTAAACTTTAGGGATGATTGCACATATGGACAGGGATGTGCATGACACTTGGAATTTTGGCATGACCCCAGGGGCGTGGGGTGTGGGTGTGGGGAATATGGGGTCAAAAATTAAATTTGTCCAAAGTTTGTCATGTCGCATATCATTTTCAAGCCAATGATGAGTAGACTACAGTACAAGGAATGATATTGATCTTGGGTCACAAACTGAGGGTAGGGGCCGGGATCAAAAGTGGGCACCAATCTATTGTAATGCAATTTCAGATAGAAACTTGAAACTTTGGGAATAATTGCACATATGGCCAGGAATGTGCTTGACACGTTTGAAATTTTGGCATGACCCCAGGAGTACGACCCTGGGGGTGGGAAATGTGTGGTAAAAAATAAAAAATTTCCAAAGCGTGTCATGTTGCATATCATTTTCAAGACAATGATGAGTAGACTACAGTACAAGGAATTATTTTGATCTTAGGTCAAACTGAGCGGTGGGGGGACAGGTGGGGTCGGTGTCAAAAATGGGCACCAATCTATTGTAACACAACTCCTAGACTATTTCGGATAGAAACTTGAAACTTTTTGTATGATTACACATATGGCCAGGGATGCACATGACACATTGAAATTTTGATATCACCCCCAGGGGCAGGCGTGGGGGAAATGGTGGGCAGAAAATAAATTTGAGCGAATGTAGTCATGTCACATATCATTTTGAAGTTGTAGTTAGTAGACTACAGTACAACAACTTTTTTTGTTCTTGAGTCAATATAAGTGCAATGGCCAGCGGTCAAACTTATTTTTCAATACTGGCTCATCCGATTTCAATGAAACTTTACAGAAGTGATCTATACTATACAAGGATGTGATCTACATAACAACAGATTTAATTTTGGGGTGTTTTAACTAAATTTTTTCACGGTTTTGGACTTAGACTTTTTTCATGTATTTTGCCAGTGCAGTTTTCGTTAACGATTTTTAATCAGCTTATTTTTCAACACTGGCTCATCCGATCTCAATGAAACTTTACAGAAGTGATCTATACTATACATGGATGTGATCTACAAACAATAGATCTAATTTTGTGGTAATTTAGCTATTTTTTTCAGGGTTTTGGACTTGGCCAGTTTTTCAACAATGGCTCACCAGATATCAACAACATTTTACAGCAGAGTTATATACTATGCAAGAGTACTATCTGCATCATTACTAGTTTCATTTGGAAAGAAATTTCAAGATCAGACTATCCGCAGTTTGGTAAAAAATTTCTGTGTTTGATTGGTTACACTTGTTTGTTGGTGCATTACTGAATATGTGTATTACAAACCATGCCAAGTTTGCTTTGCCAATCAACACTATCCATGCTTTTACAGGCGAGACATTGTACGCTTCAGCGTTCTTGTTTATTTAATTATTAGAAACAGTAACCAGTATGTTTAACGCCATTTCTGAATAATTGTGGCCATTCTTCAGAATTTAGCTGACAAAGCAATAGTGATTCTAAGTTTCTTTTATTTAGCGTAACATATATGGGCAACCGTAATCTGTAGCGGCAGCCTGAAAATGTATGAAATGGCATCATTGGTTGCCCTGCGGTCATCTAGATTTTTTTCATTTATTTTGAACCCTGATCTGTCTGTCAAATATTTGACATTCCCATGATTTCTGACAGAGTGCTGTCCATCGTACTTCCCGATCAACACTGCAGTCTTCCTTTATAATTTAGATCGCAACTAGCAACAAGAGTTTTTAGACTATCATAATTTATACAACAGTAATTTTGAAGGGGAAGAGCTGTTTTGCTAATCTGCTACAAAACACACATCTGAAATTAATCAATAACGTGTAGCACTAGAATGCAGGTGTGGAAATAAGACCTTTTTACCTGCATAATGCTTTTACAAAATGTCAGGTACAAGATTGATACCAATGCCTCTCTATATAGTAGCTGTTACTGGGTGGTTTATGTCTATGTTTGTATTGTAGGATGCACTTGGGTACAAGATTGATACCAATGTCTCTGTATATAGCAGCTGTACTGGATTATGTCTATGTTTGTATTGTAGGATGTACTTGGGTACAAGATTGATACCAATGTCTCTCTGTATATAGTAGCTGTACTGGGTGGTTTATGTCTATGTTTGTATTGTAGGATGTACTTGGGTACAAGGTTGATGCCAATGTCTTTCTGTATATAGTAGCTGTACTGGGTGGTTTATGTCTATGTTGTAGGATGTACTTGGGTACAAGATTGATACCGATGTCTCTGTATATAGTAGCTGTACTGGGTGGTTTATGTCTATGTTTGTATTGTAGGATGTACTTGGGTACTAGGTTGATGCCAATGTCTTTCTGTATATAGTAGCTGTTACTGGGTGGTTTATGTCTATGTCTGTATTGTAGGATGTACTTGGGTACAAGATTGATGCCAATGTCTCTCTGTATATAGTAGCTGTACTGGGTGGTTTATGTCTATGTTTGTATTGTAGGATGTACTTGGGTACAAGGTTGATGCCAATGTCTTTCTGTATATAGTAGCTGTACTGGGTGGTTTATGTCTATGTTGTAGGATGTACTTGGGTACAAGATTGATACCGATGTCTCTGTATATAGTAGCTGTACGGGGTGGTTTATGTCTATGTTTGTATTGTAGGATGTACGTGGATACAAGATTGATACCAATGTCTCTGTATATAGTAGCTGTTACTGGGTGGTTTATGTCTATGTTTGTATTGTAGGATGTACGTGGATACAAGATTGATACAAATGTCTCTGTATATAGTAGCTGTTACTGGGTGGTTTATGTCTATGTCTGTATTGTAGGATGTACTTGGGTACAAGATTGATGCCAATGTCTTTCTGTATATAGTAGCTGTACTGGGTTGTTTATGTCTATGTTTGTATTGTAGGATGTACTTGGGTACAAGGTTGATGCCAATGTCTTTCTGTATATAGTAGCTGTACTGGGTGGTTTATGTCTATGTTTGTATTGTAGGATGTACTTGGGTACAAGGTTGATGCCAATGTCTTTCTGTATATAGTAGCTGTACTGGGTGGTTTATGTCTATGTTGTAGGATGTACTTGGGTACAAGATTGATACCGATGTCTCTGTATATAGTAGCTGTACTGGGTGGTTTATGTCTATGTTTGTATTGTAGGATGTACTTGGGTACAAGATTAATACCAATGTCTTTCTGTATATAGTAGCTGTACTGGGTGGTTCATGTCTATGTTTGTATTGTAGGATGTACTTGGGTACAAGATTGATGCCAATGTCTCTGTATATAGTAGCTGTACTGGGTGGTTCATGTCTATGTTTGTATTGTAGGATGTACTTGGGTACAAGATTGATACCGATGTCTCTGTATATAGTAGCTGTACTGGGTGGTTTATGTCTATGTTTGTATTGTAGGATGTACGTGGATACAAGATTGATACCAATGTCTCTGTATATAGTAGCTGTTACTGGGTGGTTTATGTCTATGTTTGTATTGTAGGATGTACGTGGATACAAGATTGATACCAATGTCTCTGTATATAGTAGCTGTTACTGGGTGGTTTATGTCTATGTCTGTATTGTAGGATGTACTTGGGTACAAGATTGATGCCAATGTCTCTCTGTATATAGTAGCTGTACTGGGTGGTTTATGTCTATGTTTGTATTGTAGAATGTACTTGGGTACAAGGTTGATACCAATGCCTCTCTGTATATAGTAGCTGTACTGGGTGGTTTATGTCTATGTTTGTATTGTAGGATGTACTTGGGTACAAGATTGATACCAAGGTCTCTGTATATAGCAGCTGTACTGGATTATGTCTATGTTTGTTTCACATCAAGAGTATACTTACCTCCCTAATACTTTTGATATTGCTAAATATCGGCTTTCACTCAATAAAACACTCAGATTAAAAACAGTTAGGTGCCCCTACTGGGCAGGGAGTCAGAGGTAGTCCGGCGGATGCTCGCCCCACCACCGCGCATGCGCCGACTACTACTTCCTCTTTGCTCATTTATTGGCAAAGGGTTACATGCGGTTTTGTGTTCTCTATACTTTTCTGCGCGTTACCTTGTTTTTTACTCTTATTTGACGATTCTTGTACGGTGGAAGCATGTCGGAAAGGGAGGATTCGCCTTTAGAAGGAGCGGGATCTCTTTATCAGGTGAATTCTTTGATATGCTAGCGTGTTTTGTCCCGGTTTAATGTATTTCCGGGACTCGCGCTTACCGTGATTAGCGCCTGATTATGTTGGTTTTTTACAACATGGTGCTTCATATGTCTCATTTCTCTTTGTGTTTTGTCCACAGGTATCGCATAGACGCTTTGATGGACTTCTCGGCACAGGAGGATATGTTTTCTCTCCACCACGGTTCCATTTCCTACTAATACTGTTAGGTTATCTAACCAAAAATTCTATGTTCAGTGAGTTGGAGGCCTGTTATAAAGGTCTTCTCACTTTGCCCTCTTGCTCCAATTCCTTCCCCTTAGGTGGAGAGAATGTAGAGGCGTACTATGGTGGAGTTCTCCGGTTCATCACGTTGGATGGTTTGTCTATACAAGGGTCAGGTATCTAATTATTGATAAACAAAAGGGGAGATAATTTCCCTTTTTGCCAATGCTAGAATTGGAAGGAGTTATCTCTGTATATCTGATTGTTGTGTACTCGAAATGCCAATTCAACGGAAATGTTCCGGTTACTTATACAATTCGTTCTTGCACTTGGTGCTTGTTGCGGGTCGATTAATTTGGTCACGTGAGTGATGACGTCATAATCGGCCTTGGCCTTTTATTAACAATTAACGTTTTGTCCATGGCTGGTTCTTCTTGATTTCTGATCTTGATGATCCTGTCCCTCTCTTTTTAGTTGGTTTTGAGTTCGCTAACCTTAACTATCTTGCTCATTGTCCCTGTCCTTTGTCCTGTTTCAGAGACCTGGTTGCCCGTCCTGCGGGAGGTTTCTTAAAAGCCGCTTCGTCCCGCACTTGTGCTTCAGCTGCAGTCCCTGTGGACCGTTGCTGAAGTGCGACGTATGTAAGCAGTGGGGGGGCGAATTAATGTCTGATTTTCTCGCATTGCAGGCAAGGGAGAAGGTAATGGAGGAAGAGAGGAAGAAGAAGGAGAAAGTTTGTAAGAAGGGTAAGAAGAAGGCCTCATCCGCGGTGGATATGGAGGCCTTCAGGTCCGAAATGTTGCAAGAGATGCAGAGGACAATAAAGGATCTGGTCCCAGAGTTGCTTCGTGGCATGCTCCCTGGGCCAGCTCCTTTGTTGTCCTCGGCATCTGCTTACGAGCAGGTGATCCCCGCCTCTGAATCCGGTCTCTTTAGGTCCGGTCCGGTTGTGGATTCAGAGGTGGCCCCTTTGTTGGGGGCAGTCCAAGGCCCTGGCAGCAGGCATGGCGCCGCGCCGAGGGGCCGTGGACAACGGTTGTTGCTGGGACCCGCGGTCTGCTCATCAGACCCCGGGTATCCGCGCGCCGAAGGTGTCAAAGCCTCCTATGGCACCTTTCCTGGCCAGTCCGGGTTAGCTCTCTTTGCTGACCCGGAGTCTAATCTTTCTGGCCAGGAAGAAGAGGATCTCCTGTTGGGGTCGCCTTCTGAGGACGTGGCCATGGAATACGACGTCTGTGCACCCCTCGCGGGGAATGCAGGCGACGTGTTCCATGGTTCTACTCACGCAGGAGTAGATTTCACGGTCCAGAGGGTGTCCCCGGGCGGTGCTGTTGACCACGGATACCGCATACCTCGGCTTGCCGATGGTATTGCTGGTGCTGGTCAGACCCGTGGTAGAGCGGTGTTTACCCCACGCTCTGCCACGGCGCCTGCTCCTGGTCAAGCCGCGGAATTTAGCATGCCTGCTCTCTCGGGCCCGCATGCTTTTCCAGGCTTGCCAGGGGTATCAGCTTACCCGCCGTCGACATCAACTGCGAGTGCTCTGGAGGAAGACGAAGGCCCTCGTCTAGTAGAGCGCTCGCAGTTAGCCACGGAGGAGGATTGGTCGGACGCTTGCCAGTGGCTGGTAAGTGTTCGGCCAGATCTACCCGTGGAGCTGCCGGCTAGCCAGCGTGACCATAGGCCGTGGTTAGCTGGTAGGCCGGCGGCTACCGCTATGCCATCTCTGCCGCTTGCTGAGCATGTCGTGGACATGTTCGAAGCGGCAGAGGCATCCATTAAGGTGAATGGACGTCTCGCGAAGGCCCCTCGCGAGGTGGCGAAGCGGTGCCGCATCGTGCCCCTGGATTACCAGCGGTACGGTGTGGTGCCGAAGCCAAGCGTTGATGATCGCGCGGCTTTGGGCGAAGATGCGCGGCCGGGCTCCCGTTCTGACACGGGAGTCTTGTGCTCGAACGCGTTGCGTTCGGCGAATGCCGCGCTGCGGGATGCGGAGGAGAGTGGGAGGGCGTCGATTGCCGCTCTGTCCCACGTCTCCCAGCTGCTACAGGGGGTGGTAGCGGCTTCCGCATCACGCCAACCAAGCCCGGTAACAGTCCAGAGAGCCATTCAGGATGGTATCAACCTGGCTTTGGACTGTTTGACGCGGGCGGTAACCAGAAGTGTCCGGGCGAGGCGCACGTTTGCGCTTGACAATCTGTGCCCGTCCCAGGACCTGTATAATAGGCTGCTGCGGACGCCTATGACAGGTCCTGGTCTCTTTGGAGGTGAGGGATGTAGGCACCTCCAGGAGACGGTCACTCTGGTTAATAACCAGAGGGCGCTGCGGGAACAATTTGAGGTGCTCCGGCGGGAGCGTGTTCGCGCGGCACCCCCTGCGTATCGTCCTCTGCAGGCTCGAGGTGGTGCTGGCCAGGTCAGAGGCCAGCCACCGTCGCAACGTAGGCCTAGGCCACGGGCGATTCGGCCAGCAGCGAGGGGGGCGCAGGTTCCCCAGCCGCACCCAGCCAGACAGCCGCCCGCGCACCGTGGTGCGCGCGGCGCTGGGCGGGGCGCGCGGGGATCTGGTCGCGGTAATCGGGCCTGATGGCCTGGTTACCGCGGTGGGAACCACTCCGGTGTTTCAGGCCGAGAGAACAGTGCCACTCTGGCCCTCCTTATGTCCACCTCTATCCCTAGGTGGACCGGTGGGCGGCCGTTTGGCCGCCCGCTTGCCAGAGTGGAAGCGGTTGACTCAGGACCGTTTAGTCTTGCGATGGCTTTCGGTCGGGTATCGTCCCGACTGGGTGACAGGCCCGCCATCGCGACTGTCTCTCGCGCCGATCTGGACTCCCATTCCACGGGATCCGGATCAGAGGTTGTGTATAGAGGAGGAAATAAATTCCCTCATACTAAAAGAAGCCATTCAGCCGGCACAGAGGTGCCCGGGCTTCTATTCAACCCTGTTCTTGGTAACAAAAAACACCGGAGGGTGGAGGCCGATTCTCAACCTCAAGCCGTTGAACAAGTTCATCGAGACACCCAGTTTCAAGATGGAGACTGTGCGCTCGGTGTTGGCGGGGTTAGAGCGAGGAATGTGGACAGCGTCGATAGATTTGAAAGATGCTTATTTCCACATTCCCATAGAGAGGAGTTTCCGTCGCTTCCTGAGATTTGCATTTCAGGGCCGGCGGTGGGAATTCAGGGTGTTACCCTTCGGAATTTCCACGGCTCCTCGGGTCTTCACCCGTGTGGTTCTCGCGATCACTGCATACCTCCGCAGGAGAAGCATAGCAGTCCACACGTACATAGACGACTGGCTGTTGAAAGCACACACCCGGGAATCGTTGTCAGCCAATCTGGAGATTGTTTTGAAAATTCTCTCGGACTTGGGCTGGGTGATCAATTTCCCGAAATCAGAGCTAACTCCATCCCAGAAGTTTGTTTACCTGGGCATGTTCTTCGATCTGGAGACGGGGTATGTGTACCCCACTCAGGAGAGGGTTCAAATACTCATCTCGGTAATTCAGTCGGTGTGCGACAGTCGTCATGTCCTGGCACGGGTTTACTTGAGAATGCTGGGCTTGATGGTTTCTTTGGAACCAGTCATTCCACAGGCCGCCTTGCGCAGGCATCCGATCCAGTTGTTTCTCATGACACAGTGGACCCAGAGTTCAGGTTCGCTGGACTCGAACGTGTCGGTGTTGGCGCCTCTGATTCACCACCTGCAATGGTGGTTGAATACAGAGAATCTCTTGCCGGGGGTTTTGCTAACCCCTCCCCACCCTCAGGTGACTGTGTATACAGATGCATCGATGGAGGGGTGGGGAGCTTGTCTGGAAGAGTCCACAGTATCAGGGCTTTGGGATCTGGATCAGTCCAAGGAACATATCAATCTACTAGAGCTAAGAGCAGTAGTCCTGGGCCTGGAACATTTCTTACAGAAAGTTCAGGGCAAGATTGTTCTAATTCGTTCAGACAACTCAACAGTAGTGACTTACATAAACCGCCAGGGCGGAACGAAGTCGCCCAGTCTCTGTATGATGACATGGAAACTGCTTTGTTGGTGCCTGGATCATGGGATCACCTTGAAAGCAGTTCATATTCCGGGGAGGTTAAATCTGCTAGCAGACTCATTGAGCCGAAGGATGAGTGTTTTACCCACGGAATGGCAACTAAATCAATGTGTGGCGGATCGTCTGTTCGACCATTGGGGGAAACCCAACATAGATTTGTTCGCGATGAAGAAGAATGCGAAGATGACGACGTACGTCTCTCCGATTCCAGACCCAAGCGCTTTCGCAACAGATGCGTTAGCTATCAGCTGGGAGGGAATGTATGCATACGCATTCCCCCCAGCAATCCTGATTCCAAAGGTGCTTCAGAAAATCAGGCAGCAGGAGTGCCAAGTGCTTCTGATCGCCCCGGATTGGCCAAGCCGATCGTGGTATACGGATCTGCTGGACCTTCTGGTCTGCAATCCGGTTCCGCTGCCTCTGATGGACAACCTTATCTTCCAGGGCAAGGCCCTTCACGACAATCCGTCAATGTTCTGATTGACTGCGTGGATGTTGTCAAGGAATCTAGAATTAAGGAGGGCTTTTCTGAGCAAGCGGCCATGTTTATGGCCAAAGCCAGGAGGGGGTCAACCTCCAGAGCATATAATTATAAAATCAACAGATTTGCAGAATGGTGCTCAAAAAGATGTATTGATCCAATGGAATCATCTATTCAGGTAGTGGCTGATTTCCTCTGTCACCTATATGATGCCTATAGCCTCAAGCCTAACTCTATTGCTGGTTATAAGTCAGCTTTAATGACTGTTATTCCTTGCTTGGCTAATAGGGGGAGTGATGAAGTAAGTACATTAAATGTATTAATTAAAGGCATGGGCAATCTAAGACCAAGGAATCCTCCACTGATTCCGTCTTGGAGTTTATCACTGGTGCTCCAGGTACTAGGTGATAAGCCTTTTGAACCACTTAGTTCCATTTCTATGAAAATGTTAACTCTTAAAACTGTATTTTTAATTGCTGCGGCCTCGGCAAGGCGTAGGAGTGAAATTCACGCCTTATCAGCCGAGGTTGACCGTTTTGTGGTTACAGTGGAAGGCCTTAAGCTTCTACCTAGGATTAATTTCTTGTCTAAAAATCAGTCATTGAAATATCCAGGTCAACCTATTTTTTTGCCATCTTTAACTAGATATGATCCTAATTCTAAAGTATGGTGCCCCGTACGGGCGCTGCTCCGGTACAAACAGCGTACTTCGGAGTGGCGTACCGACCAGTCAGCGTTATGGTTGTCATATATTGAACCCCATGGTAGGGCGTCTAAGGACACCATTTCTAGGTGGATTGTGGAATGTATTCAATTTTGTCACAAATCCGCCACCGGGCGACAGGTTGACGTGGCCAAGGCTCACAGTGTCCGCGGTGTCGTGACATCCACTGCCCTTTTTAATGGGGTCCCTGTGGATGATATTATGTCAGTGGCTCAGTGGCACTGTGAGTCAAGTTTTACAGACCATTACCTCCGTGACACCTCTAACCCTCTCGCCTTGTCGATTTTGAAACAATAACCGCTTTATGTTTGTGAAGAGTGCCTCCGCATTGCTTATATACTTCGCCATTCAGCGACGGTGACAACCACTTGTCGGGACTGTATCATCCTTCTCTACTGGATTCATGATGACAGCTTCCTAGTACAACAAGGTCAGTCTTGTTCATGTGTTGTTCATTGTTTTGTATTGTCACGTTACCCAGTGTTATTAATGTGGTGATGGTTTATGTGGGTTGTGGTTCTTTAGAGAGAGTATACGAAAATGGAGCCTTTTCGTCTCTGTCCTATAGTACTTAGCACTAGTACGAAGAGAGCGTGTAGGACATTGAGGTCATTTAATCTTCCTCCCAAGGGAGGGGGGGGAGCGCATATGACAAATCGGTCATCTCTCAGGCATCGGTTGTGTTATCCGATGGTTTATCAAATCCTGACTGTGTTTTCACACAGTTTCAGACGTCATAAGTGCCTTAAACGCTTGAAAGCGTATAGGGAAGAGCTGGTCTTTTGACCTCGCCTCCCTCCCGCCAGATTCACTTTCGAATTCTGGCAATATCAAAAGTATTAGGGAGGTAAGTATACTCTTGATGTGAAATAAACGAAATCTAGGATTTCTTTTTTCACGAGAGAGTTGATACTTACCTCCCTAGATACTGACCCGGCCTCTCCGCCCCACAGAGGCTCGGTCTTCAGGCTCTTGGTAGTTGCATGTGTTAGCCAATAAATGAGCCAGAGGAAGTAGTAGTCGGCGCATGCGCGGTGGTGGGGCGAGCATCCGCCGGACTACCTCTGACTCCCTGCCCAGTAGGGGCACCTAACTGTTTTTAATCTGAGTGTTTTATTGAGTGAAAGCCGATATTTAGCAATATCAAAAGTATTAGGGAGGTAAGTATCAACTCTCTCGTGAAAAAAGAAATCCTAGATTTCGTTTATATTGTAGGATGTACTTGGGTACAAGATTGATACGAATGTCTCTGTATATAGTAGCTGTACTGGGTGGTTTATGTCTATGTTTGTATTGTAGGATGTACTTGGGTACACGGTTGATGCCAATGTGTCTCTGTATATAGTAGCTGTACTGGGTGGTTTATGTCTATGTTTGTATTGTAGGATGTACTTGGGTACAAGATTGATACCAATGTCTCTGTATATAGTAGCTGTTACTGGGTGGTTTATGTCTATGTCTGTATTGTAGGATGTACTTGGGTACAAGGTTGATACCAGTGCCTCTCTGTATATAGTAGCTGTACTGGGTGGTTTATGTCTATGTTTGTATTGTAGGATGTACTTGGGTACAAGATTGATACCAATGCCTCTGTATATAGTAGCTGTACTGGATTATGTCTATGTTTGTATTGTAGGATGTACTTGGGTACAAGATTGATACCGATGTCTCTGTATATAGTAGCTGTACTGGGTGGTTTATGTCTATGTTTGTATTGTAGGATGTACTTGGGTACAAGATTGATACCAATGTCTTTCTGTATATAGTAGCCGTACTGGGTGGTTTATGTCTATGTTTGTATTGTAGGATCTACTTGGGTACAAGATTGATGCCAATGTCTCTGTATATAGTAGCTGTTACTGGGTGGTTTATGTCTGTTTGTATTGTAGGATGTACGTGGATACAAGATTGATACCAATGTCTTTCTGTATATAGTAGCTGTACTGGATTATGTCTATGTTTGTATTGTAGGATGTACTTGGGTACAAGATTGATACCAATGTCTCTCTGTATATAGTAGCTGTACTGGGTGGTTTATGTCTGTTTGTATTGTAGGATGTACTTGGGTACAAGATTGATACCAATGCCTCTCTGTGTATAGTAGCTGTACTGGGTGGTTTATGTCTATGTTTGTATTGTAGGATGTACTTGGGTACAAGGTTGATGCCAGTGTCTGTATATAGCAGCTGTACTGGATTATGTCTATGTTTGTATTGTAGGATGTACGTGGATACAAGATTGATACCAGTGTCTTTCTGTATATAGTAGCTGTACTGGATTATGTCTATGTTTGTATTGTAGGATGTACATGGGTACAAGATTGATACCAATGTCTTTCTGTATATAGTAGCTGTACTGGGTGGTTTATGTCTATGTTTGTATTGTAGGATGTACTTGGGTACAAGGTTGATGCCAATGTGTCTCTGTATATAGTAGCTGTACTGGGTGGTTTATGTCTATGTTTGTATTGTAGGATGTACTTGGGTACAAGATTGATACCAATGTCTCTGTATATAGTAGCTGTTACTGGGTGGTTTATGTCTATGTTTGTATTGTAGGATGTACTTGGGTACAAGATTGATGCCAATGTCTTTCTGTATATAGTAGCTGTACTGGGTGGTTTATGTCTATGTTTGTATTGTAGGAGTACTTGGGTACAAGGTTGATACCAATGCCTCTCCTAATATAGTAGCTGTACTGGGTGGTTTATGTCTATGTTTGTATTGTAGGATGTACTTGGGTACAAGATTGATACCAATGTCTCTGTATATAGCAGCTGTACTGGATTATGTCTATGTTTGTATTGTAGGATGTACTTGGGTACAAGATTGATACGAATGTCTTTCTGTATATAGTAGCTGTACTGGGTGGTTTATGTCTATGTTTGTATTGTAGGATGTACTTGGGTACAAGATTGATGCCAATGTCTTTCTGTATATAGTAGCTGTACTGGATTATGTCTATGTTTGTATTGTAGGATGTACATGGGTACAAGGTTGATACCAATGTCTTTCTGTATATAGTAGCTGTACTGGATTATGTCTATGTTTGTATTGTAGGATGTACATGGGTACAAGGTTGATACCAATGTCTTTCTGTATATAGTAGCTGTACTGGGTGGTTTATGTCTATGTTTGTATTGTAGGATGTACTTGGGTACAAGGTTGATACCAATGCCTCTCTGTATATAGTAGCTGTACTGGGTGGTTTATGTCTATGTTTGTATTGTAGGATGTACTTGGGTACAAGGTTGATGCCAATGTGTCTCTGTATATGGTAACTGTACTGGATTATGTCTATGTTTGTATTGTAGGATGTACTTGGGTACAAGATTGATACCAATGTCTCTGTATATAGTAGCTGTTACTGGGTGGTTTATGTCTATGTTTGTATTGTAGGATGTACTTGGGTACAAGATTGATACCAATGCCTCTCTGTATATAGTAGCTGTACTGGGTGGTTTATGTCTATGTTTGTATTGTAGGATGTACTTGGGTACAAGGTTGATGCCAATGCCTCTCTGTATATAGTAGCTGTTACTGGGTGGTTTATGTCTATGTTTGTATTGTAGGATGTACTTGGGTACAAGATTGATGCCAATGTCTCTCTGTATATAGTAGCTGTACTGGGTGGTTTATGTCTATGTTTGTATTGTAGGATGTACTTGGGTACAAGGTTGATACCAATGCCTCTCTGTATATAGTAGCTGTACTGGGTGGTTTATGTCTATGTTTGTATTGTAGGATGTACTTGGGTACAAGATTGATGCCAATGTCTCTCTGTATATAGTAGCTGTACTGGGTGGATTATGTCTATGTTTGTATTGTAGGATGTACTTGGATACAAGGTTGATGCCAATGCCTCTCTGTATATAGTAGCTGTACTGGGTGGTTTATGTCTATGTTTGTATTGTAGGATGTACTTGGGTACAAGATTGATGCCAATGTCTCTCTGTATATAGTAGCTGTTACTGGGTGGTTTATGTCTATGTTTGTATTGTAGGATGTACTTGGGTACAAGGTTGATGCCAATGTGTCTCTGTATATGGTAGCTGTACTGGATTATGTCTATGTTTGTATTGTAGGATGTACTTGGATACAAGGTTGATGCCAATGCCTCTCTGTATATAGTAGCTGTTACTGGGTCGTTTATGTCTATGTTTGTATTGTAGGATGTACTTGGGTACAAGATTGATGCCAATGTCTCTCTGTATATAGTAGCTGTACTGGGTGGTTTATGTCTATGTTTGTATTGTAGGATGTACTTGGGTACAAGGTTGATACCAATGCCTCTCTGTATATAGTAGCTGTACTGGGTGTTCTCCTTCGATCAGTACTCACCATTCTGTTACTTCTGATATACAGCTGGCCCTGACAGCGGCTCTAGGATTATAGACTTAGAAAGCTTTACCGACTCCTGGGAACCGGGTACTCGGCTCCCAACTGCCGAGTACCCGTTTACCATAGAGCTCATTCTTGTTTGCATAGCGACAAGAGCAATACATGCTTTTTGCATTAAGGATTTTAGTGTTTTAAAATAATCTAAGTCTTTAATCAGTGATAGTTTGTGTGTTCTGAAAGGATTAACTAAGGACTATGGAGAATACCGGCCAAGACAACCAGGTTGTATTGTTCTTTATTATCCATAGTTAAAAGACTTAGGTCTCTAAATTTCGTGCTGTCGCATGTTCCAATTTCTGACCCCATAGAATCTGGGACGTGTGCTAACAACGATATATGCCAGACGATCGCCTTTAAACCCCAACAGGCGATCGGCAGATATGAAAATAGGTGTTTGCTACGGTATTTCTAACACGAATATCGGCTGACGTCGTTCTCCGTAGAATCCGAGCTGTACTGGGTGGTTTATGTCTATGTTTGCATTGTAGGATGTACATGGGTACAAGGTTGATGCCAATGTGTCTCTGTATATGGTAGCTGTACTGGATTATGTCTATGTTTGTATTGTAGGATGTACTTGGATACAAGGTTGATGCCAATGCCTCTCTGTATATAGTAGCTGTTACTGGGTGGTTTATGTCTATGTTTGTATTGTAGGATGTACTTGGGTACAAGATTGATGCCAATGTCTCTCTGTATATAGTAGCTGTACTGGGTGGTTTATGTCTATGTTTGTATTGTAGGATGTACTTGGGTACAAGGTTGATACCAATGCCTCTCTGTATATAGTAGCTGTACTGAGTGGTTTATGTCTATGTTTGTATTGTAGGATGTACTTGGGTACAAGATTGATACCAATGCCTCTGTATATATACACCTGTGCAAAAGTTAAGCACCACCCTATTTTTACGCACATGCGAGGGTATATTCATGTGCTATGAAGAAAGCAATAGCATAAACATTTATGTACCCATCCATCTTAGTGCAAGAGGTAATAATGCAACTAGAGGAATGCTGATTATGATGGTGGGGAAACACTGTATGTTTGTGTTTGAACTTGAAAACGAGGCCTGAATATGGTTACGTTGACACAACTGACAACTATTGCCCTACAGTTGACACACGTGGCTAGATTGTCATTACTGGTGTCTGAAAACGAAGTTTAACATCTGTGCACGAGTTTGAGACTGTCATTATTAATACCGGGTATATCCACCTTGTGCCTGGATGACGGCCTGGACACGACGTCTCATGCTGGTCACCAACCGACTGATACGCCATTGTGGTATTCGTTGCCATTCAAGATGGAGTGCGTCTGTTAATTCCTGTAGGTTCTGCACAGGAGGATCCCTCCTCACCATGTTTCCCAGAATGTCCCAGATATGCTCAATAGGGTTCATGTCAGGGCTCCTTGCTGGCCATGGTAGGGTTTCGATGGCATTCTGGCGGAGGTATTCATGCACAGCTCTAGCACGATGTAGTCGGGCGTTGTCATCCATGAATATAGGGTGGGTTCCAGGTGCATGATTTACAAAATGAGGGACCACAACTCTATCCAGTATGGAATCTTGATATCTTTGTCCATTTAGTGTTCCAGGTACAGTCAACAGATCCAGCTTACAATCAAATGAGATGCACCCCCATATCATAACAGAACCTCCACCAAATGGAACTTCTTCCATGATGTTACGTTGGTCGTACGCCGTGCGTCTGGACCTCCATACACGAGTTCGACCATCTGTGGCATGAAGCAGGAACCGACTTTCATCGGACCAGTGTACCAGTCTCCAGGATCTCATGTTCCAGTGTCTTCTTTCGTTGCACCACCTCAGACGCTCCTCTTTGTGGAGTGCAGTGAGGAGAGGACGTCTGACAGGTCTCCTAGCTTTCATGCCAGCAGCATACAGTCTCCTTTTGACGGTAGACATTGACACTCTATTGCGCGTTTCCCATTGCTGGCTGAGCACTCTGCTGTTGGTGAATGGAGATCTCCTAACAAGGCGTACTAGGGCTCGATCATCACGGGCAGTAGTCTTCTTCGGTCTTCCAGATCTAGGCCTGTCCTTCACCTCGTTAGTTTGCCCATGTTTTGCAATCAAACGACTGATTACAGTATGGTTAATGTTCAGCTGTCTGCCAATCTCTCTGCATGACATACCAGTGGTATGCATGCCTATGATTTGCCATTTCACACGATCACTTAACCTTCGTCTTGCAATAGCGGTTCACAATCAAGAGCTAATTCTCTCTGTACAAATAAACCACGGTCATGAACACAAAATTCCTAATCTTGTCGCCTAAATCTGTATGTAATGTTCTACACCTCAAACTGGACTTTTACATAACTGAACACGTGTGCTGTTTCCCGCCACGCACGGACATCAAGCGGCGTGAAGTCATGCATGCATGTGCATTTCGTACTTGGAATTATGTCAGCTAACGCGGGGACAAAAAGTATGGCAGCCTAGTTGTACCATCATGTTTCTACGTTCTATTGTTTTTGCTGGTGCTTAACTTTTGCACAGGTGTATAGTAGCTGTACTGGATTATGTCTATGTTTGTATTGTAGGATGTACTTGGGTACAAGATTTATACCAATGCCTCTGTATATAGTAGCTGTACTGGGTGGTTTATGTCTATGTTTGTATTGTAGGATGCACTTGGGTACAAGATTGATACCAATGTCTTTCTGTATATAGTAGCTGTACTGGATTATGTCTACGTTTGTATTGTAGGATGTACATGGGTACACGGTTGATACCAATGCCTCTCTGTATATAGTAGCTGTACTGGGTGGTTTATGTCTATGTTTGTATTGTAGGATGTACTTGGGTACAAGATTGATACCAATGCCTCTGTATATAGTAGCTGTACTGGATTATGTCTATGTTTGTATTGTAGGATGTACTTGGGTACACGGTTGATGCCAATGTCTTTCTGTATATAGTAGCTGTACTGGGTGGTTTATGCCTATGTTTGTATTGTAGGATGTACTTGGGTACAAGGTTGATACCAATGTCTCTGTATATAGTAGCTGTACTGGATTATGTCTATGTTTGTATTGTAGGATGTACTTGGGTACAAGATTGATACTAATGCCTCTCTGTATATAGTAGCTGTACTGGGTGGTTTATGTCTATGTTTGTATTGTAGGATGTACTTGGGTACAAGATTGATGCCAATGTGTCTCTGTATATAGTAGCTGTACTGGGTGGTTTATGTCTATGTTTGTATTGTAGGATGTACTTGGGTACAAGGTTGATGCCAATGTCTCTGTATATAGTAGCTGTACTGGGTGGTTTATGTCTATGTTTGTATTGTAGGATGTACTTGGGTACAAGGTTGATACCAATGCCTCTCTGTATATAGTAGCTGTACTGGGTGGTTTATGTCTATGTTTGTATTGTAGGATGTACTTGGGTACAAGGTTGATGCCAATGTCTCTGTATATAGTAGCTGTACTGGGTGGTTTATGTCTATGTTTGTATTGTAGGATGTACTTGGGTACAAGGTTGATACCAATGGCTCTCTGTATATAGTAGCTGTACTGGGTGGTTTATGTCTATATTTGTATTGTAGGATGTACTTGGGTACAAGGTTGATGCCAATGTCTCTGTATATAGTAGCTGTACTGGGTGGTTTATGTCTATGTTTGTATTGTAGGATGTACTTGGGTACAAGGTTGATACCAATGCCTCTCTGTATATAGTAGCTGTACTGGGTGGTTTATGTCTATGTTTGTATTGTAGGATGTACTTGGATACAAGATTGATACCAATGTCTCTGTATATAGCAGCTGTACTGTATTATGTCTATGTTTGTATTGTAGGATGTACATGGGTACAAGATTGATACCAATGTCTTTCTGTATATAGCAGCTGTACTGGATTATGTCTATGTTTGTATTGTAGGATGTACTTGGGTACAAGGTTGATGCCAATGTCTCTGTATATAGTAGCTGTTACTGGGTGGTTTATGTCTATGTTTGTATTGTAGGATGTACTTGGGTACAAGATTGATACCAATGTCTCTGTATATAGTAGCTGTACTGGGTAGTTTATGTCTATGTTTGTATTGTAGGATGTACTTGGGTACAAGGTTGATACCAATGCCTCTCTGTATATAGTAGCTGTACTGGGTGGTTTATGTCTATGTTTGTATTGTAGGATGTACTTGGATACAAGATTGATACCAATGTCTCTGTATATAGCAGCTGTACTGGATTATGTCTATGTTTGTATTGTAGGATGTACATGGGTACAAGATTGATACCAATGTCTTTCTGTATATAGTAGCTGTACTGGATTATGTCTATGTTTGTATTGTAGGATGTACTTGGATACAAGATTGATGCCAATGCCTCTCTATATAGTAGCTGTTACTGGGTGGTTTATGTCTATGTTTGTATTGTAGGATGTATGTGGATACAAGATTGATACCAATGTCTTTCTGTATATAGTAGCTGTACTGGATTATGTCTATGTTTGTATTGTAGGATGTACTTGGGTACAAGATTGATACCAATGTCTTTCTGTATATAGTAGCTGTACTGGATTATGTCTATGTTTGTATTGTAGGATGTACATGGGTACAAGATTGATACCAATGTCTTTCTGTATATAGTAGCTGTACTGGATTATGTCTATGTTTGTATTGTAGGATGTACTTGGGTACAAGATTGATACCGATGTCTCTGTATATAGTAGCTGTACTGGGTGGTTTATGTCTATGTTTGTATTGTAGGATGTACTTGGGTACAAGATTGATACCAATGTCTTTCTGTATATAGTAGCCGTACTGGGTGGTTTATGTCTATGTTTGTATTGTAGGATCTACTTGGGTACAAGATTGATGCCAATGTCTCTGTATATAGTAGCTGTTACTGGGTGGTTTATGTCTGTTTGTATTGTAGGATGTACGTGGATACAAGATTGATACCAATGTCTTTCTGTATATAGTAGCTGTACTGGATTATGTCTATGTTTGTATTGTAGGATGTACTTGGGTACAAGATTGATACCAATGTCTCTCTGTATATAGTAGCTGTACTGGGTGGTTTATGTCTGTTTGTATTGTAGGATGTACTTGGGTACAAGATTGATACCAATGCCTCTCTGTGTATAGTAGCTGTACTGGGTGGTTTATGTCTATGTTTGTATTGTAGGATGTACTTGGGTACAAGGTTGATGCCAGTGTCTGTATATAGCAGCTGTACTGGATTATGTCTATGTTTGTATTGTAGGATGTACGTGGATACAAGATTGATACCAGTGTCTTTCTGTATATAGTAGCTGTACTGGATTATGTCTATGTTTGTATTGTAGGATGTACATGGGTACAAGATTGATACCAATGTCTTTCTGTATATAGTAGCTGTACTGGGTGGTTTATGTCTATGTTTGTATTGTAGGATGTACTTGGGTACAAGGTTGATGCCAATGTGTCTCTGTATATAGTAGCTGTACTGGGTGGTTTATGTCTATGTTTGTATTGTAGGATGTACTTGGGTACAAGATTGATACCAATGTCTCTGTATATAGTAGCTGTTACTGGGTGGTTTATGTCTATGTTTGTATTGTAGGATGTACTTGGGTACAAGATTGATGCCAATGTCTTTCTGTATATAGTAGCTGTACTGGGTGGTTTATGTCTATGTTTGTATTGTAGGAGTACTTGGGTACAAGGTTGATACCAATGCCTCTCCTAATATAGTAGCTGTACTGGGTGGTTTATGTCTATGTTTGTATTGTAGGATGTACTTGGGTACAAGATTGATACCAATGTCTCTGTATATAGCAGCTGTACTGGATTATGTCTATGTTTGTATTGTAGGATGTACTTGGGTACAAGATTGATACGAATGTCTTTCTGTATATAGTAGCTGTACTGGGTGGTTTATGTCTATGTTTGTATTGTAGGATGTACTTGGGTACAAGATTGATGCCAATGTCTTTCTGTATATAGTAGCTGTACTGGATTATGTCTATGTTTGTATTGTAGGATGTACATGGGTACAAGGTTGATACCAATGTCTTTCTGTATATAGTAGCTGTACTGGATTATGTCTATGTTTGTATTGTAGGATGTACATGGGTACAAGGTTGATACCAATGTCTTTCTGTATATAGTAGCTGTACTGGGTGGTTTATGTCTATGTTTGTATTGTAGGATGTACTTGGGTACAAGGTTGATACCAATGCCTCTCTGTATATAGTAGCTGTACTGGGTGGTTTATGTCTATGTTTGTATTGTAGGATGTACTTGGGTACAAGGTTGATGCCAATGTGTCTCTGTATATGGTAACTGTACTGGATTATGTCTATGTTTGTATTGTAGGATGTACTTGGGTACAAGATTGATACCAATGTCTCTGTATATAGTAGCTGTTACTGGGTGGTTTATGTCTATGTTTGTATTGTAGGATGTACTTGGGTACAAGATTGATACCAATGCCTCTCTGTATATAGTAGCTGTACTGGGTGGTTTATGTCTATGTTTGTATTGTAGGATGTACTTGGGTACAAGGTTGATGCCAATGCCTCTCTGTATATAGTAGCTGTTACTGGGTGGTTTATGTCTATGTTTGTATTGTAGGATGTACTTGGGTACAAGATTGATGCCAATGTCTCTCTGTATATAGTAGCTGTACTGGGTGGTTTATGTCTATGTTTGTATTGTAGGATGTACTTGGGTACAAGGTTGATACCAATGCCTCTCTGTATATAGTAGCTGTACTGGGTGGTTTATGTCTATGTTTGTATTGTAGGATGTACTTGGGTACAAGATTGATGCCAATGTCTCTCTGTATATAGTAGCTGTACTGGGTGGATTATGTCTATGTTTGTATTGTAGGATGTACTTGGATACAAGGTTGATGCCAATGCCTCTCTGTATATAGTAGCTGTACTGGGTGGTTTATGTCTATGTTTGTATTGTAGGATGTACTTGGGTACAAGATTGATGCCAATGTCTCTCTGTATATAGTAGCTGTTACTGGGTGGTTTATGTCTATGTTTGTATTGTAGGATGTACTTGGGTACAAGGTTGATGCCAATGTGTCTCTGTATATGGTAGCTGTACTGGATTATGTCTATGTTTGTATTGTAGGATGTACTTGGATACAAGGTTGATGCCAATGCCTCTCTGTATATAGTAGCTGTTACTGGGTCGTTTATGTCTATGTTTGTATTGTAGGATGTACTTGGGTACAAGATTGATGCCAATGTCTCTCTGTATATAGTAGCTGTACTGGGTGGTTTATGTCTATGTTTGTATTGTAGGATGTACTTGGGTACAAGGTTGATACCAATGCCTCTCTGTATATAGTAGCTGTACTGGGTGTTCTCCTTCGATCAGTACTCACCATTCTGTTACTTCTGATATACAGCTGGCCCTGACAGCGGCTCTAGGATTATAGACTTAGAAAGCTTTACCGACTCCTGGGAACCGGGTACTCGGCTCCCAACTGCCGAGTACCCGTTTACCATAGAGCTCATTCTTGTTTGCATAGCGACAAGAGCAATACATGCTTTTTGCATTAAGGATTTTAGTGTTTTAAAATAATCTAAGTCTTTAATCAGTGATAGTTTGTGTGTTCTGAAAGGATTAACTAAGGACTATGGAGAATACCGGCCAAGACAACCAGGTTGTATTGTTCTTTATTATCCATAGTTAAAAGACTTAGGTCTCTAAATTTCGTGCTGTCGCATGTTCCAATTTCTGACCCCATAGAATCTGGGACGTGTGCTAACAACGATATATGCCAGACGATCGCCTTCTTTAAACCCCAACAGGCGATCGGCAGATATGAAAATAGGTGTTTGCTACGGTATTTCTAACACGAATATCGGCTGACGTCGTTCTCCGTAGAATCCGAGCTGTACTGGGTGGTTTATGTCTATGTTTGCATTGTAGGATGTACATGGGTACAAGGTTGATGCCAATGTGTCTCTGTATATGGTAGCTGTACTGGATTATGTCTATGTTTGTATTGTAGGATGTACTTGGATACAAGGTTGATGCCAATGCCTCTCTGTATATAGTAGCTGTTACTGGGTGGTTTATGTCTATGTTTGTATTGTAGGATGTACTTGGGTACAAGATTGATGCCAATGTCTCTCTGTATATAGTAGCTGTACTGGGTGGTTTATGTCTATGTTTGTATTGTAGGATGTACTTGGGTACAAGGTTGATACCAATGCCTCTCTGTATATAGTAGCTGTACTGAGTGGTTTATGTCTATGTTTGTATTGTAGGATGTACTTGGGTACAAGATTGATACCAATGCCTCTGTATATATACACCTGTGCAAAAGTTAAGCACCACCCTATTTTTACGCACATGCGAGGGTATATTCATGTGCTATGAAGAAAGCAATAGCATAAACATTTATGTACCCATCCATCTTAGTGCAAGAGGTAATAATGCAACTAGAGGAATGCTGATTATGATGGTGGGGAAACACTGTATATTTGTGTTTGAACTTGAAAACGAGGCCTGAATATGGTTACGTTGACACAACTGACAACTATTGCCCTACAGTTGACACACGTGGCTAGATTGTCATTACTGGTGTCTGAAAACGAAGTTTAACATCTGTGCACGAGTTTGAGACTGTCATTATTAATACCGGGTATATCCACCTTGTGCCTGGATGACGGCCTGGACACGACGTCTCATGCTGGTCACCAACCGACTGATACGCCATTGTGGTATTCGTTGCCATTCAAGATGGAGTGCGTCTGTTAATTCCTGTAGGTTCTGCACAGGAGGATCCCTCCTCACCATGTTTCCCAGAATGTCCCAGATATGCTCAATAGGGTTCATGTCAGGGCTCCTTGCTGGCCATGGTAGGGTTTCGATGGCATTCTGGCGGAGGTATTCATGCACAGCTCTAGCACGATGTAGTCGGGCGTTGTCATCCATGAATATAGGGTGGGTTCCAGGTGCATGATTTACAAAATGAGGGACCACAACTCTATCCAGTATGGAATCTTGATATCTTTGTCCATTTAGTGTTCCAGGTACAGTCAACAGATCCAGCTTACAATCAAATGAGATGCACCCCCATATCATAACAGAACCTCCACCAAATGGAACTTCTTCCATGATGTTACGTTGGTCGTACGCCGTGCGTCTGGACCTCCATACACGAGTTCGACCATCTGTGGCATGAAGCAGGAACCGACTTTCATCGGACCAGTGTACCAGTCTCCAGGATCTCATGTTCCAGTGTCTTCTTTCGTTGCACCACCTCAGACGCTCCTCTTTGTGGAGTGCAGTGAGGAGAGGACGTCTGACAGGTCTCCTAGCTTTCATGCCAGCAGCATACAGTCTCCTTTTGACGGTAGACATTGACACTCTATTGCGCGTTTCCCATTGCTGGCTGAGCACTCTGCTGTTGGTGAATGGAGATCTCCTAACAAGGCGTACTAGGGCTCGATCATCACGGGCAGTAGTCTTCTTCGGTCTTCCAGATCTAGGCCTGTCCTTCACCTCGTTAGTTTGCCCATGTTTTGCAATCAAACGACTGATTACAGTATGGTTAATGTTCAGCTGTCTGCCAATCTCTCTGCATGACATACCAGTGGTATGCATGCCTATGATTTGCCATTTCACACGATCACTTAACCTTCGTCTTGCAATAGCGGTTCACAATCAAGAGCTAATTCTCTCTGTACAAATAAACCACGGTCATGAACACAAAATTCCTAATCTTGTCGCCTAAATCTGTATGTAATGTTCTACACCTCAAACTGGACTTTTACATAACTGAACACGTGTGCTGTTTCCCGCCACGCACGGACATCAAGCGGCGTGAAGTCATGCATGCATGTGCATTTCGTACTTGGAATTATGTCAGCTAACGCGGGGACAAAAAGTATGGCAGCCTAGTTGTACCATCATGTTTCTACGTTCTATTGTTTTTGCTGGTGCTTAACTTTTGCACAGGTGTATAGTAGCTGTACTGGATTATGTCTATGTTTGTATTGTAGGATGTACTTGGGTACAAGATTTATACCAATGCCTCTGTATATAGTAGCTGTACTGGGTGGTTTATGTCTATGTTTGTATTGTAGGATGCACTTGGGTACAAGATTGATACCAATGTCTTTCTGTATATAGTAGCTGTACTGGATTATGTCTACGTTTGTATTGTAGGATGTACATGGGTACACGGTTGATACCAATGCCTCTCTGTATATAGTAGCTGTACTGGGTGGTTTATGTCTATGTTTGTATTGTAGGATGTACTTGGGTACAAGATTGATACCAATGCCTCTGTATATAGTAGCTGTACTGGATTATGTCTATGTTTGTATTGTAGGATGTACTTGGGTACACGGTTGATGCCAATGTCTTTCTGTATATAGTAGCTGTACTGGGTGGTTTATGCCTATGTTTGTATTGTAGGATGTACTTGGGTACAAGGTTGATACCAATGTCTCTGTATATAGTAGCTGTACTGGATTATGTCTATGTTTGTATTGTAGGATGTACTTGGGTACAAGATTGATACTAATGCCTCTCTGTATATAGTAGCTGTACTGGGTGGTTTATGTCTATGTTTGTATTGTAGGATGTACTTGGGTACAAGATTGATGCCAATGTGTCTCTGTATATAGTAGCTGTACTGGGTGGTTTATGTCTATGTTTGTATTGTAGGATGTACTTGGGTACAAGGTTGATGCCAATGTCTCTGTATATAGTAGCTGTACTGGGTGGTTTATGTCTATGTTTGTATTGTAGGATGTACTTGGGTACAAGGTTGATACCAATGCCTCTCTGTATATAGTAGCTGTACTGGGTGGTTTATGTCTATGTTTGTATTGTAGGATGTACTTGGGTACAAGGTTGATGCCAATGTCTCTGTATATAGTAGCTGTACTGGGTGGTTTATGTCTATGTTTGTATTGTAGGATGTACTTGGGTACAAGGTTGATACCAATGGCTCTCTGTATATAGTAGCTGTACTGGGTGGTTTATGTCTATGTTTGTATTGTAGGATGTACTTGGGTACAAGGTTGATGCCAATGTCTCTGTATATAGTAGCTGTACTGGGTGGTTTATGTCTATGTTTGTATTGTAGGATGTACTTGGGTACAAGGTTGATACCAATGCCTCTCTGTATATAGTAGCTGTACTGGGTGGTTTATGTCTATGTTTGTATTGTAGGATGTACTTGGATACAAGATTGATACCAATGTCTCTGTATATAGCAGCTGTACTGTATTATGTCTATGTTTGTATTGTAGGATGTACATGGGTACAAGATTGATACCAATGTCTTTCTGTATATAGCAGCTGTACTGGATTATGTCTATGTTTGTATTGTAGGATGTACTTGGGTACAAGGTTGATGCCAATGTCTCTGTATATAGTAGCTGTTACTGGGTGGTTTATGTCTATGTTTGTATTGTAGGATGTACTTGGGTACAAGATTGATACCAATGTCTCTGTATATAGTAGCTGTACTGGGTAGTTTATGTCTATGTTTGTATTGTAGGATGTACTTGGGTACAAGGTTGATACCAATGCCTCTCTGTATATAGTAGCTGTACTGGGTGGTTTATGTCTATGTTTGTATTGTAGGATGTACTTGGATACAAGATTGATACCAATGTCTCTGTATATAGCAGCTGTACTGGATTATGTCTATGTTTGTATTGTAGGATGTACATGGGTACAAGATTGATACCAATGTCTTTCTGTATATAGTAGCTGTACTGGATTATGTCTATGTTTGTATTGTAGGATGTACTTGGATACAAGATTGATGCCAATGCCTCTCTATATAGTAGCTGTTACTGGGTGGTTTATGTCTATGTTTGTATTGTAGGATGTATGTGGATACAAGATTGATACCAATGTCTTTCTGTATATAGTAGCTGTACTGGATTATGTCTATGTTTGTATTGTAGGATGTACTTGGGTACAAGATTGATACCAATGTCTTTCTGTATATAGTAGCTGTACTGGATTATGTCTATGTTTGTATTGTAGGATGTACATGGGTACAAGATTGATACCAATGTCTTTCTGTATATAGTAGCTGTACTGGATTATGTCTATGTTTGTATTGTAGGATGTACTTGGGTACAAGATTGATACCAATGTCTTTCTGTATATAGTAGCTGTACTGGGTGGTTTATGTCTATGTTTGCATTGTAGGATGTACATGGGTACAAGATTGATACCAATGTCTTTCTGTATATAGTAGCTGTACTGGATTATGTCTATGTTTGTATTGTAGGATGTACTTGGATACAAGATTGATGCCAATGTCTCTCTGTATATAGTAGCTGTACTGGATTATATTGCTGCAGATATACTAAAGGTAAGTCAACAACTACCATGATCTAAAATCAGATTGGGACACACTAGCCAGCATGGCGAGTTATCTATTAGCATTTTCCGGTCACGGCGACCAAAACCCGCCTATGCGATGGTTTTGGGCAATGCCTATTGCAGGCCAAGAGAAGACTAATCTTGACAATCTTTTACTGGAATGCCTTTTGAGCCAGTCATACGAGTGGTAATTTTTAAAAAATAGTCCTCTTGACATGCAGATGAAATCGATAAGCAGATATTTTTGTTTCTTATCAAGGCCTGCATGCAGTGTATCATTACTGGTTCTGGCAGCTTAGGCAGGACAGCTAACACTATTGTCTCGTGTGTGGCACTGCTATAATCTGATTCCTGTTTTTTTCTCAATCGTGTCAGTGTGTGTGGGACATTCCAGATGGATAGAAAATGACTCAGTCAGGGGCAGTAATATTAGCCATGTAAGCCAGAATTACTAACGCATGTTCTAAGTGTTGGTTCTGAATATATATCTGATTCATGCTATTGTGAGTGTTATAGAGCATGATAACATACAGTTAACCCTTTAACACTCATATCCGCCAAAAACAGTTTCTGCAGTGGTCTTGAGAAGTGTCCGTTTGCAGACCAAGAGAAGACTGTTTTTGAAAATTTACTACGGGAATGACTGGCTTGAAGGTTCGTGATTTGTGCAGCACTACAGGATAATTTTGTTGGGGGTCAGCAGGGTAGCCTCTTGTGATGCAGTACATCTCTAAAGTGAGCTAGAATAAAGCATTCAGCGAGTACATTTTGTATTATTTTGAGCTATTTGGATCAAGATTATATATACAAATAGGTTCAGAAACATGTTTTAGCCGGCTTAGCATCATAGCGCTTGTCCCTTTTGTTGTAGATTGTTATATTATCACTGTATTGTTTTGTGCCTGCAGCTGACAGGTGATTATGTGAAAAACATCAAGCATCAGGAGATTTCACGGCAGGATGTTCGTGTAGCTATGTGTGCTGATAAGGTAAGGTTTACGTGGCTATGTGTGCTGATACGGTAAGCTTTCACACCAGGATGTTTGTGTGGCTATGTGTGCTGATACGGTAAGCTTTCACGCCAGGACGTTTGTGTGACTATGTGTGCTGATAATGTAAGATTTCACACCAGGATGTTTGTGTAGCTATGTGTGCTGATAAGGTAAGCTTTCACACCAGGATGTTTGTGTGGCTATGTGTGCTGATAAGGTAAGCTTTCACACCAGGATGTTTGTGTGGCTATGTGTGCTGATAAGGTAAGCTTTCATGCCAGGATGTTTGTGTGGCTATGTGTAATGGTAATGTAAGATTTCACACCAGGATGTTTGTGTGGCTATGTGTGCTGATAAGGTAAGCTTTCGTGCCAGGATGTTTGTGTGGCTATGTGTGCTGATACGGTAAGATTTCACACCAGGATGTTTGTGTGGCTATGTGTGCTGATAAGGTAAGATTTCACACCAGGATGTTCGTTTGACTATGTGTGCTAATAAGGTAAGATTTCATGCCAGGATGTTTTTGGCTGTGTACTGATAAAGTAAGATTTCAGGCCATGATGTTTGTGTGGCTATGTTTACTGATAGCTGTTTTCTGATAATGCGATGATGTCATGAGTTAGTATCAAGGAGCCACTCACTCCTGTAATCATCACAAGTTCAGTGTCTTATATGTACAGTGTCTTGTATGTACAGTGTCTTGTATGTACAGTGTCTTGTATGTACAGTGTCTTGTATGTACAGTGTCTTGTATGTGATAAACTGATCATAGTAACTTACTTGTTACATTAGAGACAACGCTTTCTCTAGTTAATCGGACGCTCGCTCATACTCGAATGCCCGCTTCTCTTCCGCTTGTATGCTTCTCACATGACATTCGTTCATGTACATCCAAGCCACGGATATGACCGAGTGTTGCCGAGAATGTCCAGGACTGAAGAGTACATTTGTAGCGTACCCTATTGCACATAATGTTTGTTAACTTAATTCAATGTTTAACACACTCCCAATTATTATTATTTTTTTTGTTTAATTGCAAATAAACACGAACTACGCAAACTTATTTTCACAACCTATTTACATATCTATAGATGATGGAATTACTGATAGAAATACCCATTACGGAGTATTTCTAACAGTCGCGCACAGGATGCTCCTCGTTTCGTTAAACAGTCAGAAATCTGATGAGAAGCTTCCACCCATGCAATTTTGGAAATTTCATTTTTCTGCAGCATTTGCTTAATTGCCGCAATGTCAATCCTTAGACGTTTTTCATGGACGACTTTGGTCGAATGTATATTATCATATAGTGACTTATTATCTATAAAACAGTCAATTGGAATGAGATTTTCTGTAGGTTTGCTATAGAGGATTTCACTGAGTGTATGTCCTATATAAAAGGCAGAGTCTAAGGCATCGACCATTGATAAAGTTTCTGCTGATAAAGAGCTTTTTACAACTCTGCAAATTTTACTTGATTTCCATGAAAGGACACAGCATGTTTGTTCTATACCGGTTAAGAAAACACCATCACTAAGATTCGCATATGAGGCATCGCTATAAACTATTAGCCGCAAATCCTTCACATTTCCAAGACGAGGAAAAAGTATTTTGCAGTCACATGAAGACTTTAAATTTTTAATCGTCTGTTTAGCTCTAATAATGTCTTCAACTTTTGGATTTTTAGTAGACATAGATAGTTCTAGGAACTCATAACTAGCATCAGGTCTTGTTTGACTAGTTACCCAATTAATTTGGCCAATAGCACTACGTAATTTGGTAATCTCATCTTCTTTTAAGGAATCTTGTTTTTGTATTGATCTGGCTGTACTTAGTGGAACTACTGATAGGTTATTTACATATGACTGCTGATCTAGTATGATGCCTCTATCAATGTGGTGGATTTCTAAGCCAATATACTTAAAATGTCCCTTTTCCTGTTTACCAACTTGAAAGGTAGATCTAACTTTATCTATTACATTAGTTTCAAAATTATCAGTCCCAGACCAGATAAAGTCATCTACGTGCATAAAGAACAGACCAATTAAAGAATCTTTGTCATGCCAGAAGAATAAAGCTGGATCTATTTCAGATTGTACTGAATTGAGTTTCAATAATTCATCACGAACACTAAAATACCATGCCCTTGAAGCATCATTCAAGCCATACACAGACTTTTTCAACTTCCATAGCACACCATTCGCATCAACTTCCACAGGAGGTTTAAGATAAATTTCTCGACTTATGGGATTACTTTGCAAAAATGCTGCCTTTATATCAATAGTTCTACATTCCCAGGTAAAAGTTGATGACAATGCTAAGAATATTCTGAGTGTATCTTTGCTAGCTGTAGGAGAATCACTTTGAACGCTTTCATATTCCTCAAAGCCTCTGGCAACCAATCTAGCCTTAACATGTTTTTGATCGCCAACAATTTTATCTGTAATAACCCAACGTGTAGACAAAAATGGTTGACCTGTGTCTTTAACCTCTTCATACACATGAAAATCTTTCCAATTATCAAGTTCTATGTCTTTAGCTACTTTAACTTCATATTCGTTATGACAGCTACTAGCCTCGCTCACATCTTGATCTACAGGTAATTCAATACATACACTATCATCTGAAACATTGCTAAATTCAGTAATTATTGACCACTCTTCAATATCATTCTGAAAATCTAACTCTCTTATAACATTATCTCTATCCTTAATATTAAAACAATGTTTATATTTTCCAGTGGCTTTACCTGCACGACTAATTATTTCTGCTTCTAACCAGTTATCACTACCCACTAGTAGATACTTAATTTTAGTTTTAACCTTAGGTCGTTTATTCTCAGACATGTTTTGACAATCAGTATTTTCAACAGTATTCTTACCAGGCATGCCTGACTCACCTACATCATTCTCATCTGACAGACTGCCATCACATTCATTATTTACATTGTCCTGTTGACTTGGATTAGCACAATGTTTGAATTCCTCCCCAACTCTTAAAAGTCTACAGGGATGCACTCTGACATAAACACTACCATGACGGACAAAAACTATTTTCCCATCTTGACCCAGTACTTTTCCTGGCCCTTTCCATTTATTATTAACCTTATAATACACATTGTCGCCCATTTGATATACAGTATCTGAAGGTCTAATTTGATATCTTAGTGCTCTGCGAATTCTATTAGAAGATTCTGCTTCAATGAAAGCTTTTCTACTGGCATGAATTGCATTAATGTGCTTGGCAAAAAGGTCACTAACTGTGATACCGGCGAGTGCTGGTGGCTTGTCTATCAGTATGGATGGAAGATTGGGATTACAACCAAACACTAATTGATAAGGACTCCACCCATGAACCATTTGTAAAGAGTTTTTGGCATTGATAGCCCAGACTAAGGCAGTTTCAAGATCCAATTTGGGATCATCATTAAGAAGCTTTTTGAGACAATCATCCACAACAGCATGGTTTCTTTCACATTCACCATTTTGCCAAGGACTTAATGCAGCAGTATTCCATACTTCTATATTTAAATTCTCAGCCATATCTCTGTACTTTTCATTAGCAAACTCCCCTTCGTTATCCGCCAAAAATTTTGCGGGGGGACCCATACCACCACCTATCCAGAGTTTGAGAACAGTGTCCATTATAATTTCAGGTGGTTTTTTTCGAATTACAGCAGCCAGGCTAAATCTTGTAGCTAGATCGATAAGATGAAGAATATATGTGTTTGCATTTAAAACTTTAAGATCCATAGCCACTACCTCATTGAATTTTGTAGCTAAAGGCAAGCATACAACTGGTTTAGCAGGAGATTTCTTGAACTTTCTACATATTTCGCAATTCTCAGTTATTTGTTCAATTATTAATTTTGTTTCTACATCATCAATTCCCGCATCTTGCAATAGCAACATAAGACGACGAGTAGTTGGATGAGCAAATTGTTTATGAAGCTTTAGTAGAATGGAATGTTTTTGTTTTGAAGATTTATCATCCATATTGAACAGTACTTGAAATGAATCATCAACTGGCATGTTAGGCTCATCAAAAGGAATACAATAATGGCCGGAGGAAGTACATTGTAAGTCTATTTCCTGTCCAAAAGTAGAAGCTCTATCATGTTCCAAATCTAAAATCACTTTGGCGGCTTTCATTGATGGCATGCCTAGCAATAATGGAATGTCGCTATCAACAATATCTGTAGTTACAGTACATTTTACACCCGAGATTTCACATGGAAATGTTACTTTTTCTTTAGATTTTAACCGTTCACCTCCTCCAAATCTGAACACAGTGTCACTTTTCTCTCTAACTACACGATCTAGCTTATCTGAACTAAGAGTATCTAAATAACAGTTCATCCAAGTGTTTCCAGCAACTGTTGAACTGCAGGCGCTATCTAAGACAGCAGAGTTCATGGCTTCACTTACTAATGCTGTCATTTCCTGAGCCATATTACCAGTAAACAAAACAGCCTCTTCATCCTTAATGTCATTTTTAGATTTCTCAATATTTTCGTATGAATGAGGACAGTTTTTAGCAAAATGAAGCATTGATTCGCATATAACACATTTCATAGTTCTACCATCAGATCCTACTGGATTGAGAAGACGCTTATTATTTACATCTGTTTCATATTGTTCTCGATATCCTCTACCACTGAAAGCTGCTCTTCTATTAGTTGAATATCTAGCATTATTTCTAGAAAAACGACTACGGCCACAAGTGTTGTATCGGCCATAGCCACGCCGCGCATTATAATAGACTTCATTTTCCTCTGAGAGGTAGGTTTGTTCCAATTTAATATTTAATCCTGCATCAGCTCCAATCGGCATTGACTGACTACTGAAAAATTTCTTTAATGACTGAGTCATTTGTATAAGCAAGGTTGCAATATCATTATAATTTACACCTGTTAATACTAATTGTCTATCTTTGTGATCTAAACCGGATCCGTCCAATAATTTGAATGCCAAAACTGCTTCTGGTAAAGCCATGTTATGTTTCTTTGTTTTATTATACAGTTTTTCAAATTCAGTGACATAATTTTCCATGGACACTTCAGATGTTTTCTTGTATCTGTCAAAATTTGTATACGCTTCATATGCTGAGGAAAGTTCATCTTTTTTATAAATAGCATCCAAAAACGTAATTAGTGTATCTACTCCATTATCTGTATGTAGTTCATCAACCGAGAGCTCACTAAACACTTTATCACGAATTGAGTCACGCTCAGGCAAAGACAATGCTATCGCCGGGCCCTGTTTATTTTTAGCTAAGTCAGTTACAATTTGCCATACCTTAATTTCTTCAACCCACCGGCTGTAAGGCTTAAATCCATCAAAGATCGGCGGAGATTTATAATTTCCACTTGCCGCCATCTTGTTCGTTTTCACAACAACGTTCGACACTAACACCGAGTATACTATCACACAACCGAGAATCGCTAGATTTCGCTTTAAACTCATAAAATGTTCGCTATTACGCATCACAAACTTGTTTTTATTTGTAACCATGCTCTGCTACCATGATAAACTGATCATAGTAACTTACTTGTTACATTAGAGACAACGCTTTCTCTAGTTAATCGGACGCTCGCTCATACTCGAATGCCCGCTTCTCTTCCGCTTGTACGCTTCTCACATGACATTCGTTCATGTACATCCAAGCCACGGATATGACCGAGTGTTGCCGAGAATGTCCAGGACTGAAGAGTACATTTGTAGCGTACCGTATTGCACATAATGTTTGTTAACTTAATTCAATGTTTAACAGTATGTACAGTGTCTTATATGTACAGTGTCTTGTATGTACAGTGTGTTGTATGTACAGTGTCTTGTATGTACAGTGTCTTGTATGTACAGTGTCTTGTATGTACAGTGTCTTGTATGTACAGTGTCCCATCAAAGATTTAACCCTCTAACAGTCATATCAGCCAAAACTGATTTCTGCAGTGGTCGTGAGAAATGCCCATTTTCAGACCAAAAGAAGACTATTTTTGAAAATTTACAAGTGGAATGACATTCCAGTGATAAATTTTCAAAGAGAGTTCTTTTTGTCTGCAAATGGACGTTTTCTATGCGAAAATTTAAATTTTCTTGAATAAATTTGAGGGTTAGAGTTAAATAATGCTCAAATTTGGTCAAGAAAGTCAAAATATTTGCCCATTGAATGTTCATTTGCAGGTCAAGAGAAGACTATTTTAGGAAATTTGCCAATGGAATAACTGGCTTTGTTATTGAGCCAAGCATTCCTGTGATGTCTGTGGTAATCTTTTAGAAAAAGTCTTCTCTTGGACTTCAACTGGACATTCCTCAGGATCACTGCAGAGGCTGTTTATCCCCGGCTCGTCCATCAAAGGGTTACTATGACATAATAAGTTGTTTTGTACCTTTAATGGTTTGTACAGGACAGATAAGAAATAACCTAACATAGTTACAAAACAAAATAGAATGTACTCTTGAATATTTTGAACATAATTGGATTGGAAGACATTGCAAGCAGCAATGGATTTCCAATCCAATTGTGTTCAAAATATTCAACATAGCATTTCTTACATCGTGTTCAGAATCTAACAGGTTTCTTTTTGTTGCTTTGGAAGCATGTTAACTTAACTTAGATGCGCTTTACTGTACACTTTCTCTCATTAGCTGACAAGATTGTATGTTTCTAGGTTTTGATGGACACATTTTTCAAAGATGATGACGTGCCTTTGAGTTTTGAGGATGAGCCTGTGATTCGCCGAGAGTCGCTCACATATGAGGAGATTGTTAAAGATTTTATACTGGAAGAAACACAGTATATCCGTGATCTGAATATGATTATCAAAGTGTTCCGTGCTCCATTCGCGAATTTGTTCCCGCGGAGTAAGGTATGTGTTTAACCCTTGCTATGTATAGCATATTTTTCTATTGTTCAAGATACTGCAAGAGATGGCTGAAAGAGGGACATTGTCCATGTTAATAACACTGGTACCACTAGTTGTTGTAGTCCACGATAACAAATGTGTTTCCTAAATGACAGCCAGTTAGTGTACATGAATAAGGTAAGATGACAGACAGTTCCACCTAGCAAGGCGTAGTAATGTGAGGTGCTAGATTTCTGTCTATTCTATGACAGAGCTCCATATAAACGCTGACATATTTTCCACTGTTTTTTTGTCCTGGACTACATTGGTTAACCATTTAACCTTCGAATTTGTTCAAATTTTTTTTACTTTTCTCATAGAAAATGTATATTTGCAGACAATGAGAAGACTATTTTTGAAAAGGTACCACTGGAATGACTGGCTCAGTTATCGAGCCAGTCATTCCAGTGGTAAATTTTCAAAAGTAGTCTTCTCTTTGTCTACAAATGGACATTTCTCAAGATCACAGCAGAAGCCGTTTTTGGCTGATTCTGAGTGTCAAAGGGTTAATGGTGATACCTGAAATAAAGTAACATTGATTGATGTATTTAGTTTTGATGGCCCGCCAACAATTGACAGGATATTATGCTATGCCATCATCCAGAATGGTGTCCTATTATTTTCGATATGATAACTGCTACAGTCTATTGGGTTGGTGTGAAATTGTTTAGGTCTATTGTTCTAGGTCTGAGGAAGAAACATATTGAAATTAATGACAAAATCCAATATGGCCACCAGGTGCCAGCCACCAGCTGCCATATTGTACATTGAGTTTGGTATGATAACATTAGGTGAATTGGTTTAAAATTTCATAGGTTGTTTGGCTGACTTGGACTGAAAGGCATGAGAACTATTTGAAAATCTGTGAACAGACGATGATGATGATGATCCCGTCTGTCGAATTATTTTGAAATGTCATATGTCCACGGAGCTCATCAAAATCTATGATCATCCAAAATCCAATATGGTCATCAGTTAGTGGCTGACATCTGTAATTTTAATCGCTTTCTCCCGTGCTGTTTGTCAGAGCTACGCTGTTTTGTCAGATCTGCGCTGTTTGTCAGAGCTACGCTGTTTGTCAGATCTGCGCTGTTTGTCAGATCTGCGCTGTTTGTCAGATCTGTGCTGTTTGTTCAGATCTGTTTAAAACTCTTAAGTCCATTAAAGAAGATCTCAGGAGGAAAGCAATCAAAATCAACGGTGATATCAAAATCCAATTTGGCTGCTGGCAGCTATCATGAAAATAGGTTTCCTGGCTATAACTCTGCTACCATTTGTCGGATTGGTTTGGAACTTCATGGCCATCAGATCTATGAACCTTTCAATGGGGAAACATAGTCATGGCACATTTCATCATCCTTAGAGTTGGTCACTTCTAGCTTGTTGTCTGAGCATTGTTGGGTACATGTTTATAAGAACTAGGCCAGTAAGCTTTTAACCATCATAATATAAACTATCAGGCGATCATGTCTCTGGAGGATGCATCAAGTCAGCCAAATCTGGCCTCTACAGTGGCCTTGAAAAATGTCTAATTGCTGGCCAAGAGAAGACTATTTGTAAAAATTTTACCACTTGTAAATTTAAAAAAATCATCTTCTCTTGGCCTGCAAATGGACATTCACTAAGCCAAATTTTTGTTTTCTTTTCCATTAACGGGTTTGGGTATCGAGCGTGTACGAGTATTTACTTCAGCAGCTGAGCATCAGTAAACTTGTACCTATTGTAGTTTCACTTGTCGTGTGTGTGTGTGTGTGTGTGTATGTATGTGAGTGTGTGTGTGTATGTATGTGAGTGTGTTTTGTTCTGACAGGACTTGGATGTGATCTTCAGTAACATTCTGTATGTGTTTTATTGTGACAGGACTTGGATGTGATCTTCAGTAACATTCTGTGTGTGTGTGTGTGTGTGTGTGTGTGTGTGTGTGTGTGTGTGTGTGTGTGTGTGTGTGTGTGTGTGTGTGTGTGTGTGTGTGTGTGTGTGTGTGTGTGTGTGTGTGTGTGTGTGTGTGTGTGTGTGTGTGTGTGTGTGTGTGTGTGTGTGTGTGTGTGTGTGTGTGTGTGTGTGTGTGTGTGTGTGTGTGTGTGTGTGTGTGTGTGTGTGTGTGTGTGTGTTATTGTAGCAGGACTTGGATGTGATCTTCAGTAACATTCTGTGTGTGTGTGTTTTGTTCTGACAGGACTTGGACGGGATCTTCAGTAACATTCTGTGTGTGTGTTTTATTGTGACAAGACTTGGATGTGATCTTCAGTAACATTCTGTGTGTGTGTGTGTGTGTGTGTGTGTGTGTGTGTGTGTGTGTGTGTTTTATTGTGACAGGACGTGGATGTGATCTTCAGTAACATTCTGTGTGTGTTTTATTGTAGCAGGACTTGGACGTGATCTTCAGTAACATTCTGTGTGTGTGTGTGTGTGTTTTCTGACAGGACTTGGATGTGATCTTCAGTAGCATTCTGTGTGTGTTTTATTGTAGCGGGACTTGGATGTGATCTTCAGTAACATTCTGTGTTTGTGTTTTATTGTGACAGGACATGGATGTGATCTTCAGTTACATTCTGTGTGTGTGTGTTTTGTTCTGACAGGACTTGGACGTGATCTTCAGTAACATTCTGGATATACATGCCTTCACAGCAAACTTGTTAAGTCTTATAGAAGAACAGATGGAAGCCACTGAAGAGAATGAGGTCCCGCTGGTCGGCGGTTGCATTCTTGAAATGTCTGCGGTATGGAAACAAAAATTAGCATCATATTTACTGATACCCTTAACCCTTGCCACTCTGGTGTCAAAATTCTAAGTTTTCAAATTAAATTAAAAGATGAGATGCAGGGGTGTAAAGTTAGATTTTTTATGGTAACCTACAGTAGGTCTCGCAAATGCACATATGGCAACCTCATGGTAGGTTACGCGATAATAAATTTTAGGTAACCCATGGTAACCTTTGGCAACCCATGGCAACCTTTGGTAACCTAATAATATATAGGCTACCCGGTCAGCACTAAATCTGTACTAAATCTTGAAATAAAGAATATTGAACTTGAACGGCGAGTATCAGATAGAGCATGATATTGTGCATATGATAACGTGTAATACCACAGTATTCTAGTGGCTTATGTCCCGAGAATATGATGATAATGAACTTAACGCTTGCCCGGGGAAAGTGAAAAATATGGCGGGCAAACCAATGTCGTATATATACTAGATTGAATTGCCCGCCATATCACTCACTTAAACAAATACATGTAAATCTCACACCAAAGTTGATTTCTAAATTTAGATCCTTTTGGGACAAAGTTGGTCCCATGACTGTAGGTATAGCTGTAGGTCTCCCTTCCCTGTACCTATATTAGTTGCTGGTAGAGATAGATACGCTGTCTAGTATATCGGTTGCACTCCTGGACAACTTGTTATTTTTGGAAGAAATATTTTTCTAGCACTATTTCTATCTGTCAATGGCCAGTAGATTGCATTATCAGCTCTGGTACAGCTGTCCGCTAACGTAAACATTCCCATTGTTACAGAACGGCGCGATCCCGGGTAATAATTTCAACAACAAAAATTGTTACGAATCAGCCTAGAGGGGGGTCTGCTAATTCACCAGTAATGAGAAATGTCTTGCGCGAACGTGCAGTCGTAGTTAATAATAATCGATAATGCGCAGTCACATTTTATGATTGGCTCGCAGGCCATCCGATGTCATTAGGCATAAATGAAAAATTACTATCGTAGTAAAATTTTGATCACATGACCCGTTGTCATTCATAGCGAATTAATCACATGATTTATTTTGACCAATCTCTGTGCGACTCTCACGATCAACATTGATGGATAATGGCGGAACAAAAAATCTAGTCACTGTGCCACTTTTAAACACAGTAAAGCAATATCTTAGCGCTCACTTTGATGGGTTATATGACCCAATATATTATTACTGGAAGGTTCCGAGAGTAATACCACCCAATATTAAAGTGGTTCATTGCTTTGGAACGACCAAGAAAACAGGTCTATATGTCAGGAAAACCAGTGCGTAGTAACTCATATTTCCAGTAAATCGCATTTCCAGTAAATTGTCAGTTTAAACCATACAAGCTAAGAAGGGTCAAGCTATCTACTAAATGCCTTACAGCTGGTTACACATTTTATTGTGGCGGACTTGCGGGACTCGCAATAACCCACAAGTCTGCCACAATAAAGAGCCCTTCGCCGAACATATTTTGACGGCACGAATCAATTATTTCATGTAACTATTATGTCTATCATATGAAAACAATTAATATACTAAGTGTACTTAGTACCGAGAGCCTACTGTGCTGAATTTTCTTATGGCAAACGAAAATAGGTATTTTATGGAAAATGGATATGGGTCTTCTAAAATCGTGTTTGCGTAACATCCACGCGAACTCGTTCAGCCGTTCGCCACAAATTTACACCCCTGAGATGGTGTTAATTTTTCAACAAATTTGGTGGGAGATGGATGGTGCTGTGGTAGACAGCAACATCTTCCAGCAAAATTGTTTACAAATGTACACGAGTTTCTTTGATACTGACAGAGTAAAAGATAGAATATTGACATCAGAGTGCTAGGGGTTAATGGCATCTCTTAAAGGTGACACTATATATGTAAATGTATTTTGCTTTGTTGGCTGACACTGAGTATTAAATTAATAACTCAAATCTTTAGGGGTCAAAATAAGGGCTTTTACTTGCACAAAGTAGGTAAAGAAATTGCTGGTACAAGTATATTTTATCTTTAGTTTTATATGGTGCATGTGTTTAAGTTGCTGTGTCCATAAACTCCCATTGTTCCATACAATATGTGTGGAAAAATCTGTAGATGGTATTAAATGGTATTTAAAAGTTCTCATTTGCCACATTTCACACCATCCGGTCACTATCCAGTATCAGTTAGGATATTGTTATAGACTTATTTCCTTTATTGTAGAATGCTGAATTTGATATTTATGAAACATATGTGAAAGATATCCTGCAGCCTAATGGGCGAGAACGTCTTAACACCTTGCTGAGGAGACCTGATGTTAATGAAGAGATTTCAGTATGTATAATTTCTGATGTTAATGAAGAGATTTCAGTATGTATAGAGGATCTATTTCTAGCTATACCCCGCCCATTTCTAGCTAAGCTCCGCCCACTTTGTGTGTATGTTTGAATCAATTTTAATACTTTGACCCCAGAATTCCTAGGCCAGAGTCAAGATTAGCTATAGGTGTAATGTTACGTCGATATAGTGATGCATCATATTGTTTCAGACTTATCGTATCATATCGTAATCATGAGGGGCATATCGATACTTTGAACAGAAACCATTTGTCTTCAGTTTACAGTCATATCACTGAATGAATTGTCTAATGTTAGCCCTATATATGGCAAATTCATTAAAGTCTAATAACTATTCTGTTGAATATTTTGAAAATAATTGGACTAGAAGCCATTGCTGCTTAAAGCAGCAGTAATGATATCCAGTAAAATTATTTTTAAAATTTTCAACACATTTACTGTATGCCTTGAAATTGAGATAACGGTGTTTCGTCTGTGAGTGTTTAGTAATCTTTCCCAGAAAGCTATATTTCACATCAAGAGTATACTTACCTCCCTAATACTTTTGATATTGCTAAATATCGGCTTTCACTCAATAAAACACTCAGATTAAAAACAGTTAGGTGCCCCTACTGGGCAGGGAGTCAGAGGTAGTCCGGCGGATGCTCGCCCCACCACCGCGCATGCGCCGACTACTACTTCCTCTTTGCTCATTTATTGGCAAAGGGTTACATGCGGTTTTGTGTTATCTATACTTTTCTGCGCGTTACCTTGTTTTTTACTCAACTTTGACGATTCTTGTACGTTGGAAGCATGTCGGAAAGGGAGGATTCACCTTTAGAAGGAGCGGGATCTCTTTATCAGGTGATTTCTTTGATATGCTAGCGTGTTTTGTCCCGGTTTAATGTATTTCCGGGACTCGCGCTTACCGTGATTAGCGCCTGTTTGTGTTGGTTTTTTACAACATGGTGCTTCATAAGTCTCATTTCTCTTTGTGTTTTGTCCACAGGTATCACGTAGAAGCTTTGATGGACTTCTCGGCACAAGAGGATATGTTTTCTCTCCACCACGGTTCCATTTCCTACTAATACTGTTAGGTTATCTAACCAAAAGACTATGTTCAGTGAGTTGGAGGCCTGTTATAAAGGTCTTCTCACTTTGCCCTCTTGATCCAATTCCTTCCCCTTCGGTGGAGAGAATGTAGAGGCGTACTATGGTGGAGTTCTCCGGTACATCACGTTGGATGGTTTGTCTGTACAAGTGTCAGGTATCTAATTATTGATAAACAAAAGGGGAGATAATTTCCCTTTTTGCCAATGCTAGAATTGGAAGGAGTTATCTCTGTATATCTGATTGTTGTGTACTCGATAGGCCTATTCAACGGGAATGTTCCGGTTACTTATACAATTCGTTCTTGCACTTGGTGCTTGTTGCGGATCGATTAATTTGGTCACGGGAGTGATGACGTCATAATCGGCCTTGGCCTTTATTAACAATTAACGTTTTGTCCAAGGCTGGTTCTTCTTGATTTGCGATCTTGAGGATCCTGTCCCTCTCTTTTTAGTTGGTTTTGAGTTCGCTAACCTTAACTATCTTGCTCATTGTCCCTGTCCTTTGTCCTGTTTCAGAGACCTGGTTGCCCGTCCTGCGGGAGGTTTTTGAAAAACCGTTTCGTTCCGCACTTGTGCTTCAGCTGCAGTCCCTGTGGACCGTTGCTGAAGTGCGACGTATGTAAGCAGTGGGGGGGAGACCTAATGTCTGATTTTCTATCTTTGCAGGCAAGGGAGAAGGTGATGGAGGAAGAGAGGAAAAAGAAGAAGGAGGGTTGTAAGAAGGGTAAGAGGAAGGCCTCATCCGCGGTGGATATGGAGGCCTTCAGGTCTGAAATGTTGCAAGAGATGCAGAGGACAATAAAGGATTTGGTCCCAGAGTTGCTTCGCGGCATGCTCCCTGGGCCAGCTCCTTTGTTGTCCTCGGCATCTGCTTGCGAGCAGGTGATCCCCGCCTCTGAATCCGGTCTCTTTAGGTCCGGTCCGTTTGTGGATTCAGAGGTGGCCCCTTTGTTGGGGGCAGTCCAAGACCCTGGCAGCAGGCATGGCGCCGCGCCGAGGGGCCGTGGACAACGGTTGTTGCTGGGACCCGCGGTCTGCTCATCAGACCCCGGGTATCCGCGCGCCGAAGGTGTCAAAGCCTCCTATGGCACCTTCCCTGGCCAGTCCGGGTTAGCTCTCTTTGCTGACCCGGAGTCTAATCTTTCTGGCCAGGAGGAAGAGGATCTCTTGCTAGGGTCGCCTTCTGAGGACGTGGCCATGGAATACGACGTCTGTGCACCCCTCGCGGGGAATACAGGCGACGTGTTCCGTGGTTCTACTCTCGCAGGAGTAGATTTCACGGTCCAGAGGGTGTCCCCGGGCGGTGCTGTTGACCACGGATACCGCATACCTGGGCTTGGCGATGGTATCGCTGGTGCTGGTCAGGCCCGCGGTAGAGCGGTGTTTACCCCACGCTCTGCCACGGCGCCTGCTCCTGGTCAAGCCGCGGATTTTAGCATGCCTGCTCTCTCGGGCCCGCATGCTTTTCCAGGCTTGCCAGGGGTATCAGCTTACCCGCCGTCGACGTCAACTGCGAGTGCTCTGGAGGAAGACGAAGGCCCTCGTCTAGTAGAGCGCTCGCAGTTAGCCACGGAGGAGGATTGGTCGGACGCTTGCCAGTGGCTGGTGAGTGTTCGGCCCGATCTACCCGTGGAGCTGCCGGCTAGCCAGCGTGACCATAGGCCGTGGTTAGCTGGTAGGCCGGCGGCTACCGCTATGCCATCTCTGCCGCTGGCTGAACATGTCGTGGACATGTTCGAAGCGGCGGAGGCGTCCATTAAGGTTGCCGCATCGTGCCCCTGGATTACCAGCGGTACAGTGTGGTGCCGAAGCCGAGCGTTGATGATCGCGCGGCTTTAGGCGAAGATGCGCGGCCGGGCTCCCGTTCTGACACGGGGGTCTTGTGCTCGAACGCGTTGCGTTCGGCGAATGCCGCGCTGCGTGATGCGGAGGAGAGTGGGAGGGCGTCGATTGCCGCTCTGTCCCACGTCTCCCAGCTGCTACAGGGGGTGGTAGCGGCCTCCGCATCACGCCAGCCAAGCCCGGTAACAGTCCAGAGAGCCATTCAGGATGGTATCAACCTGGCTTTGGACTGTTTGACGCGGGCGGTGACCAGAAGTGTCCGGGCGAGGCGCACGTTTGCGCTTGACAATCTGTGCCCGTCCCAGGACCTGTATAATAGGCTGCTGCGGACGCCTATGACAGGTCCTGGTCTCTTTGGAGGTGAGGGATGCAGGCACCTCCAGGAGACGGTCACTCTGGTTAACAACCAGAGGGCGCTGCGTGAACAATTTGAGGTGCTCCGGCAGGAGCGTGTTCGCGCGGCACCCCCTGCGTATCGTCCTCTGCAGGCTCGAGGTGGTGCTGGCCAGGTCAGAGGCCAGCCACCGTCGCAACGTAGGCCTAGGCCACGGGCGATTCGGCCAGCAGTGAGGGGGGCGCAGGCTCCCCAGCAGCACCCAGCCAGACAGCCGCCCGCGCACCGTGGTGCGCGCGGCGCTGGGCGGGGCGCGCGGGGATCTGGTCGGGGTAATCGGGCCTGATGGCCTGGTTACCGCGGTGGGAACCACTCCGGTGTTTCACGCCGAGAGAACAGTGCCACTCTGGCACTCCTTATGTCCACCTCTATCCCTAGGTGGACCGGTGGGCGGCCGTTTGGCCGGCCACTTGCCAGAGTGGAAACGGTTGACTCAGGACCGTTTAGTCTTGCGATGGCTTTCAGTCGGGTATCGTCCCGACTGGGTGACAGGCCCGCCATCGCGACTGTCTCTCGCGCCGATCTGGACTCCTATTCCACGGGATCCGGATCAGAGGTTGTGTATAGAGGAGGAAATAAATTCCCTCATACTAAAAGGAGCCATTCAGCCGGCACAGAGGTGCCCGGGCTTCTATTCAACCCTGTTCTTAGTACCGAAAAACACCGGAGGGTGGAGGCCGATTCTCAACCTCAAGCCATTGAACAAGTTCATAGAGACGCCCAGTTTCAAGATGGAGACTGTGCGCTCGGTGTTGGCGGGGTTAGAGCGAGGAATGTGGACGGCGTCAATAGATTTGAAGGATGCTTATTTCCACATTCCCATAGAGAGGAGTTTCCGTCGTTTCCTGAGATTTGCATTTCAGGGCCGGCGGTGGGAATTCAGGGTGTTACCCTTCGGGATTTCCACGGCTCCTCGGGTCTTCACCCGTGTGGTTCTCGCGATCACTGCATACCTCCGCAGGAGAAGCATAGCAGTCCACACGTACATAGACGACTGGCTGTTGAAAGCACACACCCGGGAATCATTGTCAGCCAATCTGGAGATTGTTTTGAAAACTCTCTCGGACTTGGGCTGGATGATCAATTTCCCGAAATCAGAGCTAACTCCATCCCAGAAGTTTGTTTACCTGGGCATGTTCTTCGATCTGGAGACGGGGTATGTGTACCCCACTCAGGAGAGGGTTCAAATACTCATCTCGGTAATACAGTCGGTGTGCGACAGTCGTCATGTCCTGGCACGGGTTTACTTGAGAATGCTGGGTTTGATGGTTTCTTTGGAACCAGTCATTCCGCAGGCCGCCTTGCGCAGGCGCCCGATCCAGTTGTTTCTCATGACACAGTGGACCCAGAGTTCAGGTTCGCTGGACTCGAACGTGTCAGTATTGGCGCCTCTGATTCACCACCTGCAATGGTGGTTGAATACAGAGAATCTCTTGCCGGGGGTTTTGCTAACCCCTCCCCACCCTCAGGTGACTGTGTATACAGATGCATCGATGGAGGGGTGGGGAGCTTGTCTGGAAGAGTCCACAGTATCAGGGCTTTGGGATCTGGATCAGTCCAAGGAACATATCAATCTACTAGAGCTAAGAGCAGTAGTCCTGGGCCTGGAACATTTCTTACAGAATGTTCAGGGCAAGATTGTTCTAATTCGTTCAGACAACTCAACAGTAGTGACTTACATAAACCGCCAGGGCGGAACGAAGTCGCCCAGTCTCTGTATGATGACATGGAAACTGCTTTGTTGGTGCCTGGATCATGGGATCACCTTGAAGGCAGTTCATATTCCGGGGAGGTTAAATCTGCTAGCAGACTCATTGAGCCGAAGGATGAGTGTTTTACCCACGGAATGGCAACTAAATCAATGTGTGGCGGATCGTCTGTTCGACCATTGGGGGAAACCCAACATAGATTTGTTCGCGATGAAGAAGAATGCGAAGATGACGACGTACGTCTCTCCGATTCCAGACCCAAGCGCTTTCGCAACAGATGCGTTAGCTATCAGCTGGGAGGGAATGTATGCATACGCATTCCCCCCAGCAATCCTGATTCCAAAGGTGCTTCAGAAAATCAGGCAGCAGGAGTGCCAAGTGCTTCTGATCGCCCCGGATTGGCCAAGCCGATCGTGGTATACGGATCTGCTGGACCTTCTGGTCTGCAATCCGGTTCCGCTGCCTCTGATGGACAACCTTATCTTCCAGGGCAAGGCCCTTCACGACAATCCGTCAATGTTCCGATTGACTGCGTGGATGTTGTCAAGGAATCTAGAATTAAGGAGGGCTTTTCTGAGCAAGCGGCCATGTTTATGGCCAAAGCCAGGAGGGGGTCAACCTCCAGAGCATATAATTATAAAATCAACAGATTTGCAGAATGGTGCTCAAAAAGATGTATTGATCCAATGGAATCATCTATTCAGGTAGTGGCTGATTTCCTCTGTCACCTATATGATGCCTATAGCCTCAAGCCTAACTCTATTGCTGGTTATAAGTCAGCTTTAATGACTGTTATTCCTTGCTTGGCTAATAGGGGGAGTGATGAAGTAAGTACATTAAATGTATTAATTAAAGGCATGGGCAATCTAAGACCAAGGAATCCTCCACTGATTCCGTCTTGGAGTTTATCACTGGTGCTCCAGGTACTAGGTGATAAGCCTTTTGAACCACTTAGTTCCATTTCTATGAAAATGTTAACTCTTAAAACTGTATTTTTAATTGCTGCTGCCTCGGCGAGGCGTAGGAGTGAAATTCACGCCTTATCAGCCGAGGTTGACCGGTTTGTGGTTACAGGGGAAGGCCTTAAGCTTCTACCTAGGATTAATTTCTTGTCTAAGAATCAGTCATTGAAATATCCAGGTCAGCCTATTTTTTTGCCATCTTTAACTAGATATGATCCTAATTCTAAAGTATGGTGCCCCGTACGGGCGCTGCTCCGGTACAAACAGCGTACTTCGGAGTGGCGTACCGACCAGTCAGCGTTATGGTTGTCATATATTGAACCCCATGGTAGGGCGTCTAAGGACACCATTTCTAGGTGGATTGTGGAATGTATTCAATTTTGTCATAAATCCGCCACCGGGCGACAGGTTGACGTGGCCAAGGCTCACAGTGTCCGCGGTGTCGTGGCATCCACTGCCCTGTTTAGTGGGGTCCCTGTGGATGATATTATGTCAGTGGCGCAGTGGCACTGTGAGTCAAGTTTTACAGACCATTACCTCCGTGACACCTCTAACCCTCTCGCCTTGTCGATTTTGAAACAATAACCGCTTTATGTTTGTGAGGAGTGCTTCCGCATTGCTTATATACTTCGCCATTCAGCGACGGTGACAACCACTTGTCGGGACTGTATCATCCTTCTCTACTGGATTCATGATGACAGCTTCCAAGTACAACAAGGTCAGTCTTGTTCATGTGTTGTTCATTGTTTTGTATTGTCACGTTACCCAGTGTTATTAATATGGTGATGGTTTATGTGGGTTGTGGTTCTTTAGAGAGAGTATACGAAAATGGAGCCTTTTCGTCTCTGTCCTATAGTACTTAGCACTAGTACGAAGAGAGCGTGTAGGACATTGAGGTCATTTAATCTTCCTCCCAAGGGGGGGGGGGGGGGGGGGGGGGAGCGCATATGACAAATCGGTCATCTCTCAAGCATCGGTTGTGTTATCCGATGGTTTATCAAATCCTGACTGTGTTTTCACACAGTTTCAGACGTCATAAGTGCCTTAAACGCTTGAAAAGCGTAGAGGGAAGAGCTGGTCTTTTGACCTCGCCTCCCTCCCGCCAGATTCACTTTCGAATTCTGGCAATATCAAAAGTATTAGGGAGGTAAGTATACTCTTGATGTGAAATAAACGAAATCTAGGATTTCTTTTTTCACGAGAGAGTTGATACTTACCTCCCTAGATACTGACCCGGCCTCTCCGCCCCACAGAGGCTTGGTCTTCAGGCTCTTGGTAGTTGCATGTGTTAGCCAATAAATGAGCCAGAGGAAGTAGTAGTCGGCGCATGCGCGGTGGTGGGGCGAGCATCCGCCGGACTACCTCTGACTCCCTGCCCAGTAGGGGCACCTAACTGTTTTTAATCTGAGTGTTTTATTGAGTGAAAGCCGATATTTAGCAATATCAAAAGTATTAGGGAGGTAAGTATCAACTCTCTCGTGAAAAAAGAAATCCTAGATTTCGTTTATTTTATATGGTTAAGTTCTCATGAACAATTAAGATTTGTTTAAAAAACATAGACAAAAACCTTTAGGGGGGAGGGGCTTTCCATGAGAATCTGACTAGCAAGTAGATTGCCTTTTTAAGATCAGTCTGTATCCAGTCATCAGTCATATTCAATGTGATTTTGCGTAATACTCATAACTTCTAATTGTAAAAGAGTTGTTCTATCATTTCTGGGGTGTTAAGATCTTATGTCTCGTAGTTATTGGTTATATTTTCATGACTGTGTGCTAGCTAATGTATCTGTACAAGTGTAATAAAACATATGGATCACTCATTATTTTTCAAATTACCAGTTTTTAAACTGGCTGTGTCTGCATTACATATCTAACCTAATTTCATCTGCTCTTTCCTCAGAAAAATGGTCAAGGTTTCCGTGAAGCTGTGAAGTATGTTCTGCCTAAGCTGTTGTTGGGCCCTATCTATCATTGCATGCATTACTTTGAAGTACTGAAGGTAGGTGTATTTGTGAGCGGGACTTGCCTTAGGTGGATACAACTTTGTGTTATTAGCTCCCAGAATTGTGAAAGCGAGGGGATTAGGTGTTTGCTCCCATACAATGTTGTTTTTCATTTGAACTATATCTGTGAGCCACCATCTGACTCTGTCTGTCCGACGTATACCAGGCCGGCACATTTTGTTATCCCTAGGTGGATTAATACCAGACCCGGTCAGAATGTTCATTTTCACATCATGAGAACATACATACCTCCCTAACACTCTTGATATACTAGTATATCGGCTCTTAAGTTCAATAATATTCAGAATTATAAAAAGTTAGGTGCCCCTAGTGGGCAGGTGGATGTACACAGTCATGCACATGACAGACCCCAGCTACTGTGCATGCGCATACTGGTATTTCCGTTATCTAATATATTGGCTGTTCAAGCAACATTGTGAAAACTTTTCAAAGCTCTTTTTGAGATTTCCAATCATTGTTATCATCCATCTTCATCTATGGCTGAATCAAAATCACCAGAGGAGTCATCTTTATCTTCCATTAAAGTGATATTGTTCCATATTTTAATTAAGACATAACTTTTATGTGTTACCGGTTTGCGTTCACGGTCGATTTCGCGTTAAGGCGATTTCAGGCGCTGGGAATCCTTGTTAAATTCTCCCAGTGCCTAGGGCTATTAATCCCTTGTGCTTTGTGTCCACAGGTTCAACCTAATGGATGATAGCGCCGATTTGGAGCGGACGGCCACCCGTATAAGATACCACGCTTAGACATGGAATCTCATATGGACGATCTGGGCCGCGCTAGCGCGGGCATCGTGCGCGGCCTGCCCATGGAGAATGTCATGCCAGCCCTCGCGGGTCCGTATGCATTCCCTGGACAGCGGGTACGTCTATAGCCTCCTCCACGGCCCTACCTGCGAATGCCATTGAAGATAACGAGGGCCCGTTGCTCGTCGGCAATTCGCAGGTAGCTACGGACAAAGACTGGTCTGACGCATGGGCGTGGCTCCTCGCAGTCAGACCAGAGCTCTCCGCGGATGAAACGGCCGCCTGTAACCCATGGGCATGGTTATAGGCAAAGCCGTTGGCCACCACGACTCAGTCTCTGCTGTATGCTGAACATAGATATGTTCACTGTGGCCGAGGAGTCGATCAGACCGAAAGGTCCTCTCATGAAGGCCCCCCCCCCCAGGCCGCCCGCAAGGTTGCTAGGCGATGTCGAATTAATGCTAGTCAGTACTCTCGATATGGTCTAGCGCCCAGACTGGGAGAAGATACACGGCCGGGCTCTCGTGCTGACACGGGAGTGCTGTGCTTGGGCGCTATGCGCTCAGCTAATGCCGCCTTGCGTGACACCGAGGAAAGCTCGCGAGCAGCGATTAGTGCGCTGTCTCACGTGTCTCAGCTGCTATCAGGGGTAGTAGCAGC